>CAUDMG010002955.1:100000-642500 GCA_958450375.1 Homarus gammarus | reverse complement strand
GAGGCCGGGTCGCATCTTCTCAAGGCCTCAGCTTAGGTCTACGTGACCTATTTTCCGCCTAACTAATGACTCCTTGGGACACCCGTAACATTATTCAGACTGCTAAACGATCTATAATAATTTAAAATTCAATAATAGTCCCTTACTTCATGAATCGCATCATTATTAATTCGGTAAACTACATTTATTATCATATAGGCCTAGTTCCACCATCTCTCGCTATGAGCCGGGGGCGCTCTCTCCCTTCCCATGACCTTGAACGCTCAGTGTTGCCAATGGCGGGGCATTCGAAATCACTCTGAAATTTCTGAATATACAGTGGGGTATGCTATAACGAACGGATCCTACTACGAATATTCCTATAACGAACAGTTTTACCTATAAAATTGAGAATGCTATAACGAACGAAACTCCTACAACGAACATTTATTTATTTATTTTTTTTTTTTTTTTTTTTTTTTTTTCTAATTTATTGTATTTTTATTTCAAGTATTAATGATATTCTTTATTTCAGGGGTTTAGATGCATATTTATGCACTTATTTACAATTTTTACAATTTTATATTATATTTTTCAGCGTTAAGTGGTTGTATTTGGGGGCCTGGAACGGATTAATCCTATAACGAACGAATGCTATAACGAACAAGGTTCTAGAACCAATTAGATTCGTTATAGCATACCCCACTGCATATATATATATATATATATATATATATATATATATATATATATATATATATATATATATATATATATATATATATACATATATATATATATATATATATATATATGAATAGCCGTGTGTCTGACTCTGTGTATATGTCTGTTCAGGGCAGCCGAAAACGCACAATCATTTTTCATCAAACTTGGTGGAAAAGAATAACTAAGGAGTGGCAAATAAATCACCGATTGTGTACGGTACTGTATGCTTCTCACACTTCAGCACATAAGAAAAAAAATCAGAACTGTCTAATTTCAGTAGGAACTAAGGTAAAGATCTACTTCTTACTTTGTAAATACAATAGTATACAGTACAGTTCTGTACAGTATTCAAAGGTTTTTCCTCGCTCCCTCACGTAAAAGCGAAACTCCCAATGGGGGGAGGGGGGGGGGGGATCCAGTAGTATTTACAAGGCAGAATTAATCTACACATTTACTAGTATGGAATAAGCTAAAAGACTTTGCTACACTTATCTCCTTCTTTGCCCCTGTACTGTGCCTAGTAACCAGACATCTTTTAAATGCATAAATGAGAATTAATAAAAGAAAAAAACATCTCATCTTCTCTTGTAACGTTATCCTCGCCCCCAATAAAATGTATTACAGGTGTATCATAGGTCCCACACGATGCAGAGACTGTTGATGATGATTTAGATCATGGCCTCAAGGGAGGGTGAGCAGCAGTCAGTGGCAGGTGGGTGTGGTCAGGAGCCCCAGTCTGGCTCATACCAGGCATCATGACAGATAGGCACCAAGCCAAGTCACAACCCCCCTCCCCACTTTCTCCTACACTCTTACTTTTCATACAAAGCTTTTACTACCACCAACCCTGCTACTACCATCACATACTGTCTCTGCTGACACCAGTTACTGATTGTGCAGTTCAGTACCAACATTACCATTCATCATTACCAATCTGCCACCACCATCAGTCACTAGCACCAATCTTTACCAACACTACCAGTCATTATTACCAATCTCTACCGCCACCAATCTTTACCGCCACCAATCTTTACCACCAATCCCTCCCACCATCACCAGACTCTGTTAACATAAGATTTGGCAGCAGCAACCATTTTGGACTACCACTCCCACACCACCAGTTACTACCACTACTCCAACCTCACCTTATAGCCACTACTACCATCCGCACGGTCAACAACCTCTCCCACCACAAGAGCTGTTTGAAGAGGTAAATGAGGAGGCATAATAGAGAAGCAGATATATGAAGGTGTGGATAGAGAGGAATGCTATAGAGACAGATGGGTGAGGAGGTGGATAGATGCACATTATAGGGGAAGGAGAGCACAGTAGATAGGTGGAAGGGTAAAAGTATAGTATGGGAGAGGTATAGACTATAGAGAGGGGAGAAGGGGCAGTGTACAGTATATGTCGGAGGTGTGACACAATATACACAAGGGTAGACCCATGGCACAGAGCTGTGTTGGGTCTCAGGGTGTGTAAATTTTCAGAAATTGATTTTTATGAAAACGGAAGGTGATAATCCTGTATATTTATATATAAGAAGCTCAGAAATACCTTTAATTTCAAGACTGGATATCATTTAGCTACAGCTATTTGGCTTTGAAGTTTTCGCATTGATGCACTGTAGTATGTGTTTAGGTAGATAGATTATTTCTGCAGCATTTGTACGCTTGTCAAGCAGCAGAGAACATCATGAACATTGTTCTGGCCAGCATAAGGACCACACTGGCCTGACAGAGGCAGCAGAGATTGCTCCAGCTGCCTGGATTGATGCTGGCATCATCACAGAGTATGACACTCACCTGGTGATAGATCACAACAAGTTGAGGAGGGCAAAGTCGAAGGTGATGACTGAACTGGACCAGGAGTTTGAGAGGGAGGGAAGGGAGACTGGGATCAGCTGCATCTTGTTTGATGGCAGACATGATGACACTAAAGTAATGATGGAGGCAGAGAGCAGTAACAGACTGTTCCCTGTGAGCCAGAAGGGAGACACCTGTGCCATTGTGTTCCCGAGGAGGCATCAGAGGAAAGATCGCATGCAGGTGTGATTGCAGACAATCTGGTGGACTGGCTGAAGGAGACAGGAGCTGACGAGGCCGCCTCCACCCACAACAGCGGTCCCACTCCGTGATGCCAACACTGCGGGGTCGCCTCCATCGCCTGAAATCAACAGCCACACCTCCCCGCCCAGGAGGCAGTGTCCCAGGTGCAGGGAGGAGGGTGTGATGGCCTGGCACCCCGGTTGTCCTAGGAGGCCGCCTCCACCCACAATAGCGGTCCCACTCAGTGATGCCAACGCGGCCGGATCGCCTCCACCACCTGCAGTCAACAGCCACAGTGACTCTCCTTCGTTAGCCAATGCAGGTCAGGTTAAAGCCTGCCAATTAAGTGTACCAGTGAACAATGGCAGTGATAGTGTTAGTGGAGCTTCTGAAGGAGCTGGTGCCTCCTCTCATAATGATGCCAACTTGAGGGTGAGTAGCCAGAGCGAGACTGATATTGATGGAAGCATGAATGGGGAGAATGAGCCCCAGACTGCCAGCGTGGTCTCTTTAATAACCCCAGGTCTGAAAACTGTCCATAACCCTGTACTTCTTCCAATATTTACGGGGGAGGAACTCGCGGAACTAATGAAGGAACCTATGTATAAAAATCCTACTGGAATAAGGGCTGTGAGACGCATTATCAAGAACTCCGGGGATGATGAATTTGAAACGGTTAATTTATTGGTCAGGTTGATCTATGAAGCCAACGCGCGACTCTCTATACTAAGTTCAAAGTGGAACGAGTAACACGAACGCTTAGGTTCATTTCATGGAACATCCGGAGTGTTAACCGCAGAATTAATGACCTACAATGGTTTGTTAAAGTTTATAACATTGATGTAATTGGTTTACAAGAACCTTACATGTCCAGCACCCAGAAGAAAGCTGCACCCAGGATAGCTGGGTTTACAGCATACAATAGTGGAGCAGGAAGTGGCCTGTTCACTTATGTAAAGAATAGTCTGGTCTGTAAATGGATCAAAACCCACAATGGTGAAAGTATTCACTATCAACAATTTACAGTAAAGACAGCAAACAGTCAATTTTCGTTGTACAACATCTATGTTCGGTGTAATGAGCTGCGAGCGGACGTGTTACCAAAGCCATCAGGTAACAATGCTATGTTGTGTATGGGTGACTTTAACTCTTGTCACACTGTCCTCGGTGATGTCCAGTGTAACTCTAATGGGAGGGTGTTCGTGAATTACATCAATAATCATAATATCACTGTATACGACACAGACAAAGTGACACATCTGACGGGGGGGCAGACTTGATTATGTGATTGGGTATAACCTAGTAGACAGTAATGTCAAGGCTAAGGTCATCTTAGACCACCTAGTCAGTAATCATTATGGAATATTTACTGAATACACTGTTGCTGATGTCAAGTGTGAACACCATCCTAAGCTCAGAATTAACATCCCAGATAATCTTAAACTGCACTTCAAGGCCTACATCCACAGATGGTATGCTGGATATACACCTGGGTCAGTGGATGAATTTTGTTGTGACCTTGTAAATGTCATTACCAAATATTATACCACCTGGATTAAGTCAAAGAGGAAGGGGGTCAGCACTAAACCACCTCTGTGGACACATGACCCCATCCTCACCAAAGAAGGAGAGAAGGTAGAACAGCTTGCCAACAATTATAAGCAAAATAAAACTAGTGATAACCTTCTGGCTTTCCTCAAAGCTAACAGAGCATTTCGTGAACTCAAAGATCAGGTGAGAAACACCTTTTGGGAACAATTCTTACAGGGAATTAATAGAACAACCACTCTAGCAGAAGTGTGGAACAAAATTGGAGCCATTACCAAGTCACCCACCCCAGTCCAACTTCATCAGAGCCCTGCAGAATATGCTGACATGCTATTAGACCAATGGTCTAGTGTGTCACATATCACTTCCCTGTCTCCTGACACACAGAAATATATTAAAACCACACACATTAATAGGGGGTTTCAATATTGAAGTAGACCTTACCGACCAGTTTCCAATAATGCACCACGAACTATCAACAGCACTAATAAAAGGTGAATCATCCTCCCCCGGTGATGATGGTATACCCTACCCTGTATAACACCCTGAGATTGTCAAATGAGGTCCTTAATCATCCACTGCTTGAACCTGTATCAAATGAGCCTCACACAGGGTATTCTGCCTAAGACATGGACTCAAGGAAATATAGTACCAATCCCTAAAGCTAACTCTCCAAACTTCAGGCCAATTTCACTCACATCCTGCATGTGTAAGGTCCTTGAAAGAGTTGTTCTCAACCATCTCATGTTTCAAGTCAAAGACAAACTGGCCCCTAATCAGTATGGGTTCATGTCCGGGCACACCTCGCAGACATGCTTTGCAGAATATCTTGTTCACTCAAAAGATAAGACACAAACAGCCTTCATAGACCTTAAATCAGCCTTTGATGTAGCTAATAGAGACGTTATACTTGAGCAACTAGCTAATTTTGGCATCCAAGGTAACCTCCTGACATGAATAAGGGGTTATCTGTCCAACAGGTATGCCAGTGTTCTGTTTAGGGGAGTTAAAAGTGCCAGAATGAGACCATTTGAGCTTGGCACACCACAGGGAGGAGTGTTAAGTCCTATGCTCTTTAATATACTGATGCACAAGCTTATTGCTGACATTCCAGTTTAGTCAAACGAGGCTGTAATATGCTATGCTGATGATATCTGCATTATGACACAGACCAAGCTCAGGCTCCAAGCCTTGCTGGATGTATTTGCTCAGAGGACTGTGGAATGTGGTCTCATAATATCTGTTGACAAGACGAGGGCCCTCAATCCTCGTCCTGCTCACCCTCTGCATCTTGACTTTAACATTAACAGCATGCCCATGGAACTATGTAGCTCTTATAAATATCTTGGAATTTGTGTGAATGATGCAAACTTTGTCAGCAACCTTCGTGACAAACTAATGCAGCGCATTAAACCCCTCAGAACCCTTGTTGGCAAGGGCTATGGAATTAACATTACCTATGCTCGTACTTTCTATCTTCACTTCATTCGTTCTGTAGTTGACTATCATGCTCTCCATCTTGTGACTATTCCGCCTAAACAACTCAACAGCCTTGAGGTAGTGCAAAATGAAGCCATGCGCATCATCCTAGGTTGCCCAAAATCAACCAGAATTGTAAACATGAGAAAAGAGCTCGGACTGCCCTCCCTATCTGAGAGGATAGCTCTACTTAATACCATGTTTTGTTCTATCTAAGTAATCCCGACCACCTCGCTAACCTTCCACAAAAGACTCTCTTTGGGGCGTGGCTTCATAAAAGTGTTGCAGATCTCTTGAAACTGAATGTCCCAATCACCCCAGACGAACCTATTAATGCCATTCCTCCTTGGCTGGACATATCAGTTCCTATTAATTACACTCCTGTTGGTAGTCAGCAAATGTTAAACACCGAAGTGGTGAGATGTGTCACACTAGAAACTATTAACAGACACATAGAGTATTAAATCAAGTGAATGTTATGCTTTTACTGGTGGTTCTGTGCAGACAAACACAGGTAGAACAGACTGTGCAATTGTAATATATAAAGAAAAAGAGAAGATAGTGTCAAACAAGCAAAGGCTGAACAACTGGGCCAGCACAACACAAACTGAACTAACTGGAATCTACTTAGCTACAGACTACCTTAAAGAAAATGGAGGTGGGGTGATATTCTGTGACTCTGAAAGTGCTTTGAAATCAATGAACAGCCCGTCAAATTCTATGTCTAAAGTTGTATGAGATATATAAGAAATGTGATAACTGCCAATGAGACCAACTCTTATATCGAATTTGTGTGGATTCCGTCCCATGTTGGAATCAGGTATCATGACCGTGCTGATAGACTGGCCAATGAGGCACGTAAGAAAGAAAATGTTGACCATGACCTTGGCCTGTCCAATGCTGTACTTAAAAACATTCAAGTCAGAATCATGAACTCTGATCTAGAAGAAATGAGAAATGCAGAGAGACCTGGCAGTTGTAGCATTAGTAAATATGACAACTTTTGTGACAAGAGGTACCGGTATGGCCAGCATAAGGACAGAACCAGACAATGTGATGTAGCTAGAATTAGGCTAGGATACAGACACATCTGGCCAGTTAGTAACGCTGTACCCATACCGGAAGATACAGCATGTAAACTTTGTGATAAACCTTTAAAGCATACACTTGAACACTATATTATTAAATGTGACACTATCAAAGACTTCAGGCCACCTGGCTTATTGTATCATGAACTTTGTAATTACTTAATTGAATCAGGGGTGTTTGAGGACATTCTTGCTGTTTATCCCAAATTTGCTAGCCCACACTGATTAGTCTTCAATTAGAATATGACGTCCAATGTATATGAACCATTGTCCTGCATGGCAGTGAACAGTGACATCACCCACATGACTCTGACCTATATGTACTGCTAATGAATATGATGTATTTCTTTGTGTACGAACCTCTGTCCTGCATGGCAGTAAACAGTGACATCACCCACATGAATCTGACCTGTATGTACTGCTAATGAATATGATGTATTTCTTTGTGTATGAACCTCTGTCCTGCATGGCAATGAGAAGTGATACCACCCTCAGTGTCAAGACCTGACCGAATTACTCAGAATAGGCAAACTGTACTTCAAGCGTTGTCAATAAATTTGTTAAACTAAAAAAAAAAAAAAGTCCCTCCAGGCAATAGGAGGGGACTCCACTAATGGAAACACTGGGTGGGAGGGAGGAGTAATGCACTATGTGGAGGTCAAGCTGGGCAGGAGGCTAGTGTGTGACCTCCATACTGGGAAGTTGAGCCTGAGACACATCATCATCAGTTTGGATGACCCCACACTCAGCAACAACAGGTGGAGTGGCAAATTGGCGAGATGCTGGACACAGCTACAGAGCTGGAGATAGATCCCAAGTTTGCCAAGATCTGCGTGGGGGCTCCTCTGACCCAGCTGAGTGAAGAGGTTGTAAGGCACCTCTCTACAGACCAGTCCTATGGCTACAGGATTGCCCAGGCCATCAGGACTAGAGAGCTGCCCCACAACTTGACCCTGCTGGAAATTGGACCAGTCTGTCATAGCAGGTGGCTGACAACTGCACTGACGATGTGCAGACTGTGGGTGTCTAAGCATGGACTGAAGGGGAAGCACAAGAAGAATCTCAAGCTAATAGTGGAGTTCATAGTGGGGGTGTACTTTCCTAACTGGTACAACATCAAAGTAAACCACAGCTAGGTGGAGGGGCCCAGGCACATTTTGTACCAGCTGGAGCTGCTGAGAAGTCAGAAGAAGAAGGTGCTGGACACAGTGATGCCCACCATAAGATCAGCCTGGTATGCACACCCAGAGGCAGTGTTGCAGGCCATGCTGTGCAGTGAGGTGGAGGATGAGAGGAGAGAGGCAGTGGACTGGATACTGGAGTTGAGTGGGGAGGGAGATGAGGAGACACAGATTGGTGACAACTCTGTCCGGCCCAGGAGAATACCTGACATAAACCCAGATGCCACCAAGCTGTCAGAGCTGGTAGACTGGACCACTAGGGGTCACTGAACCTCCCCTCACTTGTTCCTTCACCACAGCTGAAGTCAAGTAGTTTGTGCACAGACCTATGGAGGCGCCAGACTGGCCTTCACATACTCAGAGTGTGGAGGTGTGTCTAGTCACAAGAAAAGGGATGAGATGATCAGTCCCAATTGGCGAGCAGACTTCTGATGTCTAGGAACAGGAGCAAGCAGGACCTGGCCTCTCTCACCAAGTTCAAGAGGTGAAGAGTATAGTATGTTAGCACATGTATGTGTGTGTGTGTAGGTGCCTGTACATAGTGATTGCATTGTGTGGCCGCTTTAGTATATCACGTTTGCAACAGTAGAGTCAGTCGTTGTAATACAGAGGTTCCGTGTGTGGCTTGTGTTTTTGCTCGTGATCTTTACTACATGGAGGAAAGTAAAAAACCTCAATACCTATTGTCAAACATTACTAAATAAAACTGCAAATACGATTTTCCAGTGTCTCATTTCAGTACAATGGTGATACATAGCAACAGGAAAATTGAGCATTTTAGGCCTAAAACCCAAAATTCTAAATGAAAATTGATGTAGGTAGGACACCTCCAACCTCAAAATCAAGGTTATTTCTGAAATCTACACATAAAAATGCATCATTTGATGACCTGCCGTCAGAAAAATTCCTAAAGTTGCACTTTGACCCCTAAAATTTACACACCCTGGGTGGGTGTCTGAGGAATGGGAGTGTTGTAGGGTTTCGTGATATTATGTTGTCTAGCACATGCTGAGGTAGTCAAGGCCTTGGAGGAGGACATCGTTGGCATATCATGAGTGGACAACTTCTGTCGGCCACGGGAGAGGTGCAATGGAGTGCATCAGAGTGTTAAACAAGGTGGGACTCAGGACTCCACCTTGAGGGGTGCCGAGGTTCATTTCTTGAACAGGAGATAAAGAGCCTTCGACGCGAACCCGGGCCTGACGTCCAGTGAGGTACGAGGCGATCCATTGTAGAAGTCTCCCTTTAACCCCTAACTGCGCAAGTTCAGCTGAAATGATGGCAGGCTGAGCTGTATCAAAGGCTCCCTTGGTATCAAGGAAGACGGAGATGCGGGCAGTCTGATTGCAATAAAAGGAAGCAATGGAGTGTGCTGTGCTGCGATGTTGTATGAAACCATTGAGGGAGTTGTGGAAGCCGCCTATGGTGTGAAGAAGGCGACAATGGAGTATCCTCTCCATCACCTTGCAAACACAGGAGGTAAGACTAATGGGTCGATATTTCCCAGGATCTCCCCGCTTAGAAATGGGGATAATAGTGGCATTTTTCCAGTTAGACAGGAGAACCCCATGTTCATAAGACATATTGTAGAGAGCAAGCAAGAGGCCGTTAGGAATATTAGTAGAGGCGTTGAGGACGGAGTAGGTTATCTGATCATCCCCAGGAGAGGTGTCTTTTCTAGAGCGACGAGCACTGTCAAGCTCGAACTGTGTGATGGGTGTATGTATATTATGTATGCTGTATGTATATTATGTATGTGCTCCATTTATATACATTATTTATTCAGCCTAGCTAGCAGCGTGTGGCAATGTATTTACCATGTCCCACACGCTTAATTAATGTGCCTGGCGACATATGGAAGCTGCTAATGTATCACTTGCCACATGTCGCCTGAAAGGCTAGTTGACCCCCCAGACAGAGTAAGGAGAGCCACCTCACTTGTGTATCTCTGTTTGTCCAGTAAATAGAACCTAAGAAAACTCTACAGGTGTTTATGTTTGCTCCTGTAGATAGAACTTGGTACCCAGAACATATACAAGGTGCAGTGTGTTAATTAACTGGATCATTATACAAGTGAACTGTAAAGTTTGTGGGAAGACCGGCTTATGGACCCCTGTTCTGTCGTCAACCGCTAACGGCCGTCTTGTTTGAATTTATAGCAACTTTGAGCAGTGTCAGTGACAGCACGTTCCTGTGAAGTGTATAAGTGCATTGTGTGTGTAGTGCTAATAAGTGTTTGACCTTGTTCTAAAGGATTCCCAAGGTGGAAGGCATGTTCAGGGCATTGGTGAGGAGTAGAGTTCAGTGCAGCCTCCTCCGGCCTTGTCTAGAGGGTAACTGACAACTGACTGTGAATCGCCGCCTCTCCCTCCCACCGAGACACTGCCCAACCACGCACACATACACACACGCATGAACACACTGACTGCAGTCATTCCTTTATATATATTTTATATATACTGTATAATCTACTTATCTGTGCATTTAATTATTTTTTTTTTGTCTCAGATCTTGTTGATATGACGGGCTGACCGGTCAACACTGATTTAAGACATAGTACACAGATTAAGTTATTATGTCGCGTGCCTTACGCAGTCGTGGAGCCAACACCTGGATGAGTCAGTTGGGTGACAGTTCTGCAGAGATGGATGACCAGGCTGAACAGGACGCTCCAGCTCCCACCACATCGCGCAGCCCTTCACCTCGATCTTCAGCATTGTCTTCAGAGATAATTACTTTAATGAAGTTTATGAGGGATGAAAGGCGTCACGACGAAGCTAGAAGATGTGTGGAGAATGAAGAAAGAAGGCAAGCTGAGACAGAGAGAAGCCACCAACGGAGATTAGAAGACAGTGCACGGTTTGAAGCTTTGATATCTCGCCTCACTGTTAACCAAGCCCCTGGCTCTAACACTGCCTCGGTATCGACTGGTTCTGATACCTCATCAACGCTTTCTTCACGCCCCCCAGCCCCACCTAAAGCGGCTGCTCAAACACCACCCACCTTGAAGCCTGATGTGAATTTCCAGACTTTTCATGAATGGCGGCGACGGTGGACTGATTATGCTACAATGGTGGATCTCCGGAGCTTGTCACAGCCTAAACAACTTATTCAGCTGCATATGTGCCTGTCTTTGGAAACACAGCGTGTCTTGGAACATACGTTGCAGGTACCTCTGACCTCTTCGTTGTCTGTAGAGGAGGTACTGGATATTCTACAACGGCACATCAAAGGGCAGCGGAATGAAGCTCTACGCAGGAGGGAATTGTTTAGCTGTAGACAGATGGAGGGCGAGACTTTTGATGCCTTTTATGTACGACTCAAGAGAGCCTCGGAAGAGGTAGATATATGCCCAGGTAACCACCAGTAGTGCGAGGAGACCCAGTTGAAGCAGGTGATCCTGATGGGTGTTAAGAATGAGGAGCTTGTCCAACGCCTCACCTCCCTAGACTCTTCCTCTTCTCTTAAGGATGTGTTGACAATATGTCGCTTCTATGAGGCTGCCAGGTGTGCCACCTCTGCCATCCGAGCTCCCCCTACAGCTGTACGTGCTGTGTCCCGGTACAAGAAGGACAAGAAGTCTACCCCAACGCCTTCGCCCACCACGCCCGGCTCCTTTTGTAACAACTGTGGTAAGCAGCACGGAACACAGGTGTGTCCAGCTGCTGATTCTACCTGCAACAGTTGTGACCGTAAGGGCCACTGGTCACTCACAGTACGGTGCCCAGCCAAACACGTCCAGTGCAATGTGTGTGGTCGTCTGGGCCACTACGACAAGTGTTGCCCTACCAACAAACCCAAGGGACAGTGTCGGCGGAAGCAGCAGTGCCCTTCCACCAGTGAGGGCCGCCCACAGTCGTCCACTGAGAAGCATGACGACCCTGGACAACGCTCGAGCCATATTAGGAAAGTGTACTCCCCTTCGCGTCCCAGGACCAAAGTTCCCCAGCACATCAGCGTCATCGTGACCTACGGCAATGTGTCATCCCGTCTTCAGATGTTGCCCGACACCGGAGCTGATGCTACAGTCATCGGTCCCCAGCATTTGCAATGTTTTGGGCTCTCTCCAAGGAGTAAGGAGAGCCACCTTGCTTGTGTATCTCTGTTTGTCCAGTAAATAGAATCTACGAAAACTCTACAGGTGTTTGTGTTCGCTCCTGTAGATAGAACTTGGTACCCAGAACATATACCATGGGATGATCAGTGGGGGCAGGGGAGGTAATAGCAGCACGAACAACAGGCTCAGACGCATCGATGCGAGCCTGCGCTGCCTCCTGCATTGGATCTGGAAGTGCCTCAGGTGAGAAAGCTCGTGCCCAGTTCTCCATTAAAGAGCAGGCAAGGGAGGCGGGGTCAGGGTGAGTAGGAGGCCTCCGTCGAGTACCCCGTATAGCATTAATCCGATTCCATACATAAGAGGGTGACGACGGGAACAATAGAGACCCCGTGAAGGATAGCCAGTCCATCTCACGAATCCGACGACGCTCCTGAGTTGCAAAGGAGCACCAATTTTTTAAGTCTTCCCAGTCCTCAGGAGAGCGAGACCTCCGTATGGCAGAGTGGAGATCACGGGTTACCTGCCGGAGATGTCTCATGGCAGGGATACGATACCAGTAGTTGGTGGCACTTCTAGGGTGACGGGGAGGGCGTGGAGGGGCAGCGCGATTGACAGAGTCATACATGGCATCAACAAAATCAGCGCTGTAAGAGTCAAGGGACTGGGGAACAAAATAGGAATCCGCCCAGGTAGAAAGGTATTGGGTAAAGGAAGGAACAGCATCTTGTGTGAGACGAAGACGAGGGGATCGATAAGGAGCTGATGTCGGGGCAGAGAAGGAGAGCCTGAGATAGGTAGTAACAGCAAGATGGTCACTATACACAGAGCAGGCTCGGTGCAGACGGTAGGATGAAAGGAGGTATGACCGTTCAATAGTAAGCCAACATCAAGGAAACTATGGGGGAGGCGAGTAGGATCGTCAGGACAAAGAAAGCGAACATCATCATCCCCATTAAGAAACTGTGAGAGATGTGATCCGTTAAGAGTACATGGAGTGGGATGATCCGGAGTAGGAGTGGGATGGCGGGCATTAAAGTCGCCAAGAACAATAGTGGGAATCCCATAATGGAGGTCGTGAAGAACCTGGGGGTCCAGAGAATCACTCTTGAAATGAACATTGACTACATGAAGGGTCCGGTCACCAAGAGTAAGGGAGACAGAAAGTAATTCAGACGGGGGTCCATGTGAGTCAGGTGAAGGGAGACGAACAGATGGAATGGTGTTACGCACAAGGGTGAGGAGGCCACGAGCCTGCCCACGGTACCGAGGCGGAGTGGAGTAACATCGTCTGTGATGGTTTCCTGAAGTAGAGCAACATCTACTTGATGGGAGAGCACAAACTGCGCGAGGTCTGTCCGGCGAGGTCGAAGTCCCTGGATGTTCCATTGTAAGAAGAGGAGGGAACGGCCTCCGGTGTGAGATAGGTCGGCGGGGCTAGACAGGGCTCCAGAGGAGGTACCAAATTCTGTTGAGAAAAATGGAGAGGGAGGAGTGGGAGAGCAAGGGATAGATCCACCATCTCGGGAGATGGAAGGAGGCAGGTCATCAGGGCTTACAAAGTGCGCCCCTGTTGGGTCAGGGTGTCCAGAATGAGTTGTTGTTGCCTCTGCAATGTCGCAATTGTTTTCAAAAACAAGTCGAGTTGGGCAGAGAGAAGGTTGATTTGCTTGGAGTGGCGATCCAGACGGAGAGTGATTGTTTCCATAGAACCAACTTGGTGTACCTGTGCAGGAGCTGGAGGTGGCAGCGAGGATTGCCGAGGGCCCGACTGGGCAGGTGGTGGTGGTAGCGACGGAGAGGGACGGTGAGGGTTCAGGTGAGTAAGAGGTGGTGGTGCTGGTGCGAGACAGCGGGGGTCCGGGTGGGCAGGAGATGGTGGTGACTGTATGGCAGGGCCGGCAACGACCTTGTTCCAAGAACGGTAGGGAGAGGGAGGGAGGGGAGAAAGGATGGGTGGTAGGGGTGATAGGGGGGATGGTAGAGGAGAGGAGATCAATGGGAAATCCTTGGTGGATGGAAGAGGCGGTGGTGGATAGGAGTGAGGTTTGGTTGACAGGGTCTTCGTCAGAGACGAGGGCGGTGGTACAAGGTAAGTTTTCTCCGGGCGAGTGCAAGGACGCTGTGGGCAATTGGCATTCCAGGCGTGGTGACTGCCATGGCAATTGACACACCGTGGAATAACTGGGATTTTGTTCTGAATTTTCAATTTGCATTCCACTGTGTCATGAGGACCTGCACAGAAACCGCAGACGACCATCCTCGTGCACTCCCAGGTGTGGTGTTTCCACGATTGGCAACGACCACAGATATTTGGGGTTCCGATAAATTGGTCAAGAGGACAGTTATGAATTGGTCCTACATTCACCTTCGGAGGGAGGGGGCCCACCCACCAGCCGATGAGTTCGTTGGATGGACGTTTGGAGACCAGGTTGATGCGGCGTTCCATGTCCAGTAGTTGTGGGAGAAGAGGGCGAAGATTGTCGATAGGGATCTCCCAGGGTATGTGGCGAACCATTACCTTGGTACGACGAGTTTCTGGGGTGATGGTGGTGAACTTCAGCATCACCTCCCCCTGGGGAGCAGGAAAGCCCACCTGAGTGAGCAGGCGTACCGTCTCGTCCATTTGTGTGGTGACTATCACGGCTGTGGGACCTCGGCGGAGTCGAAGTGTTGAGTCCTGAAGTGGAGAGCAGTGACGGAAGAACCAGGTTGTCCATGTGCTCAGAGGCAAGTCCCGAGGAAAGGTGAGACGACGAAGGCGCGACGGGGCAGGGAGACAAGGGGAATCCCCTATGTCCATCGTCGGCAGAGGGTCGGTCATTGAGCCACATGTAAGCTCACTTGCGGACCCTGATGACAGGAGTCCACCCTCTACAGCCCCAGAAGGGGTGCGAGGGGGAGCCGTGGCCCCTGCTGGAGACCCTGACTTCTGAGGTTTCTGCTTCTTCTTTGACTTGTCTTCAAGAAGAAAGTCGTCAGCATCACTGTCACCTACTGCCGCCGTTTCCAACGAACGGGAGCGTTTAACGGCGGGCATAGGGCACATTGGCAACACTGCAGTCAGGTGGAGTGTAATGACGTCACTGCTACGTCACACTATCACATTGCGCATGCGCAAACTTGAAAACTTTGCTCAGAGGGATTGGGTGGTAGGACCAGATGTTTTATCCCCAAAAAATGACAAAGTCCACAAGTAAAAAAAAAAAATATATGCCACTGTGCTGATAACCGAGTCTTACTATAGTTGTCTGCACAGGCTGGGATTGGTAGACTCGCTGAATTCGTCAGAAATACGACTTTTAAGGAGCAGTCTCTTACAGCCTTTGTTGACACTACACACGCATGAGCGTTCCATAAGTTAGTTAAGATTATTTTGTATCCTGTGTAAAAACATTCATATGCTCAGGTATCGGGTACTAACCGACCGACAAAAGTTTATTTACATTCTGAACATTACTTCCATGCCTGGCAGATTGTGTGTGAAGAATTGAAACTGCCCCAGAGGTAGCCATAGCGAGACACGAAATTGGATACTTAATTAGAGCTGTAGTGAAGGTCTGATGCGACCAGTAGTGTGTTATACTGGGTGTTGAACCCTGGATGTGATCTACAGACTTTCATGTGGTGAAGTTAAGCTGTGTGCTAACCCGTGTCTCCAAACAGCCAACCTATATGACCTATAGCAGGGGTCACCAAACTACGGCCCGCGGGCCAGATCCCAAGTCCTTCCCTGGCTCGTGGTAGCTCCGCTTACGCTCTGCCGTTACCAGAGCTTTCGTTCTGGCTTGCAAGTATTGAACAGAATGATTATGCGTCCCGCGCTCGTCATTCTTTCAGTTATCCGGCCCACTGTGAAAAAAGTTTGGTGACCCCTGACCTATAGCAAAACTATCCTCCAATCACATTTGTCATTACACTACCAATACCCATACATTCATAAATAGTGATATTACTAGTGTGACGTTGCCGTTTGGAGACACAGGTTACCACAAAGGGTGTAGCAACACAGTTCCACAACTGTACCAGCCAACCTGTATGTGTTAAGTGCTCTTGTATGTATCAGTGTGGATAGGTTATCAGGCCTAATATTGATACTGTATAAATTATTACAGACAAGATAAGTGTTTGTTATAAATGTTGAGTGAACCAGCTGGATTTGTAGATATGTTTTGTTAGGTATTTCTCCATGTATACTAAGTAATTATTAGTGTGATTTAGATCCCAGGTACCTGATGGTGCTATAAGTAATAACATCATTGTGTGCTACTGAAAAGTGTTTGGAGTGACCATCACTCTGGAGCCACTGTTGTTTAATATTACCCATGAGTTAGTATGATTATTGAATGGTGTAACTGTAAACTGAACTAACTATTTTTTATAACCAGAAAGTAAGACCGATTGGTCAGTTTATATTTTGTCTAAGTGTTAAAATAAAGTTACCCAATATTAATTGAACCTAAGTGAAGTTCCTTTAGTTGTGATTGATGGTTCAAGTTATCACAGTTCAGTAATACCCTGCTTTACGCGGTTCTCGTTAACGCGTTTCCACATTTACGCGGTACCCCACCAGAACCGGAATTCCCACTTTACGCAGTGCATCTACTCATATACGCAGGAAGCGGCGCGGGCAGGGTGCGCACAAGGTCGCCCAGTCATTAAAACATTACCGAGTTCTTCACCCGCCACCCACCACAGCCGGCCCAAGTCAGTGATAGTGAGGATATGGATTTATATGGACTTTGAGGGGTTTAACAAAGAGGCCCTGCAAGCCTCTGTGGTGGATAGTGATACAATTGATACAAGTGATACGGGTGAGGGCCAATAATCTGCCCTCTGCCTCGGAACCAACCCCCCCATCTTTGTGTGCCCAGTCATCTTTTCTACTAATGTAAGTGTTAAAAAACCTAATATTATTGATATTTCTCTTAATTATTAATTGTGTGTGCATACCATCATAAAATTAAGAAGTTATTTTTACTACAACGTACGTATTGTGTCTGAAAAAGTGGAGTTTGGGGGTCGGCCCAGTCTCTATTTCAATTAATCCCATATGTTCTGTTGTTCCATTTACGCGTTTCCCGTTTTACGCGGGCCTCCGTGGGTTCAATTGACCGCGTAAAGCGGGGTTATACTGTATTACTGTTTGCTTGCATTAATAATAATTAAGTATAATATGTGTATCACCATTCATTCCTTCTAACAATTGTTGTCCCTGAAAATAAAAATTATAACTCATGTGCTCTAACCTTTCATGCCAGCTACTACGTTAATTGAGAGGGTTTATTATTGGTGTTATATTCTGTTTAAAAGTCTGGGTGGTGGCAGTATTAAGAGCTAAATTATTGACAAAAATGAATATTAATGTACAATAATGTGGGTTTCCCAGTTAAATAAATAAGTTAAAAATAAAGATAAGGTAAAATGGAAATACGATAATTAGTAAACAACAAAAGTGGTTCCCCCCTACAAATGGTGGCAGCAGTGGGATAATTGTATAACACCAATTTCCCCCCACTTACAACACACACACACACACACACACATACACACACACACACACTGACCATCGGAGGGTCTAAACCTATCAGGCGCTAATGCGCAGTGGCCCCCCTTGGATATGTTCGGCTATTCGTCAAGTCCCTCTCCCCAACCCATCCTCACCACCGGGATATCAACATAAATCAAAAGTGACAATTTCGTTGTGGAAAGAAGTGGGATCAGTGTTGAACAGTGATGAACAGTGTTTAAGCCAGTGAATTCAGCACTAGACAGTACCAGCAAGAGCCACGACCCACCCGTGAGATAAGCACCCCTGGGAACCAACCATCATCATCTGACCAGGCGGTGTTAATCACTCTACCCTGGGAACAACAGTGGGCCGGCTTTACACCTGACTATGAGATAACACAACACCACCAACCAGAGAGTGAGGTACTGTGACATCACCCCACACCACCCGGTGACTCCATGACCGCGTGAGGTCGTTCATATTAACACCCGAGGACGAGTTACTGCACCACGTGAACACCACACCACCCGGTGACTCCATGACCACGTGAGGTCCTTCATGTCAACACCTACATAAATAATTATTATAATTATTATTATTATTATTACACACACACACCTAAATACACAAAACAGTATAGTCCTGACAAAAACACATGCACACTTTCACCCTCACTCCCAGGTAACACCAACTACCCTGGAGAAGTACGCACCTCAAGGGAGAGTCTCTGGACATCGGTCACAAACCACCAGGCCCACGCCCACCCGCCCACGATGGTCTTCTTCGAGGTGGCACCACAACATCCGCCTGTAGGAGAAACACAAAAAGTACAGTTAGGAACATAGTGAGGTATGGCAGTACAATAGCTGAGCTGTGGATAACTTATTAATGGTACAATAGCTGAACTGGGTGTAACTTGTAACCAGCACAATAGTTGGACTGGGGCTAAATTATAACCGCCACAATAGCTGGGGATCCAAATTCTGCAAATTCAGTTCATTAAAATTTTCAGCTTTACCTATTTTAACTTTATCAAGCTTATACTGACCCTAACTTAACCAAACTAGTCAAAAGCTAACATATCCTAACCTAAACCAACCAAACCTGATCAAAACTAACCTAACCATACATAAAGAAAACTAAACTTAATATCCTAAAATAACGAATCCTAACCTAAACTAAACGTGCTTTAGGGTATTTTTTTTACAAGTTGCTCATAATCTGCTGATTCATCACACGTCGTCTGTTTGTCAGTCCGAGCGTATTCTCACATCCACAAAATATGTAAAATTATACCATTACGCTTCAATAAAGTTGCTTTCGTGACTAACTTTTAACAAATTATGTACTTTCTGTTTAATGTGGTGGGGGTCCGATTCTATTACGTTAACTATTATTTATTTGCGATAGAAATGTATAGGATGAAAGGTACTGTATTCAGAATGATGAGATACATCTAGAACTGGACCCAAAAATATTGTTGGACATTATGGGCAACTTGTAAAAATTTACCAATCTTAGTTCAGTATAGCCTAATGGATTAATCATATGGTACATTTTCAGTCTACAATCTTTAGTAGCAACACACACACGGTCCGACTTACCCAAATGTACCCAAATGTAGCCGCAATGAAGTCAAATAATGGTCCTACATGAATAAATCGGACTGCCAATCACTTCTCGACTAGTATTTGGTGTCACGAAGTCACAAAAAATTGGTAAACTTAATTTAATCTGAGTTAATAGATCACGTGCATGTACCTAACCTAACCTAACACACCACAACTCACATTAAATTAAGTTTACCAATTCTTTGTGACTTTATGACACCAAATAATAATCGAGAAATGATTCACAGCCCGATTTACGCTTGTACTACCATCATTTGACTTCATTGTGGCTACATTTGGGTAATTACTCGCTCCCTCGGTACATGCACGCGATCTATTAACTCAGAATAAAGTAAGTTTTCCAATTTTTGGTGACTTTGTGACACCAAATACTAGTCGAGAAGTGATTAGCAGTTTTATTTATTTATGTAGGACCATTATTTGACTTTATTTCGGCTACATTTTGCTACATTTGGGTAATTAGTCGGACCACAAGTTGTCCCCTACCAACTACTTCTTCAGTACTTAAAGTAGAAGTATCACGCGCTCACAGCCTAGCCCCCTCCCACTCCAGGGAGCTGGAGACAGGCAGACAGATAAAGCTACTGTACATTAGATAAATAGATAGATAGATATTCTGGTAAAATCACCACGCAAGTATACAATGGCAAACGGTCAATCGATTCAAACAAGCCTAGCCCGAGGTAGCTGCTATATATCCACTGGGAGTCGTTACGTAACCTGGAGTATTTTTGTGTCTTGGCTGGCTGGCGGGCGGGCGGGCGGGGGGGGGGGGGGGGGGGGGCAGCTTGTTGGCATCTCAACCTAGGTATGGCTGGGTGTACTTCCAATACACTGAGTTATCTTCACACACGGCTTTTGGCCCTGTCTGTACCGAATCTAACCTAACCTGAAACGAATTATATAACCTGGCTATACTGTAATAACTCCTAAATTAACCACAAATGTAAACCAACTTAGCCCAAACTTACACGAATTAGTACAACCCAACGTTCACCTAACTTAACCCAGCCCAAACTTAACTCGTCTGAAATTTAACCGCTTAACCCAACCTAAACTAAAATTAACTGTACCGAATCCAAACTTAACCTAACTTAACCCAACCCTCACTTCAGCCAACCCATACTTAACCAAACTTAATCTAATCTACCAGTAACTAGACTAAATCTATTTTAACCTAACCTAAATTATCGACAAACAACCTAACCTAACTCAAGTCCAAGGACCACAGATCCAGACCAAGCTTATCAAGGGTCATTTGTAATGTCTTCCTTCCACTTCAAGTCGCCTCACAATGAGACACTCAACTCTTCCTCCAGTCTAGCACTACCCTGTGTGTGTCACTGTGTGTGGGAAGAAATGTACTCGACTCTTCCCTCCCTCCCTCCCTCCTAAGCTTTGCTCCTTCATAAGGCTGCCGACGTTGTTTGTCTGGTACGAGCTTAAAATGCTTTGCAAATATTGGATATGTTTTGTCAATCGTCAAATATATATATCAATCAGTAGAGACAAGGGAGTTAAATTGCTTCAACCTTTCATAATAACTTTTCAATATAGTTTGTTGAACATTTTTAAATAATCATCAATTACTCAACCCACAGACGCAGCGTCAAGAAATAGTCCGAGAAGACCGGACAGCTCGCCAACTGCACTGGCTAACTATTACCCCGGAATACGATCCACAAATCGATTAACATTCAGGTCCCCAGGTACAGCTGGGGAGACAGAGGCAAATGGCGTAAAGAAACTTGCCCATAGTTTCACCCTGCCCGGAGATCAAACCCGGGTCCGCTCGCTTGCGAGGCGAGCATGCTAACCATTACACCATTGCGCGCGCGCACACACACACACACACACACGCATGCATTGATAAATTACATTTGCAAAAATGCGCAGCACATACAAACAATTACTGTACATACATACCTGTGCATACACACAGACAGAAAGACACAAACACACACATCTGATATGATAATGACACGGTTACGCTATTCTGTCACAACTGTCCCACACAGTGAACAACAACACAAGTACAACATGCTCGACATAATAAGACAGCGCCAAAACAACACAAAAAATAACGACCAAATAATGCGGCTTGGCATGACTAATATCCACATAGAATCGATATTAAAATAAAAAGTTATACCAAGATCCGTGTTGGGTCAGGTTTGGATGTGACAATGTTATTCTTATTGTTGATATTACAGAATCTCTATTAGATTACAGAATTCCCAGTTGAGACGAAAATAAAAATATATTCTCGGAAAGACGCCAATATTCCTAAATTGTCCGTCCCCGAACTGAGCTGACAGCTTTAACGGGTAACATCAGGGGCTTAAAGTTGGCACCATGCTATTTTTGGAACGCGGGCATGTGTATGTATATGTGTATGTATATGTGTGTGTGTGTGTGTGTGTCTTTGGACCCTGAAAAGTCAGTGTCATACCACCAATGAAATGAGCCTTAAAAATGCACAAACATTCAGATGATGAATTTGTGTACAGGTGAAAGTTCGGGAGATCAAAGTTGGCATGACTTTTTTATCATCATTAAACCCTTAAGTATCGCTATGGGCGCCTTCTTCACACACACACGCACACACACACGCACACAGCAGCATGGTACCAACACAGACCCCTTGCCGTGACACACTATTACCAATTTATCTCAAAAATGTCCAAATTCGCACCACAGGTTCTAACACTTTACTCCCACAACAGCTTCACCTCCTGGTCCTGCGCACTTTGTTGTTCTGATAACTGTGTCAGGGTCACTGTCGGGATAAGGCAGAAATTATGAATAAAGTAAATCAATTACTAAAAAAATATGACTTGCTGAATAAACGAACTGTAAACCTCTATTACTTAATAATGTTCATGAGGAGCGCATAAAACTTGAGCAGCTGTCATCCACAGTGAAAGTAAAAGTTGATAGTGCAGGTACAAGTTATCAAATTCCACGCAGCGCCACAAGATGTTCAACGGATCATGTTTCTTGTCTAGATGACATTAACACATAAAGGTTACTTGCAAACACGTCTGAGATATTGTGATATATAACAGATATAGCCAGAAACTAAATCTGGCTTAAATCCAGTGTTAATTTTGTTCGAGTTGTGTTTACCGGTCCAACGGATTACCCAAAAGTACCCAAAAGTACTCAAAAGTATATTAAATCAGGGTAAACTCTTAACGAATACATGTTTTACATCAATAAAACCTGATTATTAATGTTTTCATTGAAATGTGGTCAAAATAATGAAATAATAAACAGCGAATAACGCTAAATTCCAAAGAATCACCTATCTGAAATGGAGATATAATTACCAATGTTTCTGTTACTTTGGGGTATTTAACATAGCCGTAGGATTTACTTTTCGTTAGGTTAGGTTAGGTTAGCGAAGTGCATCACGATGGATCTGAGTTATCTCTCTTGTTAACGAACTCTTTGGAATTTAGCGTTCGCCAAAACTGAAAGTTTTTCGCTGTTTATTATTTCATCTTACAAATTATTTTTACAAAATTACACTAATAATATTATTAAACATGTTTTGTGTATGTATAATAGATATTCGTTAAGATTTTACCCTTATTTGCTATACTTTTGGGTACATTTGGGTAATTCGTGGCTCCCGCGTTTACAGCTTCCGGGTGGACAGGGCACGTTGACAGAAAGTGAGTCAATAAACAATCACACACCTTTCTTTACAACGTCAACTGCTGCTGGAGTGATATACAATCATTCTTATATAATTTGTTAGTTGTAAACAAGATCGCGTGACACCAACGCGAGAAGATTTGGCCTGAGAATGGATTTTTTAAGTGTTTATGACCTAATGTTTACTACTCTAACTATATTCTGACATGAATTAAACTTGAAGATTTGTTTATATAAAATTTACCTCCGTGAATCTGCTGAATTAAATTTGTATTTTTTTTGTGATGTATTAACAGTAAACAATTTTAAATTATAAATAAAACATACTTGCAAACTTTATATTTCCTGCTAAGTTAAAACTGAATAAAACTGCAACTTTTTGATGACTGGAAACTTTCAACCTTGTTGTGTAATACTATTATGCAAAGTGTTTACAGAATCCTTTGATGTTTGTGTTAACAGAGTCCCTTCGAAGAGGTGGCACACCAAAAACCTGGGTAGGTGTTCCATCACTGTTTACATATCACCATCTCCGCTGTGATATTTTCCTTAGATCTTTACTAGACATCAGTGTTAAGACGGTATTTATATTACTGGCTACGAGTCACCACGGACATGGTAAATAAAACTTGTGTTTTGGATATGTGACTTCCTCAAAAAGACTATCTTAACACAAACAACAAATGATTTTTCGTAAAACAGGTTAACTAACTCCACGAGATTATTGCTGAAAGTTCCGTACTCCGGCAACTGTCAAGACCAGTTTCTGAGGAGGTGTTGGCCCAGTTAACTGAACATCATTACCTAAGTAACCAAACACACACACGAACGTTTACAGTATTCTACTAAAAGAGCAAAGGTATGTGTCAACACCAGAACGTTTATTACAAGAGTAAATATTTGTCACCGTCATAACTTTTATGAATGCCGGGCAATTGTTTTCCTTCGTCAGTTGTGTGGAAAGTGAAAGGGGTGATAAAATGTATGTAAACAAGAGGGATTCAAAATTGTATACAGGTTGCAGGGGCGCTAGCTGGACAGAAAATTAACCCAGTTTGTCAGCCGCCGGGAAAGTTATTACTGACCTGACTGCTGCAGTTTAAAATTAACTCAGATGAATGAAAGTTTATTGTTTACTTTAGTCAGTTCCCACAAAAAGATAACTATAATTTCTTAACATTTTCTGAAAAAGGTTTATTCATCTATGATTGTCAACTGTGTGGACTCTAAGGGGCCATATTATGAAAAATTACTGTGACCTGACACTGTGTTAATACCTGTAACCTGACACTGTGTTAATACCTGTGACCTGACACTGTGTTAATACCTGTGACCTGACACTGTGTTAATACCTGTGACCTGACACTGTGTTAATACCTGTGACCTGACACTGTGTTAATACCTGTGACCTGACACTGTGTTAATACCTGTGACCTGACACTGTTAATACCTGTGACCTGACACTGTGTTAATACCTGTGACCTGACACTGTGTTAATACCTGTGACCTGACACTGTGTTAATACCTGTGACCTGACACTGTGTTAATACCTGTGACCTGACACTGTGTTAATACCTGTGACCTGACACTGTGTTAATACCTGTAACCTGACACTGTGTTAATACCTGTAACCTGACACTGTGTTAATACCTGTAACCTGACACTGTGTTAATACCTGTGACCTGACACTGTGTTAATACCTGTGACCTGACACTGTGTTAATACCTGTGACCTGACACTGTTAATACCTGTGACCTGACACTGTGTTAATACCTGTGACCTGACACTGTTAATACCTGTGACCTGACACTGTGTTAATACCTGTGACCTGACACTGTGTTAATACCTGTGACCTGACACTGTGTTAATACCTGTGACCTGACACTGTGTTAATACCTGTGACCTGACACTGTGTTAATACCTGTGACCTGACACTGTGTTAATACCTGTGACCTGACACTGTGTTAATACCTGTGACCTGACACTGTGTTAATACCTGTGACCTGACACTGTGTTAATACCTGTGACCTGACACTGTGTTAATACCTGTGACCTGACACTGTTAATACCTGTGACCTGACACTGTGTTAATGGAAAATGATAAAACATCTTACTTAATTCCTCTCCATTCTTTCCCTCTTCTTTTTCCTCCCTCCTTTCCTCCTTCCCTACCTCCATAATTTCCTTCTTCTAACCCCACCCTTTCATCCCTCTCTCCTACCTCCATCTTTTCCCCTTTCTCCCCCTCCCTCTATCACCATCATCTCTCCCTCTCCCACGGTCACTGCTCTGCCCTCATAATCACCAACTTAAATCACCCGTTTTTTCATCACTCCTCCCCAGCCTGACAAACCACCTTTAGCCTCTCAATCACCAGGACTATTGGTGACTCGACAAATGAGTGTATTAATTTTTTTACCCCCACTCACCCCATTTTCCGCCCATCCCACTCCTCCCCCATAAACCCACCCTCACTACCCTCCACAGCTTTCCCCTCCCCTACCGCACCTCCCTTCCGGCCCGGGGACAGGAGCTACTCCCCGCCACAACTACTCTATATTGAGCGTCTACCATCAGGAGCGAGCCCGGGGCGCCACCCAGTCTATGGTCATCCTAACTTGACTCTCTCTCTCTCTCTCTCTCTCTCTCTCTCTATGACACACACACACACACACACACACACACACAGCCTCTCCCTCTCCAACAAAGTCGCTCACTCCTGGAGGGCAGCCAACTACTACTAGTCGTCGTGTTCTCTAGCAGTCAATACCTCTCCCCACCCCACCCCACCCCACCCCTCCTCTCCCCACCCCTCCTTTCCCCTCCTCCCCATTCATAATCACAAGATGGGGCCCAGGAGAATCGTGACATAGTCGGTCTCAAGGGGTCGTCATTATGCCCAAGGGGTCGTCATTATACTCAATGGGTCGTCACAATACTCAAAGAGGTTGTCATTATACTCAAGGGGCTGTCATAATACTCAAGAGGTTGTCATAATACTCAAGGAGCTGTCATTATACTCAAGGGGCTGTCATAATACTCAAGTGGCTGTCATTATACTCAAGGGGCTGTCATAATACTCAAGGGGTTGTCATAATACTCAGGGGGTTGTCATAATACTCAAGGGGTTGTCATTATACTCTACGGGTTGTCATTATACTCAAGAGGTTGTCATAATATTCAAGGGGATGTCATTATACTCAAGGGGCTGTCATAATACTCAAGGGGCTGTCATTATACTCAAGGGGCTGTCATTATACTCAAGGGGCTGCCATTATACTCAAGGAGCTGTCATAATACTCAAGGGGCTGTCATTATACTCAAGGGGCTGTCATAATACTCAAGGGGGTCATTATACTCAAGGGGCTGTCATTATACTCAAGGGGCTGTCGTAATACTCAAGGGGCTGTCGTAATACTCAAGGAGCTGTCATTATACTCAAGGGGCTGTCATTATACTCAAGGGGCTGTCATTATACCCAAGGGTCTGTCATTATACTCAAGGGTCTGTCATTATACTCAAGGGTCTGTCATTATACTCAAGGGGCTGTCATATACTCAAGGGGCTGTAATTATACTCAAGGAGCTGTCATAATACTCAAGGGGCTGTCATTATACTCAAGGGGCTGTCATTATACTCAAGGGGCTGTCATAATACTCAAGGGGCTGTCATAATACTCAAGGGGCTGTCATTATACTCAAGGGGCTGTCATTATACTTAAGGGGCTGTCGTAATACTCAAGGGGCTGTCATTATACTCAAGGGGCTGTCATTATACTCAAGGGGCTGTCATAACACTCAAGGGGCTGTCATTATACTCAAGGGGCTGTCATTATACTCAAGGGGCTGTCATAATACTCAAGGGGCTGTCATTATACTCAAGGGGCTGTCATAATACTCAAGGGGCTGTCATTATACTCAAGGGGCTGTCATTATACTTAAGGGGCTGTCGTAATACTCAAGGGGCTGTCATTATACTCAAGGGGCTGTCATAACACTCAAGGGGCTGTCATTATACTCAAGGGGCTGTCATTATACTCAAGGGGCTGTCATAATATTCAAGGGGCTGTCATTATACTCAAAGGGCTGTCATTATACTCCAGGAGATGTCATTATACTCAAAGGGCTGTCATTATACTCCAGGAGATGTCACTATACTCAAAGGGCTGTCATTATACTCAAGGGTCTGTCATTATACTCAAGGGGCTGTCATAATATTCAAGGGGCAGTCATTATACTCAAAGGGCTGTCATTATACTCGAGGGGGTGTCATTATACTCAAGGGGCTGTCATAATATTCAAGGGGCTGTCATTATACTCAAGGGGCTGTCATAATATTCAAGGGGCAGTCATTATACTCAAAGGGCTGTCATTATACTCGAGGGGGTGTCATTATACTCAAGGGTCTGTCATAATACTCGCACACACCAGACTTTGTTGTCCCAGCGCCACGTTAGGACATGCGATACGTCTCCTTTTTATTAGTACGACCTAGATGCATCCTCTTACACTTGGTGACATTGACTCTTAAGAGCTATTGCTTCAACCACTCTAGAAGCTGACAGATCTATGAGCGTGTGACCGTCTGTATGTGTGGTTTTCATCCTCATTCTGTTGGTTGATGAGCTGTTATTCCTTTGTTTTGTTTTCATTAGTTCTTCGGATCTTTGTTTTGTATTAAGGTATGTATTGGCAAACTTCGGTGCTTTAACACAATGTACTATATCGCCGCACTAGTAGTAAATTCACTAAACACTTGTGAATGGAGAATGTGTCTTGACGTGCCGCAGTTATAACTCTTACAACTTTTTTGGAGATCCTGGGTGTTGTATACATTGAATTGAATTGAAACAGTTTATTTAGCCAGAAAATACACAGATACAGAGTGGATAATAATAGCAATATTAACATGGCTGAGCCAGTTGAGAACCTGAGCTCTCCACATCCTCCGCCGTCTAAAGTTCCTCGGTGTTCCAGCACCTAAGCTCTTCAGTGCCTACTAAACATTCATACTCCCTATGCTCACCTACGCTCCCCTGGCCTGGTCTTCTTCCTAAAATGCCACACAGCGAGGATTCCTAGAAAGAATTTGGAAGAGAGAGTGCAAGACTATTCCCTCCCCTCTTACACCATATATCAAAAGGTGCCCAGTAAACTAACCCTCTCGGCTTTAAGCTTGAAGATAAGCTACTACACTACCCCCTCACCGTCCCCTGCTCCCACCTGAGATTCCTCGTCCGGGAATTGCTGTTCTACTCCACAACCACATCCAGCCCATATAACCACGTACTGATCGCTAGAAGAACAGCCTGGTCCCAACCATTGTAAAAATATATCAACAACTAGTGGCTCATCTGCGTGTTACTGTTCACTCTATGCCACTCTCACTTTCGTACTGTAACTGTGCTGAAATTCCTTGTTAAATGGCCCTCTCTCCCTCCTATCATTATATATATACGTGCCACTTATGTCACCAGTATATTATTTATCAATCAAATAACCCTCACCCTAACTGTGTATTTTTTCATCTTGTTTACCGTATACTTTCAGCTGGTTAACATATTCTTTCAATAAACAATTAATTATTATTATTATTACACACATACCATAAGCAGTTACAAATTAAACATCATCACTAATGTTTTAAAATGCTACAGTCTTTATAACACGCACGCCACCCTTTCCTTGGAGGAATGTGGTTACGGTGGTCATAAGTGGGCCAACGTGTAGGGTTCCTCCCCCTCCCCACCACAACCAACTCCTTCCCTCACCAGTTTCTCTAAGAACGAACACACACACACACACACACAGGAGACAACGCAAATCTCTCACAATCACTACACTTTAAGCACTTACTACGTTCAATCACATCGTGTTATTAACGAAAATGACTCATATAACTCGCATACTGTATCATAAAGTGTTGAGTTCAACGAGGGAGAATCTCGATTTGCACTGTAAGGCGGTCTTAATGGCTTTCTTGAGCTACCATTACATACAGTATATACCTGCCTGCACTGTCTATTCTGAACTTACGTAAACTTGTATAGCGGTTTTTAAAGAATATGTATGTATGTATGTATGTATGTATCAATATATCTCTATTTATCCAGGTTTCAGAAATGTGTTAGCCAGTGCCCAGGAAGCAACCTACTGCGCCAGTATATCTCAACAAGAGGAACTTTCTCACGCACTCCATTTCTCACCATGCCCAAGATGTCGTCAAAAGAGCATTATATCCAAGCGGTTGATAAGAGCAAGATATTTAATACACACATTAACACCCTAAACTGATAGTGGCTGACACACACTGACTCGATGACCAAATGAATGAGTGGTGTGTTGAGGTGTCATCCCACTTGGACGATTATCGTTTTAGGCGATTTTTACCATCTTAGTTAAATGATCGGGTTCGGTTAGGTTAATTTAGGTTAGGTTATGTTGCGCTAAATCGCGTAAAAAGACGATCGTCCAAGTGGGATGTAACCGTATGTGAACAGCACTGAAGGACCACCGCCGTTTAACTCTCCACTGTCTCCGGTGAGCGTGTGGTGGCAGTTAGTACGTACCCTCTAACTTCTCTACACAGTTGAATGATCAATCCAAAATATAGTACTGTTTACGTTAGGAGGTTTTACCATGATGACGATGGTAACAAGAAAACCGTATCCTTTAGGTATAAGGAGGGACTAAGGCAGTAACTGACGTGTGTCGCCCCATACCCCGAGATCATGGGGTACGGATTGGAGTGGTGGTGCACAAGGACGCTGTTTGCTGCGCGCGTCAGCCTGCTTTATTGGCTAGCTGGCAACTGTCCATCCCAGTACCTATAATTTACTGAATTATGACAATTATTATAGCATGACTAAGACCCACAGTCCCCTCGAGCAGGACCATGTGTGTCCCATGTCCTACCCTGCCTGGCAGTAGGGAAGTTCTTTAGTTAACGGAATAACATTGATAAAAACTTTGAAAACTAACGCTTGAGTTGACCTTCTTACTTCGCCGCCGTACTACTGTTGCCCACAGCACACCCCTCGTGTTCTTATATACCTGTAACAATCAACCATAAAGTGATGACATGAAGAATACAATCTTAGCAAAATGTTGATGAACCATTTTCAACAATAACGCATTAATCTTTGTCATCTAAACACATCACCAAAATGTCTACAGTTAAATTAATATGTTAACACAATTACAAACAATATATTCTGTGTGGGATAAAAGAGAATAAACATCGACAGTTCGTCAGGAACGCGCTAGAACGCATTCCTCACAAACGAGCCTGCAAGGTAAGACTGGAGTGGAGCTGCGCGCCGTAAGCCCTGGACGCAAACAACAATACTGTACTGCATATGCGTGCACAGCTCTGTAGCGCGGACCAAAGGGGTACCTCAGTGAACAAATACATGGCTTAGTGGCGATTTGCATACAGTACAGTTTATCTTTACAGTATATATTGACTTGAACTTGCGAGACAAGATGATATGGCAATGAACATGATATTTTTACGGTGTATCACTGCGTTTTAACAACTATGACACGTTAAAAAGTAAGAGATAGAAGGAAAAGGAACAAGAGTGTTGAGTATTATACCGTGTGACTGATGACAACTCAGCTGATGGGACATTCATTTTGAAAGTACAATGATGAATTAACAAAAGTGTGACGTGTTGCTTGAAGTTATGAGATGTCCAGGAGCATAAACAATCTGGGCGGTCGACACGTGAAGCAACAAATCCACCGCCACCAACGTCCGGATGTGCCCCACTGCCTTCACCCTCCCAGTCAGTCACTCTCCAACTGTCATCACTACAAATTACTGTTCACAAAATCTTAAACGATGCATTAATAAACTTTCCCCGTCTAGTAACAAGAACCATTCCAAAGATAATTCAAAATATCTTCTTCCCCACACTGACCAGCAGCTCAAAATACACGTTCTTGAGTTATAATTAGGATCTTTAACTCAATAAACCCGTTAAGATGGTCAAGCTCAAGCATATAATAAAAAGTTTCCGGGTATATTGGACTATGGTAAACATCTGTCGATTTTAAAAAAGAATTGACCCAGAATTGAAAGTGACGCTTGACTGTTCATTACCTATACAAGAAGACTTAAAGTACTGTATAGGAAAATAGTGTCACTCCGGGGATTTTCAGTGTAAATTCTACAACACTTTAAGAGCCATATTTATGTTGTAGTTTCATTGAAAGGAGGTTCTCACACCACCAGAGACTGACCGCTGAAGGTACAGTACTGTGGCGAGTGTCTTCATGTCACTGATCAATAATAACAGTACTGCCAGCCGTTTGTTGCAACCCTCACCCTCCCTCACAGCCCAGACCAACCTGGAGACACCTGCCACAACACTCATCTTACTTGTAGTTGTGACGATGACTCCACCCCCTCGCTAGAGTCGCTACTCCACCATAAACAAATGTGTGGAGCTGTAATATATGTAAATAAAATATAAAGATGCAGTTATGTTTTACAAAATCCTATAAGCGACGGTAAATCCTCACTATGTTCATGAAAAAAAAGGCTATAACAGTGTACAATTAGACAGAGTTTAGGCTGGCAACGCGTCATTATATACGCTACCATGCTAAGGTCCGAGACTGATTCAAGTATATAATATGGAACTTATATTATCTCTTCATGTATGAGTTTACTCAGTGGTTTTCTAGTCGTCTCAACAAGTACTGCCCCCCCCCCCCCCCCCCGTTAGTTCAGATATGGAACTGTCTTTCATTTTTTTAATAAACTATAAGAGCTATAACCAGCGAACATTGTCTCGATAACAATCAATTAAAAAATCTCCTTTCCTTCTTCAAAGTCAAAAATAATATGATAATGACTACAATGGCCAACTACTTCCCAAGGCGCCTCGTGTAGCCTCCCTGTAGAGTAGACCTCGTCCTGTTCACCCTCGAGAGTTTGACCTTGAAGACTACAAACCTGCGGCTGTCGCTTCACACACCACCACATACTACCACGCCACCGTGTTCACTAAACCATTTACAAGTCCATTGCAATACAACAACGACTTGGTTCACTGTACGAGCTTCAAGAACACTATCCCGAGAAACATTAATATTGAAAGTTTATTTAGCCAGAACACAGATACAGAGTCGACAAAAATAACAAAATTAACATGACTGAGCCAGTTGAGAGCCTGACCTCTCTTGTAGGTCACCATATAGTACATTTATCTCAAGGAAGTACTATGTAACATTTAAGGCGTTTATTGTAAGGCGTTTTCGATGCACGTTAGCTATTCTGTATGCGCAGACGCTGCTTTTGACTTGTGTGCATGACATATTCAGAGGTAAAAGCTGACACTTCGATCAGGCGTCAGCCTTAAGCGGCCTAAATAGCCAACAGCCAATAAGCGATTTCTCCCACTGAAAATACGCGGATCATGGCCGCTTATGGAGAATATTTTGATTGATATTGAAGAGTTAGCGGCATGTAAGGCAATAAAAAACTTTGATATAATAATAAAAATAATTCTATATACTGTAATACATTGGATAGGACCTAAAACAAAGCGTAAGGCATGAAAGAATTGAAAAGGATAGCACCTAGTTGAAACCAGTTTTGGTTCTGCCCTGTTTAAGTGGGCGCTGTCTGATTTCATTAGCCGTTGGTGACTTTGGTGTAACTATACTGATAATTACTCAAATATGATTAAAACTTTAATATCATTACACATAAGATACTTTTAATAAGGGTGAACACAAAAATTAAGAATTAAACGAACCTGAAACTCGTTGTATTGCGTGTGCAAATATGCGAACACCGAGCCACGAGAGAAGAAGCGTACGGCTCTTCTGTTGGACGTTCCGTGTGGTTTCATAGTCCGGGAGAAATTATCTTTACAGCAGGCCCGATTTTTTATGTTCTCATTTATTATTGACTGATTGACTTGATTTCCTTCTTTGTCTTTCTCTCTATAATTTTCTATATATTTTATCACTATTTCTTTCTGTATTGTGGCCAAATAACAGTTCTCCTAATTTTATTGTTTTCTGAAGACTGTTTTGTACACCAGTTATTTCCAAGACGCGGTACAATCACAATCCAAAGGTTCGACACCCCCCTGGCTGGGTGTTCGCCGATGCCAGGGTTGAGGTATTCCGTGCATCGTGAAACGCTTTACAATAAACGCCTTTAGTATCACCTGGAATAGTACACATAGCATGGTGGTAGTAAGAACATATCAGAATGTTACCAAGGTTATCACTTAGTTATTTATTTATTTCATTTATCTTTTTTTTACATTTATATTATAAGTATATACATACTATACAGTGGAATTGATATACATAAATATAAGGGAGAGAAGCAGTACAACATGGGTTGTATTAAGGAGGAACAACAGGACAGAAGTTGTCAGTATCATGTCTAGTCGGCAAATATATTTACTGCAATGTTAATTTCTATCTATCCACATGACAATTTCTGATAAAACAGTAAAAGCACAGGTTTATATTTTGCAGGTGTGTAAATATCAATAGTCTTCCTATGTTAAATATATTATGGTCATTATGTCCATCAAACGCTTTTGTGTTCAAACCTTATTTTAAAATAGTGTGTGTGTGTGTGTGCTACGCCCATTCGATCCTCACGCTATACAGTACCACGCCTCCTCCCGTGCCACTCCTCCCTTCACGCCATGCCATGCCACGCCCCTAAGCCATGCCACACCCCTAAGCCACACCACGCCCCTATGCCATGCCATGCCCCTACAGCACGCCACGATACATCTAACGAAAGCCCTCTCTCCCTGCCACACCCCCCCCCCTATATCACGCCACGCCTTCCCCCAACCCACGCTGAGTTCTCCCTATGTACCCTCCCACATACCCTCCTCCCCCACACCATACCCACCTCCCCCACACCATACCCTCCTCCCCCACACCATACCCACCTCCCCCGCACCATACCCTCCTCCCCCACACCATACCCTCCTCGCCCACACCATACCCTCCTCCCCCACACCATACCCTCCCATACCCACCTCCCCCACACCATACCCTCCTCCCAACACCATACCCTCCTCCCAACACCATACCCTCCTCCCCCCCCCACACCATACCCTCCCCCTATTCCCCGCCCTCGTGGTTTCACCTCTGTCAATCTCCCCGCACGCCTCCCCATGCCTTTGTCACGTAACGAAACCCGGCCTTAAGTGTTTAAGCCAGTGAATTCAGCAATAGACAGTACCAGCGAGAGCCGTGACCCACCAGAGAGATAAGCACCCCTGGGAACCAACCATCATCATCTGACCAGGCGGTGTTAATCACTCTACCCTGGGAACACCAGTGGGACGGCTTTACACCTGACTATGAGAAAACACAACACCACCAAGCAGAGAGTGAGGTACTGTGACATCACCCCACACCACCCGGTGACTCCATGACCACGTGAGGTCCTTCATATTAACACCCGAGGACGAGTTACTGCACCACGTGAACACCACACCACCTGGTGCCTCCATGACCACCACACCGCCCAATCAGTCTAACATCAATAGTAGGCAAATTACTGGAAGCAATCATTTCAAACTCTATTCGAAATCACCTGGAGAAGCACAGATTGATCAATGATTCCCAGCATGGCTTCACAAGCGGACGTTCTTGCCTAACTAATCTATTAACATTCTTTTCATCAGTTTTCGAATCAGTGGACGAGGGGCACAATTATGATGTGGTATATCTCGACTTTAGCAAAGCCTTCGACAGAGTACCCCACGAAAGACTAATTAGAAAGGTAGAAGCTCATGGCATCAAAGGTGACATCCTTAAATGGATTAGGGCGTGGTTACAGGACAGGAAACAGCGAGTGAGCATTAACGGCACTAAGTCCCATTGGAGCAACGTCACAAGTGGAGTTCCCCAAGGCTCAGTACTTGGACCATTATTGTTTATTATATACATAAACGACATAGATATCGGCATAGACAGCAACATAAGTAAATTTGCTGATGATACTAAAATAGGACGTGTTATCAAATCTGACGAGGACTCGGCAAAACTACAGGAGGATCTAAACAAATTTTTCGAATGGTCTGAAAAATGGCAGATGAAATTCAACATTGACAAATGTAAAGTACTCAGTATAGGAATGTAAACAGGGAAACCAGATACCAGATGAACAACGATGCCATAGAGAAATCCGACTGCGAGAGAGATTTAGGAGTAATGATAAGTAGGAACCTTAAGCCAAGTAAACAATGTGTTTTTGCTCGTAACAAGGCTAATAAAGTACTTGGGTTCATACAAAGGAGTGTTAGTTACAAGACTAGCGAGGTCATCCTAAAACTGTATCTTGCTCTTGTGAGACCACACCTGGATTACGCAGTCCAGTTCTGGTCACCGTATTACAGAATGGATATAGAATCCTTGGAAAGAATACAGAGGAGAATGACAAGACTAATCCCGGGTATCAGGAACCTTGAGTATAGAGACAGGTTAAAGCATCTTAATTTGCACTCCCTTGAGAGACGTAGAGCGAGGGGCGACCTGATAGAGGTGTATAAATGGAAGGCAGGGCTAAACAAAGGGGACATTACAAAGGTACTCAAATTATCCAACCAGGAGCGAACTCGTAACAATGGTTTTAAATTGGACAAATTTAGATTTAGGCGTGAAATAGGTAAACACTGGTTTGGAAACAGAGTAGTGGATGAATGGAACAAGTTACCAAATATCATCATTAACTCGAATACGCTGAATTGCTTCAAACATAGGTTGGATGCTCATATGAGCAATAGGGGTTGGGTGTAAACGGGACTGCCCAGTATGAGCCAATAGGCCCGCTGCAGTTTCCTCCATTCTTATGTTCTTATGTTCTTATGTCTCCATGACCACGTGACTGACGTGAGGTCACTTATGGACGAGTCACTACACCGCGTGGCCTACGTGACCTCACACAGTATGTCAAGAGACCAGCTCGGGCCATCAACTGTAAATTATAATAATTCGTATGTTTAATTCATGTTTCTTCTCCTTTTAGTAATGAAAGCTTTTGTTAAACGACCCACCCACCCCACGTCTTTGCATGTAAAAAATCATTTTTGCCTAATGTATATTTACAGCCTTCGAGCTGCAGAACTTTATCAATAAACCGTTAATTATTATTATTATTATTATTATTATTATTATTACACACACACTCTGCATCATTAACGAAGGGGGGTGTTAGGGAAGAAGAGGGGTTTATGCTGAGTGGGATGAAGAGGAGTATGTGGTGAGGGGGAGGAGTATGTGGTGAGGGGGAGGAGGAGATTGAGGTGTGACCAGGAAGGGTGGGGGGGGGGGGGGGGTCGGCACGGACAGGAAAGGGGGGGGGGGGGCAGTGAGCGTGGGGGGACGGAGGAAGGGAAGATCGTTACGGGTTTAGGGGGTAGTGACTGGAGAGGGGGAAGTGTTGAGGGAAGGGTTGAGGGAGGGGGAAGGGCTAATGGGGGAAGGGCTAATGGGGGAGGGGAAAGGGCTAATGGGGGAGGGGAAAGGGCTGGGGAGAGGGAGTAGGACTGAGGAGGGGGAAGGTCGTTACTGGATTAGGGGGGTAGAATTGGAAAGGGGGAAGGACCGAGGGAGGGGGGAGGGTAGGGGGAAGGGGAAAGGGCTGAGGGAAAGGGGAAAGGGCTGAGGGAAAGGGGAAAGGGCTGAGGGAGAGGGGAAAGGACCGAAGGAGGGGGGGAAGGGCTGAGGGAGAGGAGGAATGGGTGGGGGCGGATATATTACAGGGCACACTGATCATGGTGGAACTCCTGCCGCACCAACCTTGAAATCTGACACAATGGAAAGGGATGTCTAAGAGGGTGTGTGGCAGAGTGTGGTAGGGTGTGTGGCAGGGAGTGTGGCAGGGAGTGTGGCAGGGGGGCGTGGCAGGGGGTGTGGCAGTGCGTGGTAGGGTGCGTGGCAGGGAGTGTGGCGGGGTGTGTGGCAGGGTGTGTGGCGGGGTGTGGCAGGGAGTGTGGTAGGGGGGTGTGGTAGGGTGTGTGGCAGTGTGTGGTAGGGTGTGTGGCAGCGTGTGGTAGGGTGTGTGGCAGGGAGTGTGGCAGAGTGTGTGGCAGAGGGGTGTGGCAGTGTGTGGTAGGGTGCGTGGCAGGGAGTGTGGTAGAGTGTGGTAGGGTGTGTGGCAGAGTGTGATAGGGTGTGTGGCAGAGTGTGGTAAGGTGTGTGGCAGAGTATGGTAGGGTGTGTGGCAGAGTGTGTGGCAAAGGGGTGTGGCAGTGTGTGGTAGGGTGCGTGGCAGGGAGTGTGGCAGAATGTGGTAGGGTGTGTGGCAGTGTGTGGTAAGGTGTGTGGCAGAGTGTGTGGCAGAGGGGTGTGGCAGTGTGTGGTAGGGAGTGTGGTAGAGTATGGTAGGGTGTGTGGCAGAGTATGGTAGGGTGTGTGGCAGAGTGTGGTAGGGTGTGTGGCAGAGTGTGGTAGGGTGTGTGGCAGAGTGTGGTAGGGTGTGTGGTAGGGTGTGTGGCAGGGAGGTGTGGTAGGGTTGTGTGGCAGAGTGTGTGGCAGAGTGTGTGGCAGGGACAATGTGGCAGAGTGCGAAGTATAGTGCGTGATAGGGTGTGTGGTAGAGTGTTCGGCACGGTGTGTAGCAGAGTACGTGGCAGGGTAAGTAGTAGGGTGTAGCAGAGTGTGTGGCAGGGTGTGTGGCAGAGTGTGTGGCAGGGTATGTGGCAGGAAGTGGCAGGGTGTGTAGCAAGGTGTGTGGTAGGGTGTGTGGCAGAGTGTATGGTAGGGTGTGTGGCAGTGTGTGGCAGAGTGTGTGGTAAGGTGTGTGGCAGGAAGTGGCAGGGTGTGTGGTAGGGTGTAGGTAGGGTGTGTGGCAGTGTGTGGGGTTGGGTGTGTGGCAGTGTGTGTGGCAGTGTGTGTGGCAGAGTGCGAAGCAGAGTGCGTGATAGAGTGTGTGGTAGGGTGTGTGGCAGGGTAAGTGGTAGGGTGTGTGGTAGGGTGTGTGGTAGTGTTTGGCAGGGTGTGTGGTAGTATTTGGTAGGGGGTGTGTGGTAGTGTTTGGCAGGGTGTGTGGTAGAGTGTTTGGTAGGGTGTGTAGCGGAGTGTTTGGCAGGGTGTGTGGCAGGGTGTGTGGTAGAGTGTTTGGATAGTGTGTGGTAGTGTTTGGCAGGGTGTGCGGTAGTGTTTGGTAGGGTGTATGGTAGTGTTTGGTAGGGTGTGTGGCAGAGTGTTTGGCAGGGTGTGTGGTAGTGTTTGGCAGTGTGTTTGGTAGGGTGTGTGGTAGTGTTTGGCAGGGTGAGTGGCAGAGTGTTTGGCAGGGTGTGTGGCAGTGTTTGGTAGGGTGCGTGGCAGGGTGTGTGGCAGGATGTGTGGTAGAGTGAATGGCTAGTGTGTGGTAGTGTTTGTGGCAGGGTGTGTGGTAGTGTTTGGTAGGGTGCGTGGCAGGGTGTGTGGCAGGGTGTGTGGTAGTGTTTGGCAGGGTGTGTGGAAGAGTGTTTGGCAGGGTGTGTGGTAGAGTGTTTGGCAGAGTGTGTGGTAGTGTTTGGCAGGGTGTGTGGTAGAGTGTGTGGTAGTGTTTGGCAGGGTGTGTGGTGGAGTGTTTGCCAGGGTGTGTGGTAGTGTTTGGCAGGGTGTGTGGTAGTGTTTGGCAGGGTGTGTGGTAGTGTTTGGCAGTGTGTGTGGCAGAGTGTGTGGCAGGGTTGTGTGGTAGAGTGTTTGGCAGGGTGTGTGGTAGAGTGTTTGGCAGGGTGTGTGGTAGAGTGTTTGGCAGGGTGTGTGGTAGTGTTTGGCAGTGTGTGTGGCAGAGTGTGTGGCAGGGTTGTGTGGTAGAGTGTTTGGCAGGGTGTGTGGTAGAGTGTTTGGCAGGGTGTGTGGTAGAGTGTTTGGCAGGGTGTGTCGTAGTGTTTGGCAGGGTGTGTGGTAGTGTTTGGCAGGGTGTGTGGTAGTGTTTGGCAGTGTGTGTGGTAGTATTTGGTAGGGTGTGTGGCAGAGTGTTTGGCAGGGTGTGTGGTAGAGTGTTTGGATAGTGTGTGGTAGTGTTTGGCAGGGTGTGTGGTAGTGTTTGGAAGGGTGTGTGGTAGTGTTTGGCAGGGTGTGTGGCAGAGTGTTTGGCAGGGTGTGTGGTAGTGTTTGGTAGGGTGCGTGCAGGTTGTGTGGCAGGGTGTGTGGTAGAGTGAATCGCTAGTGTGTGGCAGGGTGTGTGGTAGTGTTTGGCAGGGTGTTTGGAAGAGTGTTTGGCAGGGTGTGTGGTAGTGTTTGGTAGGGTGTGTGGTAGTGTTTGGCAGGGTGTGTGGTGTTAGGTTCTGAATAATAAGTTCTATATACAGGAGAGAACACAAACACCTGTATAGTTTTGTAGGTTCGGTTTACTGGATAAGAGTATGTACACAAAGGGAAGCAGCACTCTCCCCGGCTAGACTCCTTGATCAACTGCTATAGGCGACGTATGGCAAGTGATACATTAGCAGCTTCCATACGTCGCCAGGCACATTAATTAAGCATGTGGGATATGGTAATAACATTGCCACACGCTGCTAGCTAGGCTGAATAAATAATACATAAATGGAGCACATACATAATATACATACATGATATATAATCCAGCATACATAATATACATACACCTCCCTCCCCCCTATACGCTCATAGCAAAGTCTTGAGCGGACCTTTTCTTTTGGATGCGTTCTGAGCGTCGAGGGACTTCATCACTGGGAAGGGTATGGGACTCAACACTGGTGGCGGGGCCAGCAGAAGGCATTGTTACGGGTCGGAGAAAACGGCGGTTCCTCCACCACACACGACCACTGGGTAACCGCACCTGGTAGTCCCGTGACCTGCCGAGACCCATGACTACGCCTACTTTGTCCCAACGTAGGGAGGTCGGGTCCTGAACACGGACTTGGGTGCCGACACTCAACCTGGGGAGAGAATGGGCGTGGTCATTGTAGCGGGCGACGACGTCCTGAACACGTTCGGCGGCTCGGCGATCACAATCCTCTGTCTTGGCCTGCCACTCCTTGGAGAAGGATTGAGGGTGAGCAGGGACACAAGAACGAAGGGGGCGTCCATACAAAACCTGGGCAGGGGAGCGTCCGGTGTAGTTAGGTGTGTTGCGGAGTTCAAGAAGACCCCTGTCGAAGGCCTCGCAGTCAATGTTCCCAGAAGGGGCCACCTTAAGGATGAGGTGCTTCAGGGATTTGACAGCAGCCTCAGCGTGGCCGTTGGACTGCGGGTAATGGGGCCATGACAACACATGCCGGACTCCCCATCGGTCAAGGAACACAGCAAAGTCCCGGCTTGTGAACTGAGGCCCTCCGTCGGTTCGCAGGCGTACGGGAACGCCCACGTCACGGAAGTAGTGGCGGAACTTGCTGATGGTGGCGGCAGACGTCGTGTCATTACCGCACTTGATGACAACCGGCCAACCAGAGAGACGGTCGACGATAACGAGGAAGGACTTTCCTGACACACAGAAAAAGTCGGCCGACACAGACTCAAAGGGGCGGGTGGGGTTGTCGTCACTCATGAAGGGTTCCTGCTGCTGGCTGGGTTGTAATACTTGGCAGGGCTCACACGCACGGACAACATTGGAGATGTCGGAGTTGATGCCGGGCCAGAACACAGTCTGTCGTGCGCGTCGTTTGGTGGCCTCAGCTCCACGGTGACTGTCGTGAAGGCGGGCCAAGGCGTGGGGACGTGATGCAGCAGGGACAACTACACGTGCTCCGTACAGAACAAGGTCTCCGTCGCAATAGAGTTCATCGCGGAGTTTCCAATACGGGAGCAGGGTGTTGTGAAGATCGTAGCGGTTGCTAGGAAATCCATTCCTCACACACTCGACGAGTCGGACATAGGAAGGGTCATCTCGGGCCGCTGTTCGAAGGTCCTCCATTGCCTTGTCGTCATCTGGTGACAGGTCCGAACGAAGGGATTGGACGGCATGGAGAGTGACCACAGTCCTGACGGAAAGAGCGAGGTCGGCGTCGAGTACATGGTCTTCTGGAGTAGGGCGGCTGACAGGAGAGCGGGATAAGGCATCAGGGATGCAGAGCTCCTTACCAGCACGCCACACTGCAGTGAAGATGTACGCCAAGAGTTTCTCTTTCAGACGCTGGAGGCGAGGGTTCTCAACGGCGTCTAGCGTGTAGTGGTTGAGGATCGGGACAAGCGGGCGATGGTCGGTCACTAGGTGAAAGCATTGCAGGCCTATGAGGTAAAACCTGCACTTGGACATCGCCCAAACCGCAGCCAACAGCTCCAAGTCAATAGTGGCGTAGCGAGTCTCAGTGTCAGAGAGGAAACGCGAGCCACACTGGACGAGCCGGAACTGCCCTCCACCATGATCCTGCAGTAGGGCGTATCCCACGCCATACAAGCGTGAGGCATCTGTCTGCAGAACTGTCGGCAAGGCTGGGTCAAACGTGGCGAGGACAGGTGGACGAGACAGGGCCTGTTTCACTTGCTGGAAGGCCTTGTCGTGGTCGGGGGTCCACAGGAATGTCCTCTTGGGGCTCATCAGGGGGCGAAGTGGTTGAGCAGCTGCGGAGATGTCCGACGAAAACTCTGCTAACTGGTTGACGAGACCTATGAAGGACCTCAAGTCGGTCAGGTTAGCAGGGGTGGGAAAATCCGTAATGGCGCGGACCTTTTCCGGGTCAGCTGCGATACCATTCCCTGAGAGGGTGTACCCACAAAAGTCAACTGAAGAGCTGGCCAGAACAAACTTGTCGGCATTTAGGGTAATGCCGTGCTTCCGGCACCTGTTGAGTACCTCGTAGATACGGCAGAGGTGATCCATATAATCCTCGTCGTACACGAGTATGTCGTCGACCACTTTCACGCAGTTTGCCAGACCTTGTAGAGCCATATCACCTCGAAGACAGAAAGCGTCTCCTGTAGCGGCGAATCCCATGGGGCCACGGCAATAACTGTAACGTCCATGCGGGGTGATGAACGTTGTGAGTGGTCGGTCTTCTTCGGAAAGCTCTATCTGCCAGTATCCACACAGGGCGTCCATCGTCGTGAAGAAACGCGCCTTCGGGTTCACACTGCGTATAGCTGCAAAGGGCGTGGGAGAAGGGTGCGCAGGACGAGACACCTGGTTGTTGAGCTTGGAAAGGTCAGTGGTGATCCGAACACCACCTTTAGGTTTTGCGACGACAACCATCGGGTGACACCATGGAGACGGGTCATCGCCGGTTGGTACAATAATTTCTTGGGCGACCATGGAGTCCAGCTCGTTTTTGACCGCCTCGCGGAAGGCCAGGGGAACCAGTCGAGGGGTGTAAATAGCGAATGGCTTCGCGTCGTCCCTCAGGTGGATCCTCATGGGGGGGCCTGCCATCTTCTTGAGAGGCTTGGATTCCAGAGCGGACTTGGTCACCAGAACGTCGCTGAATTCCTTCAGGAAGTACTTCTGAGCATCCGAAGGAGAGGTGTCACTGGCAAGAGGCAGGGGTAGGGCGGCAGCAAGGGTCGTTGCTGCTCCCTTTTTGCACCCTGTTGGCGTGTTTTACCTCAAGAATAGGTTTGGGGAAGTCCTGGGAGATGATGGCCAACTCCTGACAATGTCTGTAGGACAGCAAAGGAGTCTGGACACCGTTATGCACATCAATCCAGGCTTGACACGACCTGTTGCCAAAGGTGACTTGTGCTTGGAGTGAACCCAGGGCCGGGGTCATCTGTGAACCATCTGCCATAAAGCGGAGATCCTTGGGGGGCGGTCCTAGATCACTTGGAGAGAGCCCCAAGCATTGCAAATGCTGGGGACCGATGACTGTAGCATCAGCGCCGGTGTCGGGCAACATCTGAAGACGGGATGACACACCGCCGTAGGTCACGATGACGCTGATGTACTGGGGGACTTTGGTCCTGGGACGCGGGGGGGAGCACACATTCCTAATGTGGCTCGAGCGTTGTCAGGAGTCGTCGTGCCTCTGATTGGAAGGCTGTGGGTGGCCCTCTCTGGTGGAGGGGGGCTGAAGCTTCCGCCGACGCGGTCCTTTGGGTATGTTGGAAGGGCAACACTTGTCATAGTGGCCCAGACGACCACACACATTGCACTGGACGCGTTTGGCTGGGCACCGTACTGTGAGTGACCAGTGGCCCTTACGGTCACAACTGTTGCAGGTAGACTGAGCAGCTGGACACACCTGTGTTCCGTGCTGCTTACCACAGTTGTTGCAAAATAAACCGGGCGTGGACGTGGTGGGCGAAGGCATAGGAACAGACTTCTTGTCCTTCTTGTACCGGGACACAGCACGTACGGCTGTAGGGGGAGGGCGGATGGCAGAGGTGGCACACCTGGCAGCCTCATAGGAGCGACATATCGTCGACACATCCTTAAGAGAAGAGGAAGAGTCGAGGGAGGTGAGGCGTTGGACAAGTTCCTCGTCCTTAACACCCATCAGGATCACCTGCTTCAACTGGGTCTCCTCGCACTGCTGGTGGTGGCCTGGACATATATCTACCTCTTCCGAGGCTCTCTTAAGACGCACGTAAAAGGCATCAAAAGACTCACCCTCCAACTGTCTGCAGCTAAACAATTCCCTCCTGCGCAGAGCTTCATTCTGCTGTCCTTTGATGTGCCGTTGTAGAACGTCCAGTACCTCCTCTACAGACAGCGAAGAGGTTGGGGGTACCTGCAACGCATGTTCCAAGACACGCTGAATTTCCAAGGACAGGCACATGCGCAGCTGGATGAGTTGTTTAGGCTGTGACAAACTCTGGAGATCCACCATTGTAGAATAATCAGTCCACCGTCGCCGCCATTCACGAAAAGTCTGGAAAGTCTCATCAGGCTTCAAGATGGGCGGCGTTTGAGCTGCTGCTTTAGGTGGGGCTGGGGGGTGTGAAGGAAGCATGGATGAGGTATCTGAACCAGTCAGTACCGAGGCAGTGTTAGAGCCAGGGGCTTGGTTAACAGTGAGGCGAGATATCAAGGCTTCAAACCGTTCACTGTCTTCCAATCTCCGTTGGTGGTCTCGTTCTGCCTCTGCTTGCCTTCTGTGCTCATCCGCCAAACGTCTGTGGGCTTCATCCTCGCGTTTCTCATCTCTCATAAACTTCAGTAAAGCAATTATCTCTGGAGACAACGCTGAATATTGAGGTGAGGGACTGCGCGATGTGGGGGCTGGAGCGTCGTGGCCGGCCTGGTCATCCATCTCTGCGGGGCTATCACCCGCCTGACTCATCCAGACGCTGGGTCCACGGCTACGTCAGGCGTGAGACATAACTACTTCATCTGTGTACTATGTCTTAAATCAGTGTTGACCGGTCAGCCCGTCGTATCAACAAGATTTCAGACAAAAAATTAATTAAATACACAGATAAGTAGATTATATATATAAAATATATATAAGGAAGCCGCGCGGTCAGCGAGTGTTAGTACGTGTATGTGTGCGTGTGTGTGTGTCCCGGGCGGGCAAAGCGTCTCGCCCCAGCTGTGAGGGGGGGGTGGAGGCGGCGCTGTGAGGGGGTGGAGGGAGAGGCGGGGCGACTCCCAGTCAGTCTAGTTACCCTCAGGACGCGGTCAGAGACGGGTGCACTGAACTCTACTCCTTACGAATGCCCAGAACGTGCCGTATACCTTGGGAATCCTTTAGAACAAGGTCACACATGAATGGCACGAAACACACAATGCACTAAACACTTCACAGAAAATCACTGTCACTGACACTGCTCAAAGTTGCTGAAATTCTTCGAGGAGAGGTGACGCACGGGAGTTGACCCAAGCGAGAGGAGTCCGTACGCCGGCTTTCCACAGACTTTGCACTTTCACTCGTAATTATCCAGTAAGATCGGATCACTGCGCCATGTTAGGTTCTGAATAATAAGTTCTATATACAGGAGAGAACACAAACACCTGTATAGTTTTGTAGGTTCGGTTTACTGGATAAGAGTATGTACACAAAGGGAAGCAGCACTCTCCCCGGCTAGACTCCTTGATCAACTGCTATAGGCGACGTATGGCAAGTGATACATTAGCAGCTTCCATACGTCGCCAGGCACATTAATTAAGCATGTGGGATATGGTAATAACATTGCCACACGCTGCTAGCTAGGCTGAATAAATAATACATAAATGGAGCACATACATAATATACATACATGATATATAATCCAGCATACATAATATACATACATGTGGTAGAGTGTTTGGCAGGGTGTGTGGTAGAGTGCTTGGCAGGGTGTGTGGTAGTGCTTGGCAGGGTGTGTGGTAGTTTTTGGCAGGGTGTGTGGTAGAGTGATTGGCAGGGTGTGTGGTAGAGTGTTTGGAAGCGTTTGACAGGGTGTGTGGTGGTGTTTGGCAAGGTGTGTGGTAGAGTGTTTGGTAGCGTTTGACAGGGTGCGTGGCAGTGTTTGGCAGGGTGTGTGGTAGTGTTTGGCAGGGTGTGTGGTAGTGTTTGGCAGGGTGTGATAGTATTTGATTGGGTGTGTGGCAGAGTGTTTGGCAGAGTGTGTGGTAGTGTTTGGCAGGGTGTGTGGTAGTGTTTGGCAGGGTGTGTGGTAGAGTGTTTGGCAGGGTGTGTGATAGTGTTTGGTAGGGTGCGTGGCAGGGTGTGTGGCAGAGTGTGTGGTAGAGTGAATGGCTAGTGTGTGGTAGTGTTGGGCAGCGTGTGTGGTAGTGTTTGGCAGGGTGTGTGGCAGAGTGTTTGGCAGGGTGTGTGATAGTATTGGGCAGGGTGTGTGGCAGAGTGTTTGGCAGGGTGTGTGGTAGTGTTTGGTAGGGTGTGTGGCAGGGTTGTGTGGTAGAGTGTTTGGCTAGTATTTGGTAGTGTTGGGCAGCGTGTGTGGTAGTGTTTGGCAGGGTGTGTGGCAGAGTGTTTGGCAGGGTGTGGTAGTGTTTGGTAAGGTGTGTGGTAGTGTTTGGCAGGGTGTGGTAGTGTTTGGTAAGGTGTGTGGTAGTGTTTGGCAGAGTGTGTGGCAGGTTGTGTGGTAGCGTGTTTGGCTAGTGTGTGGTAGCGTGTTTGGCTAGTGTGTGGTAGCGTGTTTGGCAGGGTTGTGTGGTAGAGTGTTTGGCAGCGTGTGTGGTAGTGTTTGGCAGGTTGTGTGGTAGTGTTTGGCAGGGTGTGTGGTAGTGTTTGGCAGGGTGTGTGGTAGTGTTTGGCAGAGTGTGTGGCAGGGTGTGTGATAGTATTTGGCAGGGTGTGTGGCAGAGTGTTTGGCAGGGTGTGTGGTAGAGTGTGTGGTAGTGTTTGGCAGGGTGTGTGGCAGAGTGTTTGGCAGGGTGTGTGGTAGAGTGTTTGGTAAGGTGTGTGGTAGAGTGTTTGGCAGGGTGTGTGGCAGAGTGTTTGGCAGGGTGTGTGGTAGAGTGTTTGGCAGGGTGTGTGGTAGAGTGTTTGGCAGGGTGTGTGGTAGAGTGTTTGGCAGGGTGTGTGGTAGAGTGTTTGGCAGGGCGTGTGGTAGAGTGTGTGGTAGTGTTTGGCAGGGTGTGTGGCAGAGTGTTTGGCAGGGTGTGTGGTAGAGTGTTTGGCAGGGTGTGTGGTAGAGTGTTTGGTAAGGTGTGTGGTAGAGTGTTTGGCAGGGTGTGTGGTAGTATTTGGCAGGGTGTGTGGCAGAGTGTTTGGCAGGGTGTGTGGTAGTGTTTGGCAGGGTGTGTGGTAGTGTTTGGCAGGGTGTGTGGTAGAGTGTTTGGCAGGGTGTGTGGTAGAGTGTTTGGCAGGGTGTGTGGTAGAGTGTTTGGCAGGGTGTGTGGTAGAGTGTTTGGCAGGGTGTGTGGTAGAGTGTTTGGCAGGGTGTGTGGTAGAGTGTTTGGCAGGGTGTGTGGTAGAGTGTTTGGCAGGGTGTGTGGTAGTGTTTGGCAGGGTGTGTGGTAGTATTTGGCAGGGTGTGTGGCAGAGTGTTTGGCAGGGTGTGTGGTAGAGTGTTTGGCAGGGTGTGTGGTAGTGTTTGGCAGAGTGTTTGGCAGGGTGTGTGGCAGAGTGTGTGGCAGGGTTGTGTGGTAGAGTGTTTGGCAGGGTGTGTGGTAGAGTGTTTGGCAGGGTGTGTGGTAGAGTGTTTGGCAGGGTGTGTGGTAGTGTTTGGTAAGGTGTGTGGTAGAGTGTTTGGCAGGGTGTGTGGTAGTGTTTGGTAGGGTGTGTGGCAGAGTGTGTGGCAGGGTGTGTGACAGAGTGTGTGGTCAGGGTGTGTGGTCAGGGTGTGTGGTAGTGTTTGGCTAGTATTTGGTAGTGTTGGGCAGCGTGTGTGGTAGTGTTTGGCAGGGTGTGTGGTAGTGTTTGGTAGGGTGTGTGGTAGAGTGTTTGGTAGGGTGTGTGGTAGAGTGTTTGGCAGGTTGTGTGGTAAAGTGTTTGGCTAGTGTGTGGTAGAGTGTTTGGCAGGGTGTGTGGTAGTGTTTGGCAGGTTGTGTGGTAGTGCTTGGCAGGGTGTGTGGTAGAGTTTTTGGCTAGTGTGTGGTAGAGTGTTTGGCAGGGTGTGTGGTAGTGTGTGTGACAGGGTGTCTTATTTCACACACGTACACACATACCCGAAGAGGAGTTACTACACCACGTGAACACCACACCACCCGATGGAACAATGACCAGCCCCAGGCCCGGGCCATAACTGTAAACTATAATAATTTGTATGTTCAATTCATGTTCCTTCTACTTTCAGGAATGAAAACTTTTATTAAACGACCCACCCACCCCATGTTTTGTATGTAATAAGTCATTTCTGTCCAATGTTTATTTTCAGCCTTCGAGCTGTAGAACTTTTTTTATTAACCGGATCATCGGAAAGTGTATAATGGAGGTGGTAAAGGATGATGTCAGGGCAGCAGCAGGGAACCTACAAGTGTGTGCTGGCCACCAGGCTGGTGGGGAGGCGGCCATTCACGCCATGAGATTGATATTTGAGCAGCGTGATTGTGAGGCCGTTCTCCTGGTGGATGCTTCAAACGCATTCAACATACTTAACCGCAAGGCGGCACTGCACAACATCAAGATCAAGTGTCCTAGCTTTGCGATGTATGTTGAAAATTCGTATAGGAATCCTTCAGACCTCTACATAGTAAACAACAAGGCTCTACGAGGTGATACCATCCTACAGTCGACTGAGGGAACAACACAGGGGGACCCCGTTGCAATGGCAATGTATGCAATAGGCCTATCAGTGCTCCAACAAGAAATAAAGTATGAAACAACTGGGGTCAAACAAGTGGCATATGCTGATGACCTCACAGGAGCAGGAAAAGTGGAGGACATCAAAAAGTGGTGGGACCTGGTAACATCGCGAGGTCCACAAATAGGGTACCACCCAAACGCCAACAAATCCTTCCTCATCGTGAAGCCAGATCATTATGATCGGGCTGTGGAGGTTTTCGGCGAAAGTGAGGTCAAAATAACTAAGGACGGCCAAAGACATCTAGGCGCAGTAATTGGCACTACGGACTTCAAGACCCAGTACGTAGGGGGAAAGGTGAATGAGTGGGTTAGCGAAATCCATGCTCTATCGGAGATTGCTAACACAGAGCCACATGCGGCCTTTGCAGCATTCACACATGGAGTCAAGCATCGTTGGAACTACCTGTTGCGTACCATCCCTGAGATCCGACCCCTCCTCCACCCTTTGGAAGAAGCAATCAGTGTCAAGCTCATTCCCACACTAGTGAAACACCACGACTTAACCCCAGTAGAAAGAACACTTCTTGCACTTCCACCAAGACTGGGAGGGATGGGACTAACTAATCCAGAGGAGATTGCTGACTCTGAACATCAAAATTCACTTAAGCTCACGGCAGCCCTCACTGACCACATAATAGCCCAGAATGCAACAGGGGAAGTGGACACCAGCGAAGTTAATAAGATCCGTAGGTCCATTACAACAGATCGGCAGCACTGCCAAAATGACATGTTGCAGCAACTATTGCTGCAGGTTCCAGAAAAGTTGACAAAAAAAGTAGCTATAGCGCAGGAGGTGGGCGCCTCGAACTGGTTAACTACGTTACCGATAAGGGCAAATGGTTTCAGCCTTAACAAACAAGAATTTACAGATGCCATTGCTCTAAGGTACGGTTGGCCAGTAGATGGTTTGCCCTCCCAATGCGTGTGTGGCTATTCCTATGATGGCGATCACGCCATGGTTTGCAAGAAGGGGGGCTTCATATGCATGAGGCATGACGAGGTAAGGGATCTCACAGCAAATATGTTGAAGGAAATCTGCCGGGACGTCATGGTAGAACCGACCCTCCTTCCACTGGATGGCGAGATCCTCCAACACAGGACTTCAAACACATCTAACGAAGCCCGTGTGGACGTCAGTGCTCGAGGATTCTGGACGCGGGGACAGCGAGCTTTCTTCGACATCAGGATTTTTGATCCCATGGCCGCTTGTCACCGTAACCTAGCTCTCGATGCTGCGCATAGGAGGAACGAGAACGACAAGAGAAGGGCATATGGGGAGAGAATTCAAAATGTTGATCAAGGCAGCTTCACTCCTCTAGTGTTCACAACCTCTGGTGGGATGGGCCCAAGTGCAAGATGTTTCTACGCCAGACTCGCGGAGCTGATCTCCGAACAGAAGCAGCAGCCCAGAAGTTATGTCACAGCCTGGATGAGATGTCGACTGTCCTTCTCTCTCCTTCGGTCGGCTTTGCTCTGCCTCAGGGGAACGAGAGCTTCTGCCCCTACTCCGACAACTGCTGCAGATATTGACTATGAGGCTACAGTCACTGAATGCCGCATGGATCTGCGGCTCAACTAATTTAACACAGATAGGATAGCTTCTTATGTATTAGGATATTTAATATTAAGGTAAATAAATGGTGGCGAAGGTGTGGCTATTGGGGGAGGTTGGAGGCCACGTTTAAAAAAAAAAAAAAAAAAAAAAAAAAAAAAAAAAGTAGTAGTAGAATTACACACACACCCCCGAAGTTCCCTCGTCCGAGCTCCTCAGTGCTTACTCAACATTCCTACTTCACAAGGACAACTATACCTCCCCTGCCTGTTATTCTTCCCTAGACCATACAGTGGAAACACCCAGAAAAGAAAAGTGAAGAAAAGGGCGTGCAAGAATATTTTCCCTCCTCCTACTCCACCTATGGGGTGCATCTGTCTAGGGATGGAGTAGCAACCCTGGCTGGGACTCTCGAAAGGGCAGTCCAAAAGATATCGAAGTCTTTAAACTGCTAGGGGAACATGTGAGCACAGGGGTGGAGGAGACTGCAGTGGGAGCGGGTAAACAAAGTGAAAGGTTACAGGGAAATAGTGTTAGGAATGATGACAAAACTAAATTAGACAGCAAGTTAAAACCTAAACGCGGCAAAGGGAGGACTCAGAACACGACTAACTTAAATGTCTACTACGCGAACAGTAGAAGTATGAGAAACAAAATGGATGATATTAGGGCCTTGGTATGTACCGAAAAAATCGATATAATAGCATTCACTGAAACATGGATCAACCTAGGCTCACGTGAGTTACCTGTCGAATACCAAATTGCAGGTTACAAATTATTCCATACCAATAGGCAGATTAGGAAAGATGACGGAGTAGCAATATATGTCAGGGATAATCTGAAGTGTGAAATAAATAAGGAAATAAAAACTGAGAGGAATACAGAAACAATTTGGATAGAATTAATCGATGGTAGGGATAAATTAATCACAGGAGTAATATATAGACCTCCCAAGCTTGATAGAGTTAATGAGCGACTTATCTGGGATGAAATGCGCAGGGCTTCCATACACAACAAAGTCTGTATAGTAGGCGACTTTAACCTTGGCCAAACAGATTGGACTGACCTTACGGGTAACTCAGAATCTGAGGATTTTCTTGAAACGATCCAGGACTGTTTCCTAAGTCAACATATAACCGAACCCACCCGGGGTAATAATACACTCGATTTAGTTCTGTCGAACAGAGAAAACTTCAACAGTAATGTCGAGGTAGGGAACAAACTTGCTGACAGCGATCACAAAGAAATTAGATTCCAGTTAGATTTTCAGGGCAGCCGTAAGGAAAATTCCACAAAAGTCCCAGATTTCAGAAGGGCAAACTTTGATAGTTTGAAGAGGCAATTGAGAGAAGGGGCATCATGCTTGGGGGTGAACTACATGGACCTGATGGTTAAAACCGACCTCATAACGAGATCTGAGGTTGCCGAGTTCCACGACAATTTAAATAATGAGTTACTTAATGCACAAAGGCAGAACATACCATACAACAAACTCACATTTAACAACAATGACCCTAAATGGATCAATAATTATTTAAAGAACATTATTGGTCAAAGGAAGGCTATAGGTAGGAGGATAAATCGTGGCAAAATTTACCTCCGAGATTATTATAAGGTATTGGCCGGTAGGGTTAAGACCGAGATAAGGAAAGCACAGAGGAATAATGAGCTGAAGATAGCAAGGGAGACGAAGTCAAACCCCAAGGGATTCTATCAAATGTATCAAACTAAAATACGAGAAAAGATTGGACCAATACAGTCAGATACCGGCGAGCTAACTGATAACGATGGACAAATGAGCAATAATCTGAATAAATATTTTTCAACAGTTTTCAAACAGAAAATTTAAACATAATACCCGAGGCACCGACTCTATTCAGAGATAGTGAAGAAAACAAATTAAGCGAGATAGTAGTGACTAGTAACGATGTTAGTAAGCAAATAGACAAACTAAAGACTAATAAGTCACCTGGTCCCAATGAGATATTTGCCAGAGTATTAAAGGAATGTAAGGAAGAGCTTAGTATGCCCTTAGCAAAGTTGTTTAACGTGTCCTTAAAAATAGGTGTAGTACCAGAATCCCGGAGGATAGCGAATGTAATACCGATTTTCAAGAAGGGGGATAGATCACTATCCTCTAACTACCATCCAATCAGTCTAACATCAATTGAAGGCAAATTACAGGAAGCAATCATTTCAAACTATTCAAAACCACCTGGAGAAGCACAAATTGATCAATGATTCCCAGCATGGCTTCACAAGCGGGCGTTCATGTCTAACTAATCTATTAACATTCTTTTCATCAGTTTTCGAATCAGTGGACGAGGGGCACAATTATGATGTGGTATATCTCGACTTTAGCAAAGCCTTCGACAGAGTCCCCACGAAAGACTGATAAGAAAGATAGATGCACATGGCATTAAAGGTAATATCCTTAAATGGATTAGGGCGTGGTTATAGGACAGGAAACAGCGAGTGAGCATTAACGGCACTAAATCCCACTGGAGCAACGTCACTAGTGGAGTTCCCCCAAGGCTCAGTACTTGGACCATTATTATCTATTATATACATAAACGACATAAATATCGGCATAGACAGCAACATAAGTAAATTTGCTGATGACACTAAATAGGACGTGTAATTAAATCTGACGAGGACTCCGCAAAAGTACAGGAAGACCTTAAGAAACTTTTTGAATGGTCTGAAAAATGGCAGATGAAATTCAATGTGGACAAATGTAAAGTACTCGGTATAGGAAATGTAAACGGGGAAACCAGTTACCAGATGAACAACAATGCCATTGCGAAATCCGACTGTGAGAGAGATTTAGTAGTAATGATAAGTAGGAATTTTAAACCAAGTAAACAATGTGTTTTTGCTCGTAACAAGGCTAATAAAGTACTTCGGTTCATACAAAGGAGTGTTAGTTACAAGACTAGCGAGGTCATCTTAAGATTATATCTTGCGCTTGTGAGACCTCACCTGGATTATGCAGTTAAGTTCTGGTCACCGTATTACAGAATGGATATAGAATCTTCGGAAAGAATCTAGAGGAGAATGACAAGACTAATCCCGGGCATTAGGAACCTTGAGTACAGAGACAGGTTAAAGCATCTTAATTTGCACTCCCTCGAGAGACGTAGAGCGAGGGGCGACATGATAGAGGTGTATAAATGGAAGTCGGGGCTAAACAAAGGGGACATTACAAAGGTACTCAAACTTTCCAACCAGGAGCGAACTCGTAACAATGGTTTTCAATTAGATAAATTTAGATTTAGGCGCGAAATAGGGAAACACTGGTTTGGAAACAGAGTAGTGGATGAATGGAACAAGTTACCAAATATCATCATTAACTTGAACACGCTGGATAGCTTCAAACATAGGTTAGATGCTTATATGAGCAATAGGGGTTGGGTGTAAATGGGACTGCCCGCTGCAGTTTCCTCCATTCTTATGTTCTATCAAAAAGCGCTCAACACACTGACCCTCACAGCTCTCTCTGATCATCACCATAAGAACACAGGAACATAAGAATGGAGGAAACTACAGTGGGCCTATTGGCCCATACTGGGCAGTCCAGTTTACACCTAACCCCTAACGCTCATATATCCGCCCAACCTACAGTATATTTGAAGCTATCCAGCGTGTTTGAGATAATGATGATGCTTGTAACTTGTTCCACTCATCCATTACTCTATTTCCAAACCAGTGTTTACCTATCTCGCGCCTAAATCTAAATTTGTCTAATTTAAAACCATTGTTACGAGTTCGCCCCTGGTTGGATATTATAGTTCGAGTACCTTTGTTATATCACTTTGTTTAGCCCTGACTTCCATTTATACACCTCGACCATCTCGCCCCTCACTCGACGTATCTCGAAGGAGTGCAAATCAAGATGCTTTAACCTGTTTCTGTACTCAATGTTCCTAATGCCCGGGATGAGTCTTGTCATTCTCCTCTAAATTCTTTCTGTAGTACGGTGACCAGAACTGAACTGCATAATCCAAGTAAGGTTTCACAAGCGTAAGATATAGTTTTAGGATAACCTCACTAGTCTTGTAACTGACACTCCTTTCTATGAACCCAAGTACTTTGTTAGCCTTGTTTCGAGCAAATACACATTGCTTACTTGGTTTAAGATTCCTACTTATCATTACTCCCAAGTCTTTCTCTCAGTCGAATTTCTCTATAATATCGTTGTTCATCTGATATCTAGTTTCTCTGTTTACATCTCCTAGACTAAGTACTTTACATTTAGAACATAAGAAAGTAAGGAGTCTGCAATAGGCCGGTCGGCCTGTGCATGGCAGCTCCTGTCGAGAATTACTACCACCCTCTATCATCAATGAATCTATCTAGCCTCCTTTTTAAACTTTCCAGCGTTCCCGCACTTACTACAAAGTTGCTAAACTTGTTCCACTCGTCCACCACCCTAATTGTTAACCAGTTCCCTCCTATCTCCCTCCTAAACCTAAACTTATCCAACTTAAATCCGTTGCTACGAGTCCTATCCTAAGTCCTATCCATATTAAATTCATCTACCATTTTTCAGACCAAGCGAAAAAAAATTTGAGATCTTCCTGTAGTTTTGAAGATTCCTCAGTGTCGTTAGCAAATTTGCTTATGTTGCTGTCTACGCCGATATCTACTGTATGTCGTTTATGTATATAATAAATAGCAATGGTCCAAGGACTGAGCCTTGGGGTACTCCACTAGTGACGTCACCCCAATAGGATTTAGTGCCAATAATGCTGACTCTTTCCTGTCCTGTAACCACGCCCGAACCCAATTTAGAATATTTCCTTCAATTCCATGAGCCTCCACTTTACGTCTTAGTTTTCCGTGAGGGACCCAGTCGAGGTAAACCACATCATAACCGTGTCCATCATCCACTGATTCGAAAAGAGTTGAAAAGAATGATGATAGAGTCAGACATAAACGCTCACTTACAGTATAAAGCCATGCTGGGAATCATTGATCAATTTGTGTTTCTTAAGGTGGGTAGAAGCTTCTGCACCATCCTCGACACCATCCCCTGCTTCCACCCGAGATCCCTCGTCCGCGAATTGCTGTTCGACACCACAATCGCATCCAGCCCATACGAGCACGTACTGATCACTATAAGAACAGCCCAGTCCCAACCATTGTAAGAATTATCAACAACTCGTAATCAACCAGTGTGTTCACTCCTAGTCAATATTACCTTCTGCAGTTACTATGTTGATATGCCCTTTGGTATGACCTTCTCCCCACCTAGTCATTATATATAATATTTGTATCACTTATGTTACTTGTATATTATTTGTCAATCAAGAGACCCATTCCCCAATTATGCAACTGTATATTTTCAGCCTTCCGCCTGCCATGCTTTCAATAAACCGTTAATTATTATTATTATTATTATTATTATTATTACACACACAGCTATGAACCATGACAAGGCTGACTATATCAATGAGGTTCAGCACACGACGTGGAACTTACCAGTGACGGACACTGACGTCAATTAATTCGAACAGGTAAAGGTTACGTTACCGGCCTATTGCAGACTCCTTATTTTCTTATGTTCTTATGTTATGTTATGTTATGTTATATGTTAGGTTAGGTAATGTGAGGTGAGGTGTATGAGGTGAAGTGTTTGAAGTGAAATCAGGTGAGGTGAAGTAAGGTAAGCATCGTTTTGTCACCTGGCAACCGTTAGCAGGAGCATCACCTTACCTGAAAAAGACAAGAGACACGGCTATTAACACGGTGATGTGGTGTTGAGACTGCATACTGACAACAACAAAAACAATAATAAAATAATAATAATAATAACAATAATAAAATAATAATAATAATAATAATATAATAATAATACTAACAACAATAACAATAAAAATAATATATTAATAATAACGACAGTAACAACAATATTAATAAAAATAACAATAATAATAACAATGACAATAATAATAACATATAATCATATCAACACACCGTCAGGACAACAACAGAATTATCCCCTGAACGAATCATTGACACAGTGGCGGACTGGCCCACCGGGATACCAGGAAATTTCCCGGTGAGCCCCAAAGTAATGGTCCATAACTTAGGAAATAACGGAAAAAAGAAAAAAAAGAAATATGAGGTTTATGAGACATTAACTCAATCCGTGATCATGACGGTACAATGTTGTTCTTAGACTCATTATACGGAGGAAGATCTTTAAGAACTATTCATATACCAACGTGACGCCCCCAAGACCACGTGAGGCATACATCACTATCACCCGGGAGTTGGACGCACGCTTATCATGATCATTGTCACAGGAGAGGGAGGAGGGACGGGGGGAGAGGGAGGGAGGAGGGACGGGGAGAGAGGGAGGGAGGAGGGGCGGGGAGAGAGGGAGGAGGGACGGGGAGAGAGGGAGGAGGGACGGGGAGAGAGGGAGGGAGGAGGGACGGGGAGGGAGGAGGGACGGGGAGAGAGGGAGGGGAGAGAGGGAGGAGGGACGGGGAGAGAGGGAGGGAGGAGGGACGGGGAGAGAGGGAGGAGGGACGGGGAGCGAGGGAGGCGGGACGGGGAGAGAGGGAGGGAAGAGGGTCGGGGAGAGAGGGCGGGAGGAGGGAAGGGGAGGGAGGAGGGAGGGGAGAGAGGGAGGGAGGAGGGAGGGGAGAGGAGGGAGGAGGGAGGGGAGAGAGGGAGGGGACGGGGAGAGAGGGAGGGAGGAGGAGGGGAGAGAGGGAGGGAGAGAGGGAGGGGAGGAGGAGGGAGGGAGGGAGAGAGGGAGGGAGGAGGGAGGGGAGAGAGGGAGGGAGGAGGGAGGGGAGAGAGGGAGGGAGGAGGGACGGGGAGAGAGGGAGGGAGGAGGGACGGGGAGAGAGGGAGGGAGGAGGGACGGGGAGAGAGGGAGGGAGGAGGGACGGGGAGAGAGGGAGGGAGGAGGGACGGGGAGAGAGGGAGGGAGGAGGGACGGGGAGAGAGGGAGGGAGGAGGGACGGGGAGAGAGGGATTTAACTGACTCACTTTTAAGAGTTATGTAGTTACGACACCTATGTCATGTGATTGAATACACACACACACACACGACGACAATGATGATAAATATAATAACCTACTCCCGTGTGGTGACAGTAACTCCCGTGTGGTGACAGTAACCCCCGTGTGGTGACAGTAACTCCCGTGTGGTGACAGTAACCCCCGTGTGGTGACAGTAACTCCCGTGTGGTGACAGTAACCCCCGTGTGGTGACAGTAACTCCCGTGTGGTGACAGTAACTCCCGTGTGGTGACAGTAACTCCCGTGTGGTGACAGTAACTCCCGTGTGGTGACATTAACCCCCGTGTGGTGAGAGTAACTCCCGTGTGGTGACAGTAACCCCCGTGTGGTGAGAGTAACTCCCGTGTGGTGACAGTAACTCCCGTGTGGTGACAGTAACTCCCGTGTGGTGACAGTAACCCCCGTGTGGTGACAGTAACCCCCGTGTGGTGACAGTAACCCCGTGTGGTGACAGTAACGCCCGTGTGGTGACAGTAACCCCCGTGTGGTGACAGTAACTCCCGTGTGGTGACAGTAACGCCCGTGTGGTGACAGTAACTCCCGTGTGGTGACAGTAACGCCCGTGTGGTGACAGTAACGCCCGTGTGGTGACAGTAACTCCCGTGTGGTGACAGTAACTCCCGTGTGGTGACAGTAACGCCCGTGTGGTGACAGTAACTCCCGTGTGGTGACAGTAACGCCCGTGTGGTGACAGTAACGCCCGTGTGGTGACAGTAACCCCCGTGTGGTGACAATAACCCCCGTGTGGTGACAGTAACGCCCGTGTGGTGACAGTAACTCCCGTGTGGTGACAGTAACTCCCGTGTGGTGACAGTAACTCCCGTGTGGTGACAGTAACGGCCGTGTGGTGACAGTAACTCCCGTGTGGTGACAGTAACGGCCGTGTGGTGACAGTAACTCCCGTGTGGTGACAGTAACTCACGTGTGGTGACAGTAACGGCCGTGTGGTGACTTTAAATATCAAGTAATTTAGTGTCCAAATAAGTCGCTCTGTACCCCAGTCTTGCGTCAGTCTCCCGCGTTACTGCTTCACCTTCTGTCTCAGGGGGTTGACAGACGGAGAGGCAGATAGACAGAAAAAGACAGTCAGAGACAGACAGAAAGAAAGGTAAACAAACAGACAGAGACAGATTGAGGCAGTCAGGCAGAAGGTTAGAGACAGACAGACAGACAGACAGACAGCTTGGCAGGGTATTTAACAACCTCTAATTCAAGATTTGTGTGGCTGCAGTAAGACCAAGAATGACTCTCCCTGTGTCTACTGAACTCATGTGGTTGTTAAGAGCTGCACATATCTGGTGTATCTAGAGACGCCTGTTCCATATACACATACCACATCGCCAGGCAGACTCCTCTCACATCGCCAGGCAGACTCCTCTCACATCGCCAGGCAGACCTACCCCCCTCACATCGCCAGGCAGACTCCTCTCACATCGCCAGGCAGACTCCTCTCACATCGCCAGGCAGACCTACCCCCCTCACATCGCCAGGCAGACTCCTCTCACATCGCCAGGCAGACTCCTCTCACATCGCCAGGCAGACCTACCCCCCTCACATCGCCAGGCAGACTCCTCTCACATCGCCAGGCAGACCTACCTCCTTCACATCGCCAGGCAGACCTACGTCCCTCACATCGCCAGGCAGACCTACCTCACATCGCCAGGCAGACCTACCCCCCCCCTCACATCGCCAGGCAGACTCCTCTCACATCGCCAGGCAGACCTACCTCCCTCACATCGCCAGGCAGACCTACCCCCCTCACATCGCCAGGCAGACCTACCTCCCTCACATCGCCAGGCAGACCTACCCCCCCCCCCTCACATCGCCAGGCAGACCTACCCCCCCTCACATCGCCAGGCAGACCTACCCCCCCTCACATCGCCAGGCAGACCTACCCCCCTCACATCGCCAGACAGACCTACCTCCTTCACATCGCCAGGCAGACCTACCCCACTCACATCGCCAGGCAGACCTACCCCCCCTCACATCGCCAAGCAGACCTACCCCCCCTCACATCGCCAGGCAGACCTACCCCCCTCACATCGCCAGGCACACCACCCTCACATCGCCAGGCAGACCTACCCCCCCTCACATCGCCAGGCAGACCTACCCCCCTCACATCGCCAGGCAGACCTACCTCCCTCACATCGCCAGGCAGACCTACCCCCCCTCACATCGCCAGGCAGACCTACCTCCCTCACATCGCCAGGCAGACCTACCCCACTCACATCGCCAGGCAGACCTACCCCCCCTCACATCGCCAGGCAGACCTACCTCCCTCACATCGCCAGGCAGACCTACCCCCCTCACATCGCCAGGCAGACCTACCCCACATCGCCAGGCAGACCTACCCCCCTCACATCGCCAGGCAGACCTACCCCACTCACACCGCCAGGTCTAGAAGTGTGTGGTGTTGTAATGTGGAGCAGTAGGAGAAAACTGGTCACTGTGCCTCCGGAATATACAGCGCCGCCACCACCACACCATCTTACTATTATTACTATCATTATTATTATTATTATTATTATTATTATTATTATTATTATAGTAGTAGTAGTAGTAGAAATAGAAGTAGTAGTAGTAGTAGGAGTAGTAGTAGTAGTAGTAATAGTAAAGTGTTCTAACTACTAAGGTGTATTAGGCAACATCCTGTCCTTTGAGAAGAAAATCCTGAACGTATATTTCATCATCAATGACGCTACACACACACACACACAACACACACACACACACGATGATGAATATAACAACCTACTCCCGTGTGGTGACAGTAACTCCCGTGTAGTGACAGTAACTCCCGTGTGGTGACAGTAACTCCCGTGTGGTGACAGTAACTCCCGTGTGGTGACAGTAACTCCCGTGTGGTGACAGTAACTCCCGTGTGGTGACAGTAACTCCCGTGTGGTGACAGTAACTCCCGTGTGGTGACAGTAACTCCCGTGTGGTGACAGTAACTCCCGTGTGGTGACAGTAACTCCCGTGTGGTGACAGTAACTCCCGTGTGGTGACAGTAACTCCCGTGTGGTGACAGTAGCTCCCGTGTGGTGACAGTAACTCCCGTGTGGTGACAGTAACTCCCGTGTGGTGACAGTAACTCCCGTGTGGCGACAGTAACTCCCGTGTGGTGACAGTAATTCCCGTGTGGCGACAGTAACGCCCGTGTGGTGACAGTAACTCCCGTGTGGTGACAGTAACTCCCATGTGGTGACAGTAACTCCCGTGTGGTGACAGTAACTCCCGTGTGGTGACAGTAACTGCCGTGTGGTGACAGTAACGCCCGTGTGGTGACAGTAACTCCTATGTAGTGACAGTAACTCCCATGTGGTGACAGTAACTCCCGTGTGGTGACAGTAACGCCCGTGTGGTGACAGTAACTCCTATGTAGTGACAGTAACTCCCATGTGGTGACAGTAACTCCCGTGTGGTGACAGTAACGGCCGTGTGGTGACTTTAAATATCAAGAAATTAAGCGTCCAAATAACCCGCTCTGTACCCCAGTCTTGCGCCAGTCCAAGATTTTCCTAAAGTTTGTGCGTCATCTTCCGCACATGGACAATACACCTCCCTTATTATTATTATTATTATCATCATCTTTAATATAATAGCTAATGTGATTAATTCTTCGAGTTTGTGGACGTTACTTAAAGGAATAAAACACGATAAGTAACTAAGGCATTGTTGACTCGTCTGTGTGTGTGTGTGTGTGTGTGTGTGAAAGAGAGAAAGAGAGAGTAAGTTATTTCAGCCAAGCGAATCACAAAAGTGTCTAAATTTTATTCTATTTTTTTTAATTTGAGAATAAAAAAGAAAAGAAAAAAAAGATGGACGACTAATTTAAAGCTGGCAGGGAGAGGATTTTAATTAATACTTGACATTAATCTTCGCTAAGTCTTGCCTCATTATACGCCTAACCTCCACCATCGAGGTGCACCTGGAAAATGACTGTGTGAGGTTGACCTTGAAAATGACTGTGAGGTTGACCTTGTAAATGACTGTGAGGTTGACCTTGTAAATGACTGTGAGGTTGACCTTGTAAATGACGGTGTGAGGTTGACCTTGTAAATGACGGTGTGAGGTTGACCTTGTAAATGACTGGGTGAGGTTGACCTTGTAAATGACGGTGAGAGGTTGACCTTGTAAATGACGGTGAGAGGTTGACCTTGTAAATGACTGTGAGGTTGACCTTGTAAATGACGGTGTGAGGTTGACCTTGTAAATGACGGTGTGAGGTTGACCTTGTAAATGACTGTGTGAGGTTGACCTTGTAAATGACTGTGTGAGGTTGACCTTGTAAATGACTGTGTGAGGTTGACCTTGTAAATGACGGTGTGAGGTTGAACTTGTAAATGACTGTGTGAGGTTGACCTTGTAAATGACTGTGAGGTTGACCTTGTAAATGACGGTGTGAGGTTGACCTTGTAAATGACTGTGTGAGGTTGACCTTGTAAATGACTGTGAGGTGGACCTTGTAAATGACTGTGAGGTTGACCTTGTAAATGACTGTGTGAGGTTGACCTTGTAAATGACGGTGTGAGGTTGACCTTGTAAATGACTGTGTGAGGTTGACCTTGTAAATGACGGTGTGAGGTTGACCTTGTAAATGACGGTGTGAGGTTGACCTTGTAAATGACGGTGTGAGGTTGACCTTGTAAATGACTGTGTGAGGTTGACCTTGTAAATGACTGTGTGAGGTTGACCTTGTAAATGACTGTGTGAGGTGGACCTTGTAAATGACTGTGTGAGGTTGACCTTGTAAATGACTGTGTGAGGTTGACCTTGTAAATGACGGTGTGAGGTTGACCTTGTAAATGACTGTGTGAGGTTGACCTTGTAAATGACTGTGTGAGGTTGACCTTGTAAATGACTGTGTGAGGTTGACCTTGTAAATGACTGTGTGAGGTTGACCTTGTAAATGACTGTGTGAGGTTGACCTTGTAAATGACTGTGTGAGGTTGACCTTGTAAATGACTGTGTGAGGTTGACCTTGTAAATGACTGTGTGAGGTTGACCTTGTAAATGACTGTGTGAGGTTGACCTTGTAAATGACTGTGTGAGGTTGACCTTGTAAATGACTGTGAGGTTGACCTTGTAAATGACTGTGTGAGGTTGACCTTGTAAATGACTGTGTGAGGTTGACCTTGTAAATGACTGTGTGAGGTTGACCTTGTAAATGACTGTGTGAGGTTGACCTTGTAAATGACTGTGTGAGGTTGACCTTGTAAATGACTGTGTGAGGTGGACCTTGTAAATGACTGTGTGAGGTTGACCTTGTAAATGACTGTGTGAGGTTGACCTTGTAAATGACTGTGAGGTTGACCTTGTAAATGACTGTGAGGTCGACCTTGTACAGTGAGCCGATATATTTATTACTTATTTTGTTATAATTTTGGGGATGGATTTTACTCAGCCCGATCATATCTCTCTCTCTCTCTCTCTCTCTCTCTCTCTCCTCTCTCTCTCTCTCTCTCTCTCTCTCTCTCTCTCTCCTCAATCTCTCTGTCTGTCTCTCTCTCTCTCTCTCTCTCTGTCTCTCTCTCTCTCTCTCTCTCTCTCTCTCTCTCTCTCTCTCTCTCTCTCTCTCTCTCTCTCTCTCTCTCGGGTCATTAGGGGAACAATTAGCGCCAGACAATCACAGTTCCGGCACGACAAAACCTGTTGATCCTGACTACCTGCTGAGGGAGGTGAGGGGAGGTGAGGGGAGGGGAGGTGAGGGGAGGTGAAGGTGTGAGGGGAGGTGAGGGGGAGTGAGGGGAGGTGAAGGTGTGAGGGGAGGTGAAGGTGTGAGTGAAGGGGAGGTGAGGTGAGGGAGGGAGGTGAGGTGTGAGGGGAGGTGAGGGGGAGGTGAGGGGAGGGGAGGTGAGGGGAGGTGAGGGAGGGGAGGTGAAGGTGTGAGGGGAGGTGAGGGGGAGGTGAGGGGGAGGTGAGGGGGAGGTGAGGGGAGGTGAGGGGGGGGGAGGTGAGGGGAGGTGAAGGTGTGAGGGGAGGTGAGGGGGAGTGAGGGGAGGTGAAGGGAGGGGGAGTGAGGGGAGGTGAAGGGAAATGAGGGGAGGTGAGGAGAGGATGAGGAGTAAGGAAGTTGTGAGAGAGAGAGAGAGAGAGAGAGAGAGAGAGAGAGAGAGAGAGAGAGAGACGAGGAGCAATAATGAAGGAAGGGAGAATAAGGGAATGAATAAAAGAGGGAAGAGTGAGGGGGAAAAGATAACATAGATAACAAGACTGACTGTTGCACCACCCACTGACGTCATAGATAACAAGACTGACTGTTGCACCACCCACTGACGTCATAGATAACAAGACTGACTGTTGCACCACCCACTGACGTCATAGATAACAAGACTGACTGTTGCACCACCCACTGACGTCATAGATAACAAGACTGACTGTTGCACCACCCACTGACGTCATAGATAACAAGACTGACTGTTGCACCACCCACTGACGTCATGGATAACAAGACTGACTGTTGCACCACCCACTGACGTCATAGATAACAAGACTGACTGTTGCACCACCCACTGACGTCATGGATAACAAGACTGACTGTTGCACCACCCACTGACGTCATAGATAACAAGACTGACTGTTGCACCACCCACTGACGTCATGGATAACAAGACTGACTGTTGCACCACCCACTGACGTCATAGATAACAAGACTGACTGTTGCACCACCCACTGACGTCATGGATAACAAGACTGACTGTTGCACCACCCACTGACGTCATAGATAACAAGACTGACTGTTGCACCACCCACTGACGTCATGGATAACAAGACTGACTGTTGCACCACCCACTGACGTCATAGATAACAAGACTGACTGTTGCACCACCCACTGACGTCATAGATAACAAGACTGACTGTTGCACCACCCACTGACGTCATGGATAACAAGACTGACTGTTGCACCACCCACTGACGTCATGGATAACAAGACTGACTGTTGCACCACCCACTGACGTCATGGATAACAAGACTGACTGTTGCACCACCCACTGACGTCATGGATAACAAGACTGACTGTTGCACCACCCACTGACGTCATGGATAACAAGACTGACTGTTGCACCACCCACTGACGTCATAGATAACAAGACTGACTGTTGCACCACCCACTGACGTCATGGATAACAAGACTGACTGTTGCACCACCCACTGACGTCATAGATAACAAGACTGACTGTTGCACCACCCACTGACGTCATGGATAACAAGACTGACTGTTGCACCACCCACTGACGTCATGGATAACAAGACTGACTGTTGCACCACCCACTGACGTCATGGATAACAAGACTGACTGTTGCACCACCCACTGACGTCATGGATAACAAGACTGACTGTTGCACCACCCACTGACGTCATAGATAACAAGACTGACTGTTGCACCACCCACTGACGTCATAGATAACAAGCCTGACTGTTGCACCACCCACTGACGTCATGGATAACAAGACTGACTGTTGCACCACCCACTGACGTCATAGATAACAAGACTGACTGTTGCACCACCCACTGACGTCATAGATAACAAGCCTGACTGTTGCACCACCCACTGACGTCATAGATAACAAGACTGGCTGTTGCACCACCCACTGACGTCATGGATAACAAGACTGACTGTTGCACCACCCACTGACGTCATAGATAACAAGCCTGACTGTTGCACCACCCACTGACGTCATAGATAACAAGCCTGACTGTTGCACCACCCACTGACGTCATGGATAACAAGACTGACTGTTGCACCACCCACTGACGTCATAGATAACAAGACTGACTGTTGCACCACCCACTGACGTCATAGATAACAAGCCTGACTGTTGCACCACCCACTGACGTCATAGATAACAAGACTGGCTGTTGCACCACCCACTGACGTCATAGATAACAAGGTGGTGTAGGTGGTGTAGGTGAGGGTGGTGTAGGTGGTGTAGGTGAGGGTGGTGTAGGTGGTGTAGGTGAGGGTGGTGTAGGTGAGGGTGGTGCAGGTGGTGTAGGTGAGGGTGGTGTAGGTGGTGTAGGTGAGGGTGGTGTAGGTGAGGGTGGTGTAGGTGAGGGTGGTGTAGGTGGTGTAGGTGAGGGTGGTGTAGGTGAGGGTGGTGTAGGTGGTGTAGGTGAGGGTGGTGTAGGTGGTGTAGGTGAGGGTGGTGTAGGTGAGGGTGGTGTAGGTGGTAGGGTGGTGTAGGTGGTGTAGGTGAGGGTGGTGTAGGTGAGGGTGGTGTAGGTGAGGGTGGTGTAGGTGGTGTAGGTGGTGTAGGTGAGGGTGGTGTAGGTGAGGGTGGTGTAGGTGAGGGTGGTGTAGGTGGTGTAGGTGTAGGTGGTGTAGGTGAGGGTGGTGTAGGTGAGGGTGGTGTAGGTGAGGGTGGTGTAGGTGGTGTAGGTGAGGGTGGTGTAGGTGAGGGTGGTGTAGGTGAGGGTGGTGTAGGTGAGGGTGGTGTAGGTGAGGGTGGTGTAGGTGGTGTAGGTGGTGTAGGTGAGGGTGGTGTAGGTGAGGGTGGTGTAGGTGGTGTAGGTGAGGGTGGTGTAGGTGAGGGTGGTGTAGGTGAGGGTGGTGTAGGTGGTGTAGGTGAGGGTGGTGTAGGTGAGGGTGGTGTAGGTGAGGGTGGTGTAGGTGGTGTAGGTGTTGGTGGTGTAGGTGAGGGTGGTGTAGGTGAGGGTGGTGTTGGTGGTGTAGGTGAGGGTGGTGTAGGTGAGGTGGTGTAGGTGGTGAGGTGGTGTAGGTGAGGGTGGTGTAGGTGAGGGTGGTGTAGGTGGTGTAGGTGAGGGTGGTGTAGGTGAGGGTGGTGTAGGTTGTGTAGGTGAGGGTGGTGTAGGGTGGTGTAGGTGGTGTAGGTGAGGGTGGTGTAGGGGGTGTAGGTGAGGGTGGTGTAGGTGAGGGTGGTGTAGGTGGTGTAGGTGAGGGTGGTGTAGGTGAGGGTGGTGAGGTGGTGTAGGTGAGGGTGGTGTAGGTGAGGGTGGTGAGGGTGGTGTAGGTGATGGTGGTGTAGGTGAGGGTGGTGTAGGTGAGGGTGGTGTAGGTGGTGTAGGTGAGGGTGGTGTAGGTGGGTGGTAGGTGAGGTGGTGTAGGTGAGGGTGGTGTAGGTGAGGGTGGTGTAGGTGGGTGGTGAGGTGGTGTAGGTGAGGGTGGTGTAGGTGGGGTGGTGTAGGTGGTGTAGGTGAGGGTGGTGTAGGTGAGGTGGTGGTGAGGTGGTGAGGTGGTGTAGGTGAGGGTGGTGTAGGTGAGGGTGGTGCATGTGGTGTAGGTGTTGGTGGTGTAGGTGAAGGTGGTGTAGGTGAGGGTGGTGCAGGTGGTGTAGGTGAGGGTGGTGTAGGTGAGGGTGGGTGTAGGTGGTGTAGGTGAGGGTGGTGTAGGTGAGGGTGGTGTAGGTGAGGGTGGTGTAGGTGGTGTAGGTGAGGGTGGTGTAGGTGAGGGTGGTGCAGGTGGTGTAGGTGGTGTAGGTGAGGGTGGTGTAGGTGAGGGTGGTGTAGGTGAGGGTGGTGTAGGTGAGGGTGGTGTAGGTGGTGTAGGTGAGGGTGGTGTAGGTGAAGGTGGTGTAGGTGGTGTAGGTGGTGTAGGTGAGGGTGGTGTAGGTGAGGGTGGTGTAGGTGAGGGTGGTGTAGGTGGTGTAGGTGTAGGTGGTGTAGGTGAGGGTGGTGTAGGGTGGTGTAGGTGGTGTAGGTGAGGGTGGTGTAGGTGAGGGTGGTGTAGGTGAGGGTGGTGTAGGTGGTGTAGGTGAGGGTGGTGTAGGTGAGGGTGGTGTAGGTGGTGTAGGTGAGGGTGGTGTAGGTGAGGGTGGTGTAGGTGAGGGTGGTGTAGGTGGTGTAGGTGAGGGTGGTGTAGGTGAGGGTGGTGTAGGTGGGGGTGGTGTAGGTGAGGGTGGTGTAGGTGAGGGTGGTGTAGGTGGTGTAGGTGAGGGTGGTGTAGGTGAGGGTGGTGTAGGTGAGGGTGGTGTAGGTGAGGGTGGTGTAGGTGAGGGTGGTGTAGGTGGTGTAGGTGAGGGTGGTGTAGGTGAGGGTGGTGTAGGTGAGGGTGGTGTAGGTGAGGGTGGTGCAGGTGGTGTAGGTGAGGGTGGTGTAGGTGGTGTAGGTGAGGGTGGTGTAGGTGAGGGTGGTGTAGGTGGTGTAGGTGTACTTGTAGGTGAGGGTGGTGGAGGTGGTGTAGGTGAGGGTGGTGTAGGTGGTGTAGGTGAGGGTGGTGTAGGTGAGGGTGGTGTAGGTGGTGTAGGTGAGGGTGGTGTAGGTGAGGGGTGGTGTAGGTGGTGTAGGTGGGTGGTGAGGGTGGTGTAGGTGAGGGTGGTGTAGGTGGTGTAGGTGAGGGTGGTGTAGGTGAGGGTGGTGTAGGTGAGGGTGGTGTAGGTGGTGTAGGTGAGGGTGGTGTAGGTGAGGGTGGTGTAGGTGGTGTAGGTGAGGGTGGTGTAGGTGGTGTAGGTGAGGGTGGTGTAGGTGGTGTAGGTGAGGGTGGTGTAGGTGGTGTAGGTGAGGGTGGTGTAGGTGAGGGTGGTGAGGTGGTGTAGGTGAGGGTGGTGTAGGTGGTGTAGGGGAGGGTGGTGGTGAGGTGGTGTAGGTGAGGGTGGTGTAGGTGAGGTGGTGGTGTAGGTGAGGGTGGTGTAGGTGAGGGTGGTGTAGGTGGTGTAGGTGAGGGTGGTGTAGGTGGGTGGTGCAGGTGGTGTTGGTGGTGTAGGTGAGGGTGGTGTAGGTGAGGGTGGTGTAGGTGGTGTAGGTGAGGGTGGTGTAGGTGAGGGTGGTGTAGGTGTGGTAGGTGAGGGTGGTGTAGGTGAGGGTGGTGTAGGTGAGGGTGGTGTAGGTGGTGTGGTGGGTGGTAGGTGAGGGTGGTGTAGGTGAGGGTGGTGTAGGTGGTAGGTGAGGGTGGTGAGGTGGTGTAGGTGAGGGTGGTGTAGGTGGTGGTAGGTGTGTAGGTGGTGTAGGTGAGGGTGGTGTAGGTGGTGGTGGGTGGTAGGTGAGGGTGGTGAGGTGGTGTAGGTGAGGGTGTGTAGTGAGGGTGGTGTAGGTGGTGTAGGTGAGGGTGGTGTAGGTGAGGGTGGTGTAGGTGAGGGTGGTGTAGGTGGTGTAGGTGAGGGTGGTGTAGGTGGTGTGGTGTAGGTGGTGTAGGTGAGGGTGGTGTAGGTGAGGGTGGTGTAGGTGGTGTAGGTGGTGTAGGTGAGGGTGGTGTAGGTGGTGTAGGTGAGGGTGGTGTAGGTGGTGTAGGTGAGGTGGTGTAGGTGGTGTAGGTGAGGGTGGTGTAGGTGGTGTAGGTGAGGGTGGTGTAGGTGGTGTAGGTGAGGTGGTGTAGTGGTGTAGGTGAGGGTGGTGTAGGTGAGGGTGGTGTAGGTGAGGTAGGTGTAGGTGGTGTAGGTGGTGGTGAGGTGGTGTAGGTGGTGTAGGTGAGGGTGGTGTAGGTGAGGGTGGTGTAGGTGAGGGTGGTGTAGGTGAGGGTGGTGTAGGTGGTGTAGGTGAGGGTGGTGTAGGTGAGGGTGGTGTAGGTGGTGTAGGTGAGGGTGGTGTAGGTGAGGGTGGTGTAGGTGGTGTAGGTGAGGGTGGTGTAGGTGAGGGTGGTGTAGGTGGTGTAGGTGGTGTAGGTGAGGGTGGTGTAGGTGGTGTAGGTGAGGGTGGTGTAGGTGGTGTAGGTGAGGGTGGTGTAGGTGGTGTAGGTGAGGGTGGTGTAGGTGAGGGTGGTGTAGGTGGTGTAGGTGAGGGTGGTGTAGGTGGTGTAGGTGAGGGTGGTGTAGGTGGTGTAGGTGAGGGTGGTGTAGGTGAGGGTGGTGTAGGTGAGGGTGGTGTAGGTGGTGTAGGTGAGGGTGGTGTAGGTGGTGTAGGTGAGGGTGGTGTAGGTGGTGTAGGTGAGGGTGGTGTAGGTGAGGGTGGTGTAGGTGAGGGTGGTGTAGGTGAGGGTGGTGTAGGTGGTGTAGGTGAGGGTGGTGTAGGTGAGGGTGGTGAGGTGGTGTAGGTGAGGGTGGTGTAGGTGAGGGTGGTGTAGGTGGTGTAGGTGAGGGTGGTGTAGGTGAGGGTGGTGTAGGTGGTGTAGGTGAGGGTGGTGTAGGTGAGGGTGGTGTAGGTGAGGGTGGTGAAGGTGGTGTAGGTGTGGGTGGTGATGGTGGTGTAGGTGAGGGTGGTGTAGGTGGTGTAGGTGAGGGTGGTGTAGGTGAGGGTGGTGTAGGTGGTGTAGGTGAGGGTGGTGTAGGTGAGGGTGGTGTAGGTGAGGGTGGTGTAGGTGGTGTAGGTGAGGGTGGTGTAGGTGAGGGTGGTGTAGGTGGTGTAGGTGAGGGTGGTGTAGGTGGTGTAGGTGAGGGTGGTGTAGGTGAGGGTGGTGTAGGTGAGGGTGGTGTAGGTGGTGTAGGTGGTGTAGGTGAGGGTGGTGTAGGTGGTGTAGGTGAGGGTGGTGTAGGTGAGGGTGGTGTAGGTGAGGGTGGTGTAGGTGAGGGTGGTGTAGGTGGTGTAGGTGGTGTAGGTGAGGGTGGTGTAGGTGGTGTAGGTGGTGTAGGTGAGGGTGGTGTAGGTGGTGTAGGTGAGGGTGGTGTAGGTGGTGTAGGTGAGGGTGGTGTAGGTGGTGTAGGTGAGGGTGGTGTAGGTGAGGGTGGTGTAGGTGGTGTAGGTGGTGTAGGTGAGGGTGGTGTAGGTGGTGTAGGTGGTGTAGGTGGTGTAGGTGAGGGTGGTGAGGTGGTGTAGGTGAGGGTGGTGTAGGTGAGGGTGGTGTAGGTGAGGGAGGTGTAGGTGGTGTAGGTGAGGGTGGTGTAGGTGAGGGTGGTGTAGGTGGTGTAGGTGGTGGAGGTGGTGTAGGTGAGGGTGGTGTCGGTGGTGTAGGTGAGGGTGGTGTAGGTGAGGGTGGTGAGGTTGGTGTAGGTGAGGGTGGTGTTGTTGTGGTAGGTGAGGGTGGTGTAGGTGAGGGTGGTGTAGGTGGTGTAGGTGAGGGTGGTGTAGGTGGTGTAGGTGGTGGGTGGTGTAGGTGGTGTAGGTGAGGGTGGTGTAGGTGAGGGTGGTGAGGTGGTGTAGGTGAGGTGGTGTAGGTGAGGGTGGTGTAGGTGGTGTAGGTGAGGGTGGTGTAGGTGAGGGTGGTGTAGGTGGTGTAGGTGAGGGTGGTGTAGGTGAGGGTGGTGTAGGTGAGGGTGGTGTAGGTGGTGTAGGTGAGGGTGGTGTAGGTGGTGTAGGTGAGGGTGGTGTAGGTGGTGTAGGTGAGGGTGGTGTAGGTGGTGTAGGTGAGGGTGGTGTAGGTGAGGGTGGTGTAGGTGGTGTAGGTGAGGGTGGTGTAGGTGGTGTAGGTGAGGGTGGTGTAGGTGAGGGTGGTGTAGGTGGTGTAGGTGAGGGTGGTGTAGGTGAGGGTGGTGTAGGTGGTGGTAGGTGGTGTAGGTGGTGTAGGTGAGGGTGGTGTAGGTGGTGTAGGTGAGGGTGGTGTAGGTGAGGGTGGTGTAGGTGGTGTAGGTGAGGGTGGTGTAGGTGAGGGTGGTGTAGGTGGTGTAGGTGAGGGTGGTGTAGGTGGTGTAGGTGAGGGTGGTGTAGGTGAGGTGGTGTAGGTGAGGGTGGTGTAGGTGGTGTAGGTGAGGGTGGTGTAGGTGAGGGTGGTGTAGGTGGTGTAGGTGAGGGTGGTGTAGGTGGTGTAGGTGAGGGTGGTGTAGGTGGTGTAGGTGAGGGTGGTGTAGGTGAGGGTGGTGATGTAGGTGAGGGTGGTGTAGGTGGTGTAGGTGAGGGTGGTGTAGGTGAGGGTGGTGTAGGTGGTGTAGGTGAGGGTGGTGTAGGTGGTGTAGGTGAGGGTGGTGTAGGTGGTGGTGAGGGTGGTGTAGGTGGTGTAGGTGAGGGTGGTGTAGGTGGTGTAGGTGAGGGTGGTGTAGGTGGTGTAGGTGAGGGTGGTGTAGGTGAGGGTGGTGTAGGTGGTGTAGGTGAGGGTGGTGTAGGTGAGGGTGGTGTAGGTGAGGGTGGTGTAGGTGGTGTAGGTGGTGTAGGTGAGGGTGGTGTAGGTGAGGGTGGTGTAGGTGTGTAGGTGAGGGTGGTGTAGGTGAGGGTGGTGTAGGTGTACTTGTAGGTGAGGGTGGTGTAGGTGGTGTAGGTGGTGTAGGTGAGGGTGGTGTAGGTGAGGGTGGTGTAGGTGTACTTGTAGGTGAGGGTGGTGTAGGTGAGGGTGGTGTAGGTGGTGTAGGTGAGGGTGGTGTAGGTGGTGTAGGTGAGGGTGGTGTAGGTGAGGGTGGTGTAGGTGAGGGTGGTGTAGGTGGTGTAGGTGAGGGTGGTGTAGGTGGTGTAGGTGAGGGTGGTGTAGGTGAGGGTGGTGTAGGTGGTGTAGGTGAGGGTGGTGTAGGTGAGGGTGGTGTAGGTGAGGGTGGTGTAGGTGGTGTAGGTGAGGGTGGTGTAGGTGTACTTGTAGGTGAGGGTGGTGTAGGTGAGGGTGGTGTAGGTGTACTTGTAGGTGAGGGTGGTGTAGGTGGTGTAGGTGGTGTAGGTGAGGGTGGTGTAGGTGAGGGTGGTGTAGGTGGTGTAGGTGAGGGTGATGTAGGTGGTGTAGGTGAGGGTGGTGTAGGTGTACTTGTAGGTGAGGGTGGTGTAGGTGGTGTAGGTGAGGGTGGTGTAGGTGAGGGTGGTGTAGGTGAGGGTGGTGTAGGTGGTGTAGGTGAGGGTGGTGTAGGTGGTGTAGGTGAGGGTGGTGTAGGTGTACTTGTAGTCTGGCGGTGAGGATCAATAGTGAGCCCTTTCGAAGATGACTCACTCGCTCCACACCCTGTCACCCTGACACACACTCACCCTCGCCCCACACTCACCCTAGCCCCACACTCACCCTAGCCCCACACTCACCCTAGCCCCACACTCACCCTAGCCCCACACTCACCCTAGCCCCACACTCACCCTAGCCCCACACTCACCCTAGCCCCACACTCACCCTAGCCACACACTCACCCTAGCCACACACTCACCCTAGCCACACACTCACCCTAGCCACACACTCACCCTAGCCACACACTCACCCTAGCCACACACTCACCCTCGCCCCACACTCACCCTCGCCCCACACTCACCCTAACCCCACTCACCCTAGCCACACACTCATCCTAGCCCCACACTCACCGAAGCCACACACTCACCCTAGCCACACACTCACCCTAGCCCCACACTCACCCTAGCCACACACTCACCCTAGCCACACACTCACCCTAGCCACACACTCACCCTAGCCTCACTCTCACCCTAGCCACACACTCATCCTAGCCCTACACTCACCCTGGCCACACACTCATCCTAGCCACACACTCACCCTAGCCACACACTCACCCTAGCCACACACTCATCCTAGCCACACACTCACCCTAGCCACACACTCATCCTAGCCACACACTCACCCTAGCCAACTAAACCAATCCTTTAGGCGAGTTAAATTGGGGTGGTGAATCTTCATGTGATCCTCTCCCAACAGGTGGTAAGTCACGCCCCTCTCCTCACCCCACACTCCCACAACCCTTCCTCCCCACTTCACCCTCCCATAACACTTCCTCCCCACCTCACCCACAACACTTCCTCCCCACCCCACACTCCCACAACCCTTCCTCCCCACCTCACCCAAAACACTTCCTCCCCACCCCACCCTCCACCCTTCCTCCCCACCTCACCCACAACACTTCCTCCTCACCCCACACTCCCACAATCCTTCCTCCCCACCCACCCTCCCACAACACTTCCTCCCCACCTCACCCACAACCCTTCCTCACCACCCCACCCAACACCACCTCCCCACCTCACCCACAACCCTTCCTCCCAGCCCATACAACACCACCTCCCCACCCTTCCACCCCAACACTTTCTCCCCTCAGAGCGCTTCCTTAAACACACACACACACTCACCTAACGTATGCGTCACCAGCCTGGTCGTCTTCTCTCAACTCCACCCAACAACGTCAGCTAGAGAAGGTACAGAAAAGGGGGTCCGACTAATTACCCAAATGTACCCAAATGTAGCCGACTAGTATTTGGTGTCACAAAATCACAAAAAATTGGTAAACTTAATTTAATCTGAGTTAATAGATCGAGTGCATGTACCTAACCTAACACAACACAACTCAGATTAAATTAAGTTTACCAATTTTTTTTGACTTTATGACACCAATTAATAATCGAGAAGTGATTCACAGCCCGAATTACGCTTGTACGACCATCATTTGACTTCATTGCGGCTACATTTGGGTACATTTGGTGTACTTCCTCGCTCCGTTGGTACAAGCACGCGATCTATTAACTCAGATTAAAGTAAGTTTTCCAATTTTTTGTGACTTTCTGACACCAAATACTAGTCGAGAAGTGATTAGCAGTCCGATTTATTCATGTAGGACCATTATTTGACTTCATTGCGGTACATTTGGGTAATTAGTCGGACCGCAGAAAAGGGCCTGCAGAATCATGCTCGGCGCAGAATACTCCAGCTACAACAACGCTCTCTCCACCCTGGAAGTGCCATCCCTCAGTGAACTCCACCACCAAGCACTTGCAAGGTTTGGCAGTGGACTACTGCACCACCCTCGCCATTGCCACCTCCTGCAGCCCCCCACCCAACTCGCACAGTCCGCCACTACAACAAAATTCAGCCCATAAGAGCCCGCACCGATAGATATAAGAACAGCACCATCCCATCTATTGTTAAAATAAGAAACAACTCCTGATTTATGTACTGTACAGCCCTGTAAATGTATTCAACGCATATTATATCATTATGTCTAAATCAAATGTAAGTCTGTATATTTTCAGCCACCGGCTGCAACTCTATTAATAAACCGTTTATTATTATTATTATTATTATTATTACCTGTACACAAACACTTAACAGATGTAAACAACATGGCACAACACAAACAAATAAAGACGTGAATATGACGGGAAAACAAGTAGGTATAGAGAGAGAGAGAGAGATGTTGGGTGTCCTCAACACCTACCTGGTAATCCCCCTCCGATAGAGAATGTTGCCAATTCAGGTCTTTCTCTCTCTCTCTCTCCCTCTCCACTCCACTTTCACACACAATAAAGGAGATATAGATAAAGTTCTTATAATATCCGAGCAGGATAGGGCTCGTAGCAACGGATTTAAGTTGGATAAGTTTAGGTTTAGGAGGGAGATAGGAAGAAACTGGTTCACAAATAGGGGGGTAGACGAGTGGAACAAGCTTAGCAACTTTGTAGTAAGTGCTGGAACGCTGGAAAGTTTTAAAAGGAGGCAAGATAGATTCATGGACGATAGGATAGAGGGTAGTTGTAACTCCCAACTGGAGCTGCCATGCACAGACTCCTTATGTCCTCTCTCCTTCAGCCTTCCTCTTACCAAAGGGCAGTTGAAGCACCTTATACCTCGCTAAGGTTTAACCAACACTGATAAGTAAATCTAACTGACAAACAATAAAAAAATTACCCAATAAATATATAAATAAATAAATAAATAAATAAATACATATATATAAAATTATAATAAATGAGAGAACTAATGAAGTCATATGATCACAAGTTGATAATATAATTAGTATTTACTCTCGGCCAATGAGATGTTATATGACCCTCGTGTACATTTTAGATGATAGTGTGTGTGTGTGTGTGTGTGTATGACCCTCGTGTACATGTTAAATGATAGTGTGTGTGTGTGTATGACCCTCGTGTACATGTTAGATGATAATAATAACAATAATAATAATTAACAGTTTATTGAAGGAGCTTGGCAGCCAGAAGGCTGAAAATATACAGTTACATATTTGGGGAATGGGTTACGAATTACAAATAATATACAAGGAACATAAGTGACACAAATAAGACATATAATAACTTAGATGGGGAAAAGCTCAAACTACAGTTCATTTCAACATAGTGACAGTGTTACAGTATTACAAGTTGTTGATAATTTTTACAATGGTTGGGACTGGGCTGTTCTTATAGCGATCAGTTCGTGCACGTATGGGCTGGATGCGGTTGTGGTGTCGAACAGCAATTCTCGGACAAGGGATCTCAGGTGGTAGTAGGAGCCGGTGTCGGGGATGGTGTAGAAGCTTCTTACCAAATTTGCAGATGAGGTCGTGGTGATGGTCAGTGAGAGTCGAAAGGGTCAGTGTGTTGAGCGCTTCTTGATATGTGGAGTAGGAGGGGGAGAGAATAATCTTGCATGCCCTCTTTTGCACTTTTTCTAGGTGTTTACGTTGTGTGGCATTTAGGGAGGAAGACCAGGTGGGGGAGGCATAGGTGAGCTTGGGAAGTATGAATGTTGTGTAAACACTGAGGAGCTCGTGTGCAGGAACTCCGAGGGACTTGAGTCGGCGGAGGAGGTGGAGACGGAAACTGGAGGATTTGACAACTTCATTGACATGTGGTTTCCAATTTAGTTTGTTGTCTATGGTGACGCCGAGGAGCTTCGTGGAATCTACAACCTGGAGTGTGTTCGGACCTAGAGTAATGGAAGGAGGTGGGACAATGTCGGAGGAGAGGTTGATGTGCATAACCATGGTCTTGGTATGGTTGATGGTGACATGGTTGTTGGTGGCCCAGTTTTGGAGACTGTTCAATAAATCCTGAAGGGCGGTATAGTTGGGAGCAGAATTGTTGACGCTGATCCCAATGGTGGAGTCGTCGACATATTTCCAGCGAGCAGGGGTTTCTCTTAGGGCATCATTGATGAGCATAAGGAAGCAGAGTGGTCCCATCTTGGTGCCTTGGGGGACGCCACAGGTGAGTGACTGAAAGGTGGAGACAGCCCCTCGGAAGCGTACAGCTTGGCGTCGGTCACTGAGGAAGTCTGTAAGCCATGGTATGAGGCTTCTTCGAAGCCCGAGGTCAATAGCTTTGTTGATGATTATATTGTGGTCGACTAGGTCGAACGCTTTAGTGAAATCAATGAAGGCGACAGCTACAGACGTTTTTCGTTTCTCGAGATGGCGGTATATGTAATCGAGAAAGCTGACAAGACAGTGAGTGGTGGAGGAAGTTTTCATGTTGCCAAATTGCTGAGGGTCTACGACTCCTGCAATATCAGCATAAGCCCAGTCGAACACAAAACGTTCACAGATTAGGCTGGGTATTGGGGTGATTGCAATAGGTCGTAGCTGATTTAAGGATTGTGGGCTGGTTGACTTGGGCACTGGTGATACATAAGAGGTCTTCCAGTCAGCTGGGCATCTGGCTTGACTGAGAGAAGCATTGATGATGGAGCAGAGGGGTTTAGCAAGCTCCGGGGAGAACTCCTTGAAGAGTTTCATTGGTAAGTCAATGGGGGTGGTAGAGCGTTTTAATTTTAGTTTGTCCAGGCGTTTTGCTACGTCAAATTCTTCTACTAAGTCAGTGGGAAGGGGGGCTGGTAGGTAAGCAGGGCGAGTTGTTGTGTCAAGCCGTGGGAGTGTCTGGCATATAGTAGCGAAATGGTTATTTGTTTGCTCAGCTGCGTCAACACTAGTGAGATGGCTAAGGAAGGGGAGGGGGTGTGTCTTATTGTTTAGTCCACAGAGTTCTTTAAGCTTACCATACCATTGACTGATGTTGGTCTGCTTCAGGTGTTGTAATTTGGTTGGGTAGTGGGACTTCTTTGCAGTGCGTATTTCGCGGATGACTCGGTTGCGAAGTGACCTGTAGCGGATGTGGTCATTGAGATGAAAGGCTCTGTCTCTCTGTTGCATAAGTCTTTTGATCCGAGGTGTGATCCAGGGCAAGTCAGCTGGGTGAGATCTGACGGACTTCTCGGGGAAGAAGTGGTGGTGAGCTTGCGTGGTGGTGTTGGTATAATTTATCCATTTGGTTTCCACGTCATCCACGCTAAGTACTTCAGTCCAGGGATGGTGAACTATCCACTGCCCGAAGAGGCGCACTGCAGAGTCAGTAATCGGCCTGTAGGTCTTGATGTAGGGGTCTCTGTACTTGAGTGGGAGTGGCAGCTGGGGACCAGAGCACTGATAAGTGTGTGCTACACCCGATAGGAGGCATTGGTTGAGGTGGTTGGTACTGGTCCGCTAAGTCAGTTAAGATAAGGTCAAGGGTATTTTGACCGTGTGTGGGGAAGGTCACGACTTGTGATAGTGATAGCTGGTCCTGGATATCAGTGGTGTCAATTTCATTTAAATCCCCACATAATACTAACTTGGCACATGGGTACCTAACTCTGAGGTGGTCTGAGGTGGTGATGAGATGATTGATAAGAGTGTCTCTGGTGGGTGATCGAGGCGGATGGTATGCCACACAGATTATGATGGAAGCAGTGTTGCGCCGGTGGGCCCGTAGCACGACACGTACCCATAATGCTTCCACATCTGCTGGGACTTGAACATCCAGGCGTGACGGGCGTAGGTCATCTTGACAGAAGAGGGCAACGCCCCCTCCGCGTCTTTGTGAACGAAGGTGATGAAAGAGTTGATATCCCTCAATATGACACGTTTCAGGCACAATTTGCCAAGCCTCACATATGGCAACGACGCTCCCGGCGGTTGACCTGACTGTAGTTGCCAGCTCGTCGAACTTGTTAGCTAGGGAGGTGACGTTGGATAGCAGTAAAGACGGGAGATCATACCATATCCGTGGAACTTCAGTGTGGTGGTATGGTCTGTCAGGGGTGGGTTTCTCCGGTTTCCTAGTGGAGGTTACGGTTCTAATGGGCTTATGTGCATGACGGCCTTGTCTACGGCTACGCGCGTTGAATATGTTCAGTGACTTGAGTAGCCGGATAACACTGCCATCAGGATAACCGTTCCCACGCTTTAGATGGTACAAAGTGCGTGTGTGTGTGTGGTCACAACTGTTTGCATATGTTATGAATTATATCGGATAATCAAAGTGTCAACAAATCGATATCGGTGAGATGTATCGGCGAAAATCCCGATAACTGTTAGTTGAGGTAACTATTGACTGGTCTACCTGACAGTTATGTATAATCTGATTTGTTAGGTAAATATTGTGTGGGAAAGCTTGACTGAGAGATATCCAAACTGTTGGAATACCTGACTGTCAGCTACATTAAATGTGGGAAAGCTTGACTGTCAGATACATTAACTGTCTGAAAGCTTGACTATCAGATACATTGTCGAAAACCTTGAATGACAGATATCCTAAATGTCGGAAAGCTTGACTGACAGATATCCTAACTGTCGGAAAGCTTGACTGTCAAATACATTAACTGTCAGAAAGCTTGACTGACAGATTCTAACAGTCGGAAAACTTGACTGTTAGTTACTTTAAGTGTCGGAAAGCTTGACTGTCCTAAAGCTTGACTGTCAGAAAAATTAACTGTCGGAAAGCTTGATTGCCAGATACATTAACTGTTGGAAAGCTTGACTGTCAAATACATTAACTGTCAGAAAGCTTGACTGACAGATTCTAACAGTCGGAAAACTTGACTGTTAGTTACTTTAAGTGTCGGAAAGCTTGACTGTCCTAAAGCTTGACTGTCAGAAAAATTAACTGTCGGAAAGCTTGATTGCCAGATACATTAACTGTTGGAAAGCTTGACTGTCCGATACATTAACTGTCGGAAAGCTTGACTGTCAGATATCCTAACTGTCGGAAAGCTTGACTGTCAGCTACATCAACTGTCGGAAAGCTTGACTGTCAGCTACATCAACTGTCGGAAAGCTTGACTCATATATTTTAACTGTCGGAAAGTCTGACTGTCAGCTACAATAACTGTCGGAAAGTTTCACTGTCAGATATATTAACTGTTTGGAAAGCTTGACTGTCAGATACTTTAACTGTCAGAAAGCTTGACTCCCACATACATTAACTGTGGGAAAGCTTGACTGTCAGCTACATTAACTGTCATAAAGGCAAGCATGAACTACGCATGCTTCCCAGTTGGGCGCTGTAAACGCTTTTGCGCTTCACCTTGCACAGGATGTAAGGGGGTGCCCAATAAACTAGCCCCTCTGGAGGCAATCTTAAAAAAAAATCTAAAAATTCTCCCCACCATGCCCACTGGTGGCGCGAGGCGGCGGTGCCACGTCTACCATCACAACTATTGCTCATGTGCCACGTCTACCATCACAACTATTGCTCATGTGCCACGTCTACCATCACAACTATTGCTCATGTGCCACGTCTACCATCACAACTATTGCTCATGTGCCACGTCTACCATCACAACTATTGCTCATGTGCCACGTCTACCATCACAACTATTGCTCAGTGCCACGTCTACCATCACAACTATTGCTCATGTGCCACGTCTACAAACACAATGATTGCTCACGTGCCATGTCTTCCAACACAACTATTGATCTTCTGCCATGTCTTCGCTCACAACAAATGCTTATGTGCCACGACTACCATCACAACTATTGCTCAGTGCCACGACTACCATCACAACTATTGCTCACGTACCACGTCTACCATCACAAATGCTCATGTGCCACATCTACCATCACAACTATTGCTCATGTGCCACATTTACCATCACAACTATTGCTCATGTGCCACGTTTACCATCACAAATGCTCATGTGCCATGTCAGAGGATTTTCTTGAAACAATCCAGGACTGTTTCCTAAGCCAACATATAACCGAACCCACCCGGGGTAATAATATACTCGATTTAGTTCTGTCGAACAGAGAAAACTTCAACAGTAATGTCGAGGTAGGGAACAAACTTGCTGACAGCGATCACAAAGAAATTAGATTCCAGTTAGAATTTCAGAACAGACGCAAGGAAAATTCCACTAAAGTCCCAGATTTCAGAAGGGCAAACTTTGATAGTTTAAAGAGGCAGTTGAGAGAGGGGGGGTATCACGCTTGGGGGTGAATTACATGACCTCACATGAGGTGACCTCACACAATGTACCCACAGAGGGCGACCTCACCTTACCTGGAGATCTGACGGTTGAGGGTGACCTGATAACGAGATCTGAGGTTGACGAGTTCCACAACTTAAATAATGAATTACTTAATGCACAAAGGCAGAGCATACCATACAGAAACTCAGATCAAACAACAATGACCCTAAATGGATAAATAATTATTTAAAGAATATTATTGGACAAAGGAAAGCTATAGGTAGGAGAATAAATCGTGGTGAAGTTTACCTCCGAGATTACTATAAGGTATTGGCCGGTAGGGTTAAGACCGAGATAAGAAAAGTAAAGAGGAATAATGAACTGAAGATAACAAGGGAGGCGAAGTCAAACCCCAAGGGATTCTATCAAATGTATCAAATTAAAACACGAGAAAAGATTGGACCAATACAGTCAGATACTGGCGAGCTAACTGAAAACCAATGAGAAATGAGCAATAATCTGAATAAATATTTTTCGACAGTTTTCACCACCGAAATTTTAAACATGATACCCGAGGCACTGACTCTATACAGAGATAGTGAAGAAAATAAATTAAGCGTGATAGTAGTGAATAGTAACGATGTTAGTAAGCAAATAGACATACTAAAGCCTAATAAGTCACCAGGTCCCGATGAGATATTTGCCAGAGTATTAAAGGAATGTAAGGAAGAGCTTAGTATGCCCATAGCAAAGTTGTTTAACATGTCATTAAAAACGGGTGTAGTACCAGAATCCTGGAGGATAGCGAATGTAATACTGATTTTCAAGAAGGGAGATAGATCACTAATAGTGATTGGATGGTAGTTAGAGGATAGTGATTATCACTATCCTCTAACTACCGACCAATCAGTCTAACATCAATTGTAGGCAAATTACTGGAAACAATCATTTCAAACTCTATTCGAAATCACCTGGAGAAGCACCAGTTGATCAATGATTCCCAACATGGCTTCACAAGCGGGCGTTCATGTCTTACTAATCTATTAACATTCTTTTCAGCTGTTTTCGATTCAGTGGACGAGGGGCACAATTATGATGTGGTATATCTCGACTTTAGCAAAGCCTTCGACTGAGTCCCCCACGAAAGACTAATAAGAAAAGTGGAGGCTCATGGCATTAAAGGTGATATTCTAAAATGGATTAGGGCGTGGTTACAGGACAGGAAACAGCGAGTGAGCATTAACGGCACTAGATCCGATTGGAACAACGTCACTAGTGGAGTTCCCCAAGGCTCAGTACTCGGACCATTATTATTTATTATATACATAAACGACATAGATATCGGCATTGACAGCAACATAAGTAAATTTGCTGATGACACTAAAATAGGGCGTGTAATTAAATCTGACGAGGACTCCGCAAAACTATAGGAAGATCTAAACTAATTTTTCGAATGGTCTGAAAAATGGCAGATGAAATTCAATTGGGACAAATGTAAAATACTCAGTATAGGAGATGTAAACAGGGAAACCAGATACTAGACGAACAACGATGTTATTGAGAAATCCGACTGCGAGAAAGATTTAGTAGTAATGATAAGTAGGAATCTTAAGCCACGTAAACAATGTGTATTTGCTCGAAACAAGGCTAATAAAGTACTTGGGTTTATACAAAGGAGTGTTAATTACAAGACTGGTGAGGTCATCCTAAAACTATATCTTGCGCTTGTGAGACCACACCTGGATTATGCAGTTTAATTCTGGTCACCGTATCACAGGATGGATATAGAATCCTTGGAAAGAGTTCAGAGGAGAATGACAAGGCTAATCCCGGGCATTAGGAACCTCGAGTACAGAGACAGGTTAAAGCATCTTAATTTGCACTCCCTCGAGAGACGTAGAGTGAGGGGCGACATGATAGAGGTGTATATAAATGGAAGTCAGGGCTGAACAAAGGGGACATTACAAAGGTACTCAAACTATCCAACCAGGAGCGAACTCGTAAAAATGGTTTTAAATTAGACAAATTTAGATTTAGGCGCGAAATAGGTAAACATTGGTTTGGAAATAGAGTAGTGGACGAGTGGAACAAGCTACCAAATATCATTAACTCGAATATGCTGGATAGCTTCAAACATAGGTTGGATGGATATATGAGCAATAGGGGTTGGGTGGAAATGGGACTGCCCAGTATGGACCAATTGGCCCGCTGCAGTTTCCTCCATTCTTATGTTCTTCTGTCTACCACCAAAACACAGACGATTATTATTATTATTATTATTATTATTACTAGCCCCATTATCATCACCACTACAACACACGGAAGCACCTCAGACACTTATGATAAATATTAGCTGATAACACCCCCCCCGCCCCCCGCTGATAACAGTCTACCATTCATTAACCTGAGTCATTAACTCTACCTTTAGTTTACCTGTAGACTATTAATGAGTTTACCTGAAGATTATTAATGAGTTTACCTGAAGATTATTAATGAGCTTACCTGAAGATTATTAATGAGTTTACCTGAAGATTATTAATGAGTCTACCTGAAGATTATTAATGAGTTTACCTGAAGATTATTAATGAGCTTACCTGAAGATTATTAATGAGTTTACCTGAAGATTATTAATGAGTTTACCTGAAGATTATTAATGAGTTTACCTGAAGATTATTAATGAGTTTACCTGAAGATTATTAATGAGTTTACCTGAAGATTATTAATGAGTTTACCTGAAGATTATTAATGAGTTTACCTGAAGATTATTAATGAGTTTACCTGTGGATTATTAATGAGTTTACCTGTGGATTATTAATGAGAGTTTACCTGTCTTACGATAAACCTAACCTAACCTAAACTGCCTGACTTACGATAGGAGGAATATTGCACCTCACTGAATATTAGAGAGAGAGAGAGAGAGAGAGAGAGAGAGAGAGAGAGAGAGAGAGAGAGAGAGAGAGAGAGAGACCATTCCATATAATTCCCCAACGACCGGTCTGAGGAGGGGGAGGGAGGGAGGGGGTGTGAACGTGATAGAGGAGGGGGTGAGGGGAGAGGGAGGGGTGATACTCGTGTTGGGCATCACACCTGTTAAGTAAAGGTGATAGCGTGGCCGGTGAAGTGGCTGGTGCTATCATATCAGCTTCCGCTCTTTCTCTCTCCATGTCCTCGCGGTGTTTACCTGTCCTCGCGGTGTTTACCTGTCCTCGCGGTGTTTATTCTGACGTAGTAACTTAACCCGGGCATTTGAAGTTTTTTTTTTTGACAAATCCTGGGATACACACACACACACACACACACACACACCCTGTCCAAAAGAAACAAAAACAATTTCACGTATAATTCACACAAACAATTATTATAGACTTCCCAGAAAGCATCGTCGTCGTGATTGGTGGGAGGGAGCGAGTGACGTCACCAAGTGGAAGGAGGGGATTGGGACGGAACGAGTGACGTCACCAAGATGAGGGTTGGGGATTGGGACGGAGCGAGTGACGTCACCAAGGGAAGGCAGGGGATTGGTGGGAAGGGACACACATCGACTCTTGAAGGTGTTTACAGATAATGATTGAATACCTTGAAGAGGAATGTTTTGTTTTTCGTATTTCTTGTCATGGGTTGGGTGTCATTGGGTGGGGGTGTCACGGGAGGGGTGTCACGGGAAGGGTGTCATGGGTGGGGTAATGGGAGGGGTGTCATGGGGTAGTGGGGGGACCGTAGGAAGCACCGTGGGCAGGGAGGGCGACAGGTGTGGGGGGAGACCATCAATAAATCAATCATTATTAGGCGACACTGTGCAGTCTTAACCTCGTCCCTGGCACCAACAGGAGGCGACCCCCGACACTACCACCAGCTGCTGAGGTGGTCCTAGGTGGTACTACTACTTAATCTACCCTAACCTAATCTAACCTAACCTAACCGAACCCAACCGAACCGAACCGAACCGAACCTAACCCAACCTAACCCAACCTAACCTAACCCAACCTAACCGAACCGAACCTAACCTAACATACCCTACCCTACCCTAACCTAACCTAACCTAACCCACCCTTTAAAGATCAATCTAAGTTCTAACATTTTTTTTTGTTACGTTTCACTTCTAATTTTCCTTCATCATCTTCTCTTACGTTTCACCTCATTTACACAAGTTTTACATTATATTCCCTTTCATTTTACCCCCCCATTTCCCATTTACTTCAACTCCCCCCATTACCCATTTACTTCAACTCCCCCCATTTCCCATTCTCTCTCTCTCTCTCTTATCTACCACACCCCGAGGAATGTACTGTACTGTTTATCAGGTAATAGTGTGGTGGTTTAAGTTCTCAACTGTGACCGGAAATCAAGTACAAATCACACAAGGAGGGATTACATTACAAACCCTCACTCATAAGTCATTTCCTAACGAGTTCTACGTGTCGGTGGGAAAGCCGCGCACCCCCCCCCCCCCCCCCATGTTCAGGAATGTCATGTTATTTGTACAATGTTGAGGATTTGTTTTTGTTTTAATTGTTAATGATGTTGGTGTTATTATTATTACTATGGCCGTATTACTATTCTTACTATTAACTTACTTCCAATGTCTACACTTAATAAACGATTAAAATGAATGTCAGATAAATAAGTTAAATAAAAAATTTAAACGAACATAAAAATATAAAATGAGAAAAAATATAAATAAATTTGAATAAAATGTGTAAACACAAAATAACTGAATAAATTAATGAATAATACTAATAATTATAATACAATATAAACAAATAAATACCTAAATAGAAAATACACTAAATTAAATTAACGAAATAAACAAACCTTAAAATAAATGAATGAAATAAATGAAATAAATTAATAAACAATAAGTATACGATGAATTAAATTAAATAATACAAATTAACACACAAAAACGATAAAACACACGAATTAAATAAACAAATACAATAAAATTCACGACAGAAATAAACACACAAACAATAAAATAAATTGCTAATATAAGACACACCAACACAAGGGAAGCAAGCGTCCGTCCTGTTGGCTTACCCTGACTGGCTCAACCATCAAAGGTCTTTATGCTTCGTTTCCTGTAGATACACTTTCCGCCCCTTCCTATTGTAAATACTTATTAAAAACGTAGTAGTAATAATAATAGTACTGTAATACTAATAATAATATAGTGATGATAATAATACTAATACTAATATTATCCATAAAAAAATAATAATTTTCTTTTCACATCACGTCATCAAACTCTGTGTCCGACATATTGGAGAAAATAGCAGAGCTTCCACAGAGGGTTTAAGAGGTAATGGGCGTCTTTAAGTCTTAACAATGGCGCTCTTTTCAGACACTAATTGGGTGCAGTAACGTGGATGAGCGAAACAAAGATGCGTCCTTTCATCCACATCCACCAGTCGCCATCAATACCCAGGGAGAGGAGGAGCTATCGAAGGACGAAATTCCCACCAGAATTTTAGCAACATTTGGCATCTACATCAGTTACATTAATATTCATTTTGGATCATATGAAGATCTTCCCCCCCAAAGTATCCAACTGAAGATCCTCCCCCTCCTCCAGGCTAGATCATATGAAGATCCTCCCCCCCAAGTAGGTTTGGTTTGGTTAGGTTAGGTTAGGCTAGGCTAGGTTTGGTTTGGTTAGGTTAGGTTTGGTGGGGTGGATCTTCAGATGAGCGCGACTGGGCTTGATCATATGAAGATCCCTCCCCCCCCCCCCCCCCCCCAAGTAGGTTTGGGGGGGAGGATCTTCATATGATCCTTCATTTTATTTATATTTTATTTACATTATGTGCTGCTTGTTATAAAAAAAGGTATAAGCCACTGATAAAATACACTTGTATATAAATAAAATATGGAAACAAAATAGCATCGTTAAGCATATATAATAAAAGTAAATATCAATTCCCGTCAACGCCAGCGACTGTCAACAGGAATATCTTTTTTCATTTCTCATTTATTCATTTTTTTATTTTTTCATCAAGGTTAACGTGTCACTGGGGACCTACTGTCAACAAGTGTTCAGATGACAGTTTAAATCTCACCTCCCAATTTTTTTATCCACTCTACCGGTTAATTCTGCTGGAGTGGGGAGAATATTTAGTATATTCTAGAGGTCACTTTGTAATGCTCAGAGCTGACATGACACTAGTGGGTTTTGAACATATATATATTATTGACGAGTTAACCCATTGAGGACGATGTTTTAACCCATGAGGACGATGTTTTAACCAGTTGAGGACGATGTTTTAACCCATTGAGGACGATGTTTTAACCCATGAGGACGATGTTTTAACCTGTTGAGGACGATGTTTTAACCCGTTGAGGACGATGTTTTAACCCGTTGAGGACGATGTTTTAACCCATGAGGACGATGTTTTAACCTGTTGAGGACGATGTTTTATCCCGTTGAGGACGATGTTTTAACCCAATGAGGACGATGTTTTAACCTGTTGAGGACGATGTTTTAACCCAATGAGGACGATGTTTTAACCCATGAGGACGATGTTTTAACCCATGAGGACGATGTATTAACCCGTTGAGGACGATGTTTTAACCTGTTGAGGACGATGTTTTAACCCAATGAGGACGATGTTTTAACCCAATGAGGACGATGTTTTAACCCATGAGGACGATGTTTTAACCTGTTGAGGACGATGTTTTAACCCGTTGAGGACGATGTTTTAACCCATGAGGACGATGTTTTAACCTGTTGAGGAAGATGTTTTAACCCGTTGAGGACGATGTTTTAACCCAATGAGGACGATGTTTTAACCTGTTGAGGACGATGTTTTAACCCAATGAGGACGATGTTTTAACCCATGAGGACGATGTTTTAACCCGTTGATGACGATGTTTTAACCCGTTGAGGACGATGTTTTATCCCGTTGAGACGATGTTTTAACACATTAAGGGCGATGTTTTAACCCACTGAGTACTATGTTGAGGACGATAGGTTAAAACTTCGCTCTCAAAGGTCACTTCAATAATATGTTACAACCACGTGTAAATATAGACTTAACTTATCAAATATTAACGCGATTGTGGTGGTTGATAGTGGTGGTTGATAGTGGTGGTGGTTGATAGTGGTGGTTGATAGTGGTGGTTGATAATGGTGGTTGATAGTGGTGGTGGTTGATAGTGGTGGTGGTTGATAGTGGTGGTGGTTGATAGTGGTGGTTGATAGTGGTGGTTGATAATGGTGGTTGATAATGGTGGTTGATAGTGGTGGTTGATAATGGTGGTTGATAGTGGTGGTTGATAATGGTGGTTGATAATGGTGGTTGATAATGGTGGTGGTTGATAGTGGTGGTGGTTGATAGTGGTGGTGGTTGATAGTGGTGGTGGTTGAGTGGTGGTTGATAATGGTGGTTGATAATGGTGGTGGTTGATAGTGGTGGTGGTTGATAGTGGTGGTGGTTGATAGTGGTGGTGGTTGATAGTGGTGGTTGATAGTGGTGGTTGATAGTGGTGGTTGATAATGGTGGTTGATAATGGTGGTTGATAGTGGTGGTTGATAGTGGTGGTTGATAATGGTGGTTGATAGTGGTAGTGGAAGGAAAACCAACTATTCTCTCTCTCTCTCTCTCTCTCTCTCTCTCTCTCTCTCTCTCTCTCTCTCTCACTAAATTTATTTCATCTCTTACAATAAAATAAAATAAAAAAAAAATTCTTAAAATATCTAAAATAACAAATAAAAATAAAATAAATAAAAACACATCCTAAAAAAAATACCAAAAATAAAATCAAATAAACAAACAAAAAATTAAACAAAACCGAGTGATGTAACCAGACCATCGGCCACACACACACACAAACACACACAAACACACACACACCAGTGAGAGAGAGAGAGAGAGAGAGAGAGAGTCACCCCCCTCCCCTCACGACCTACCAATATTTGCCCGAGTTAACTAACCTGCCAGGGTGTATTAAACTCGAACCCCTCCCTTATACCTTATTATTCTCCCTTATACCTTATTATTCTCCCTTATACCTTATTATTCTCCCTTATACCTTATTATTCTCCCTTATACCTTATTATTCTCCCTTATATCTAATTATTTATATCTAATTATTCTCCCTTATACCTTATTATTCTCCCTTATACCTTATTATTCTCCCTTATACCTTATTATTCACCCTTATACCTTATTATTCTCCCTTATACCTGATTATTCACCCTTATACCTTATTATTCTCCCTTATACCTTATTATTCACCCTTATACCTTATTATTCACCCTTATACCTTATTATTCTCCCTTATACCTTATTATTCACCCTTATACCTTATTATTCTCCCTTATACCTTATTATTCTCCCTTATACCTTATTATTCTCCCTTATACCTGATTATTCTCCCTTATACCTTATTATTCTCCCTTATACCTGATTATTCTCCCTTTTACCTTATTATTCTCCCTTATTCCCTATTATTCTCCCTTTTACCTTATTATTCTCCCTTATACCTTATTATTCTCCCTTATACCGTATTATTCACCCTTATACCGTATTATTCACCCTTATACCTTATTATTCTCCCTTATACCTTATTATTCTCCCTTATACCTTATTATTCTCCCTTATACCGTATTATTCTCCCTTATACCTTATTATTCTCCCTTATACCTTATTATTCTCCCTTATACCTGATTATTCTCCCTTTTACCTTATTATTCTCCCTTATTCCCTATTATTCTCCCTTTTACCTTATTATTCTCCCTTATACCTTATTATTCTCCCTTATACCGTATTATTCACCCTTATACCGTATTATTCACCCTTATACCTTATTATTCTCCCTTATACCTTATTATTCTCCCTTATACCTTATTATTCTCCCTTATACCTGATTATTCTCCCTTTTACCTTACAATTCTCTTCATTCCTGACTTTCTCCCTATTCTCTCTCTCTCTCTCTGTTAGTCTCTCTCCTCCCTATCTCTCAGTAATTATCAGGGAGCAACACACACACACACACACACACACACACACACACACCATTACGTCCGTCACTTACTCACTATTACGCAATTCATTACGCCAATTACACCTTGTCAAAGCTCCAATTATCTCATATTATGTCAGAGTCACGCACCAGGTCCAATTTTCCCCCAATTTACCCCCATTATGCATATCTAGCGTCCCAATTTACCCCCATTATGCATATCTAGCGTCCCAATTTACCCCCATTATGCATAGCTAGCGTCCCAATTTACCCCCATTATACATATCTAGCGTCCCAATTTACCCCCTTTATGCATATCTAGCGTCCCAATTTACCCCATTATGCATATCTAGCGTCCCAATTTACCCCCATTATACATATCTAGCGTCCCAATTTACCCCCATTATACATATCTAGCGTCCCAATTTACCCCCATTATGCATATCTAGCGTCCCAATTTACCCCCATTATACATATCTAGCGTCCCAATTTACCCCCATTATGCATATCTAGCGTCCCAATTTACCCCCATTAAACACAGGTATTATAAGTCCCAATTTTGTCCATTCAACACATCCAGCCCAAAGTTCCCCAATTAAACAATTTACGATAATACAATTCGGAAAGTTTTCAGTCACGGAGAGAGGGGAGAGAGAGAGGGGAGAGAGAGGGGGGAGAGAGAGAGGAGAGCGAGAGGAGAGCGAGAGGAGAGAGAGGGGGAAGAGAGAGGGGAGAGAGAGCGGAGAGAGAGAGCGGAGAGAGAGGGGGGAGAGAGAGAGGGGAGAGGGAGGAGAAGAGAGAGGGGAGAAGAGAGGGGGAAGAGAGAGGGGAGAAGAGAGGGGGAAGAGAGAGGGAGAGAGAGAGAGGGGAGAGGAGAGAGAGAGGGGAGAGAGAGGGGGAAGAGAGAGGGGAGAGGGGGGAGAGGAGAGAGGGGGAGAGAGGGGGGAGAGAAAGGGGGGGAGAGAGAGGGGGGAGAGAGAGGGGGAGAGAGGGGAGAGGGGGAGAGAGGGGAGAGGGGAGAGGGGAGAGAGAGGGAGGGAGAGGGAGAGAGAGGGGGGAAGAGAGGGGGGAGAGGGAGAGAGAGGGGGGGAAGAGAGGGGGGAGAGAGAGGGGGAGAGAGAGTAGAGAGAGAGTAGAGATAAAGAAGGAGAGAAGAGAGAGTAGAGAGAGAGTAGAGATAAAGAAGGAGAGAAGAGAGAGAGAGAGAGAGAAGAGATAAAGAAGGAGAGATAAAGGAGAGAAGAAAGAAAGAGTCGAGAGAAAGGAGAGAAGAGAGAGAGTAGAGAGAGAGAGAGAGAGAGAGATATCGTTGGGATGTTAGTCTTGTAATTTTGTATTCACGAATAGAATATAGAAGTTTGTATCTTAGTATGTGTAATCTCTCTCTCTCTCTCTATCTCTACTCTTTCTGGATAATACGGAAAGGAAATGTTGCTAATCAAATTCCTACATGTTCGCTATATATCCATCCATCCATCCATCCATCCATCCAGACAGACAGACAGAAAATCAACCTGACTGATAGACAGACCAACTGACTGACTCACTCACTGACGGAGAACCTACCTTTCCACGTCCCTCTACGGAAGACACACTAACTCTGAGGCTATATACTGTGCACCTGTAACCATGACGGACCAAATTATACCTGATTTCGAGAGGTGATCATTACTGTGTTGTGACTACTACTACTACTACAACTACTGATAATAGTAATAATATAGTAGTCGTAGTACAAGTAGGGTGGTAGTAGTAGTTAGTAGTAGTAGTTGTGGTAGGAGGAAATCCAAGCTCTGTCTGATATTGCTAACACAGAGCCACATGCGGCTTTTGCGGCATTCACCCATGGAGTCAAGCATCGCTGGAACTACCTGATGCGCACTGTCCCTGATATCGGAACCCCCCCCCCCCCCCCTCCGCCCTCTGGAAGAAGCCATCAATGTCGCTTTTGTCCCAACACTATTGACAAACCCTTATTGAACCCCAGCAAAAGGTCACTCCTTGCACTACCACCGAGATAGGAGGAATGGGATTGACTACTCCAGTGGAGCTTGCCCGTACAGAACATCAGAACTCTGTCAAGCTCACGGCAGCTCTCACTGAGCACATAATAGATCAGAATGCAGCAAGTCAGGTGGATACCAACGAATTAAGCAAGATTCGACGGTCCATTAAGACAGAGCGGCAGCACACCCAAAGTGATAAACAACAACAACTGTTGCAACAAGTGCCAGAGAACGTGAAAAGAAAAGTAGCTATAGCGCAGGAGGTCGGCGCCTCAAACTGGTTAACAACGTTACCGATAAGGGCAAAAGGCTTCATCCTTAATAAACAAGAATTCCCAGATGCCATTGCTCTAAGGTACGGTACACCAGTAGAAGGTTTGCCCTCCCAATGTGTGTGCGGTTCATCTTATGACATCGACCACGCCATGGTGTGCAAGAAAGGGGGCTTCGTATGCATGAAGCATGACGAAGTAAGGGATCTAACAGCAAATCTACTGAGGGAAATCTGCCACGACGTCATCGGTGAAACCGCCCCTCCTTCCATTGGACGGTGAGAACCTCCGTCACAGGACTTCAAACATATCAACGAAGCCCGTGTGGACGTCAGTGGTCGAGGATTCTGGACGCGGGGACAGCGAGCCTTTTTTGACATAAGGATTTTTGATCCCATGGCCGCATGTCACCGCAACCTAGCTCTCGATGCTGCATACAGGAGGAACGAGAACGACAAGATAAGGGCATATTGGGAGAGAATTCAGAACATTGATCAAGGCAGCTTCACTCCTCTGGTGTTCACAACCTCTGGTGGGATGGAACCAAGTGCAAAATGCTTCTACGCCAGACTCGCGGAGGTGTTATCTGAACAGAAGCAGCAGCCCAGAAGTTATGTTTCAGCCTGGTTGAGATGTCGACTGTCCTTTTCTCTGCTTAGGTCTGCATTGCTTTGCCTCAGGGGAACGAGAGCATCGGCCCCAAAGCCGACAACAGTTACAGATATTGACTATGAGGCTACATCTGCGGCTCAACTAACTCAACACAGCTAGGGTAGCTACTTGTGTATTAGGATATTTAATATTAAGGTAATAAAATGGTGGCGAGGGTATGGCTATTGGGGGCGGCTGGAGGCCATTTAGAAAAAAAAAGTAGTAGTAGTAGTAGTAGTAGTAGTAGTAGTAGTAGTAGTAGTAGTAGTAGTAGTAGTAGTAATAATAATAATAATAATAAACTTGCCATATAATTTTCGTGTCCGTTGACCGTAAAGTCAACATGTTGATGACTGAATAATTATTGAATTATGTTATCAAGGGATGTGATAATACTATTAACTCACGGGGTCACTGCTTTACACACACACACACACACACACACGGGGACACACACACACACACACACACACACACAGCTTAGGGTCTCTTTTCCCCCTCTCCCTCTTCCTCTGTCCACCCTCCTCCTCCTCCGTTCCACCTTCTTCCCCTCTCCAGCCTACCCCATGGAAGCCCTCCGTGTGCCTCCCCTTCCGTCCAAATCTCATCCTCCTTCCTCCCTAGGCTCACTACCCTCCCTCCGCTCCCCTCTCCTCCTATTTCCCCTCACTTGACCTCCTTCGTCGTGTGAGGCAGTCGTGGCCAGCATTAGGCTAGTGGTAGGCTGGAGAGGGGAAGAGGAGGGTGGAAAAGGAATGAGGAGGGTGGAGAACAAGAGAGGAGGGTGGAAGAGGAGGGTGGAAGGGGAAGAGGAGGGTGGAAGAGGAGGGTAGAACACTCAGCATGTAAACTTTAAAGCACTGCAACATTGAATCAGGAGTGTTTGAGGACATTCTTGCTGTCTATGCTACATTAGCCTGAGAGGTAATAGCACCCTCATGACCTGACTGAATTACTTAGAATAGGCCAATTGTGCCCCAAGGTTTGCCAATAAAGTTAAACTAAAACTTAATCTTTTCTCTCACCCTTCTCCCCAACTCCTCCCCTTACTCTCCCTCATCTCCCCTCCCCTCTCCCCTCACCCTCCCTCCTTGGTAACTTTCAATAAATCGTCATTTTTAACATTGTTGTGAACCACTTCCATTACGTAATGTGTTATAGTGGGCTGTGTCTGTCTGTGTGTGTCTCCGGCTGTGTGTGTGTGTGTGTGTGTGTGTGTGTGTGTGTGTGTGTGTGTGTGTGTCATTGTTCTACACCGCAACATTTCCCCTCGCTCGGTCTAGCAAACTCCCCTCAAATCTAGGGAAAGGGATGTGACGCAAGGGTGAGGGGAGCGGGCGTAACCTAAACACACACACACACACACACACACGTAAAGCTATGCAATCTCTCTCTCTCTCTCTCTCTCTCTCTCTCTCTCTGGCTAACAGTAAGTATCCAATCAACACACCAACTCAACACAGTACATGGGATACGAACAAAGTCAAATTACTCTGGAGGCGAATTCTCGTGCCCACTAAACCACCGCCATACCATGATCTCTTAACTACTGTTGGTCTACGATATGTGGCTTGAGTATGTGGTCTGAGTGACGTCATTTGCCACACCCTTGAGAGATATCAGCTGTGACGCCTCTCCTGTAAACAGCGGCTATTTTTACCCCCAGTGTATTAAAGAGTACACACACACACACACACACACACACACGCACACACACACACACACGCACACACACACGTATCATAAAAGTAGCCCAAATGAAGACTACGACTCCTCTTGCCTCGGTAGGGTGGTCCTTCGTCCGTTGTGTCATAAACTGTGTAGCCGGACAGACGATACACAGGGACACAGCTACCCTACTACACCAACCTGTGATGATAAACTCTTCTCTCTCTCCCGTCTGTTGTAACCCATAACCTAACCTAACCTAACCTGACCAAGTCTAACCTAACCAAATCTAACCTAACTTAACTTAACTTAACCTAACCTAACCACACATAACCTAACCAAAACAAACGTAACCTAACCTAACCTATCATAAAGTGCTCTTAAATCAACATTAAATAAAATACAAATAAAACACTCTTTCCTGCTGCCATAACTCGCGGACTATGGATAATTATCTAACGGAAGTAAAATTAAAATTGTATTAAAAACTTCATTCTGTACCAGGGTTAGGTTAGGTTAGGTTAGGTTAGGTTAAGTTAGGTTAGGTTAGGTTAGGTTAGGTTAAGTTAGGTTAGGTTAGACTTGGTTAGGTTAGGTTAGGTTAAGTTAGGTTAGATTACGTTAGGTTAGACTTGGTTAGGTTAGGTTAGGTTAGGTTAGGTTAGACTTGGTCAGGTTAGGTTAGCATATGCATGATATACACTCACTCAAGAAAACTATCTATATACAATTAGGGATGAAAAAATACGAAACAACGGACGAAGGATTTTGACAACCCTACCGAGACAACAGGAGCCACAGTGTTCATTCTGAAATTCATCGATCACCCCCAAGTATAGAGAGTTTCTTGGAGTGACAAAATAAAACAAATAACGACGAATTAATTGGTCTTAAACAGGTGTAAGGTTTAAAATTAATTAAAAAGGTAATATCATATAACAAAATTGGGAGGAATCACTGGGTTATAGGTATCTCCATGTGGCGACCAGGAACGAACACAACACAACACTTCCGGGGCGGTGAACGGCTGGCTTAAAATGCTATAGCACAAAATTCTGACCTGATTGAGCAAAATGGATAACATTCTTGAGATCAGCATGCAAATACACCCAGAAAAGCTTAATAATACAGAAACCTCAAAAACTATGCAGGGCAGTGTAATGTATTCAGGTAAGAGAATGTAAACAAAGGAGTGTACAAGACTGGCTCAGGAGGATAACAAAGCCGACAGCAACACCTCCCCCCCCCCTACTACTACTACTACTACTACTACTACTACGCTGTAATCTATGTAAAAAATCTTACAGTGTTTACGTCTGTCAACTCAAGTTATGTTTAGCAGCCTCACCACTCCCCCCACCCCACCTCACCCCTCCCCCACCCCACCTCACCCCTCCCCCACCTCACCCCTCCCCCACCCATCTCACCCCTCCCCCACCTCACCCCTCCCCCACCCATCTCACCCCTCCCCCACCTCACCTCACCCCTCCCCCACCCCATCTCACCCCTCCCCTACCCATCTCACCCCTCCCCCACCTCACCTCACCCCCACCCCTCTCATCTCACCCCTCCCCCCCCCATCTCACCCCTCCCCCACCCATCTCATCCCTCCCCCACCCCACCTCACCCCTCCCCCACCCCATCTCACCCCTCCTCCACCCCATCTCACCCCTCCTCCACCCACCTCACCCCTCCCCCACCCATCTCACCCCTCCCCCACCCCACCTCACCCCTCCCCCACCCCATCTCACCCTTCCCCCACCTCACCTCACCCCTCCCCCACCTCACCTCACCCCTCCCCCACCTCCCCTCACCCCTCCCCCACCTCACCCCTCCCCCACCCAGTTTATTTTGCCTTAAGATTACCATTGTGGGGGCTAACCTGGCGCTAACTTAACCTAACACTGATCTAACCTGACGCTAACTTAACCTAACACTGATCTAACCTGACGCTGACTTAACCTAACACTGATCTAACCTAACACTGATCTAACCTGACGCTAACTTAACCTAACACTGATCTAACCTGACGCTAACTTAACCCAACACTGATCTAACCTGACGCTAACTTAACCTAACACTGATCTAACCTGACACTAACCTAACTTAAACTAATGCTAACTTAAGTAACATTAACTATCACTAACTTAGCCTATCCTAACCTGATGCTAAATTAACCTAACACTGATCTAACCTAACACTGATCTAACCTGACACTAACCTAACTTAAACTAATGCTAACTTAAGTAACATTAACTATCACTAACTTAGCCTATCCTAACCTGATGCTAAATTAACCTAACACTGATCTAACCTGACACTGATCTAACCTAACACTGATCTAACCTAACACTGATCTAACCTGACACTGATCTAACCTAACACTGATCTAACCTAACACTGATCTAACCTGACGCTAACTTAACCTAACACTGATCTAACCTAACACTGATCTAACCTGACACTAACCTAACTTAAACTAATGCTAACTTAAGTAACATTAAACTATCACTAACTTAGCCTATCCTAACCTGATGCTAAATTAACCTAACACTGATCTAACCTGACACTAACCTAACTTAAACTAATGCTAACTTAAGTAACATTAACTATCACTAACTTAGCCTATCCTAACCTGATGCTAAATTAACCTAACACTGATCTAACCTGACACTGATCTAACCTAACACTGATCTAACCTAACACTGATCTAACCTGACACTAGCCTAACTTAAACTAATGCTAACTTAAGTAACATTAAACTAACACTAACTTAGCCTATCCTAACCTGATGCTAAATTAACCTAACACTGATCTAACCTAACACTGATCTAACCTGACACTAACCTAACTTAAACTAATGCTAACTTAAGTAACATTAACTATCACTAACTTAGCCTATCCTAACCTGATGCTAAATTAACCTAACACTGATCTAACCTGACGCTAACTTAACCTAACATTGATCTAACCCAACACTGATCTAACCCAACACTGATCTAACCTAACACTAATCTAACCTGACACTAATCTAACTTAACTTAAACTAATGCTAACTTAACTAACATTAAACTAACACTAACTTAGCCTATCCTAACCTAACACTAGTCTAACGCTAACATTAACCTAACATGACTCTAACCTAAAACTAACCTAACGCTAACCTAACCTACTCTATACCGTTAACCCCAGCCCCAGGTATAGAACGTTTAATCAACAGGTGAAATAATCTGAAGAGTGGGTGGGGCGGGGCGGGGTGGGGCGGGGTGGGGTGCGGGGGTGGGTGTGGGGTGATCCTTTAAATCGACTACAGGTATATGGAGCAACAGCTGATATTAGGACGTCTCTTGTGTTATCTCCGTGGCTATCAACACAACCTGTACCCTGCAGCGTCACCGATAAGCAGTTCAGAGTCTCGTTGTAATAGTTCAGACCGCTGATGACTTCTCGTGCTGGTGCTGATTACTTCTCGTGCTGGCGCTGATGACTTCACGTGCTGGCGCTGATGACTTCACGTGCTGGTGCTGATTACTTCTCGTGCTGGCGCTGATGACTTCACGTGCTGGCGCTGATGACTTCTCGTGCTGGTGCTGATGACTTCTCGTGCTGGCGCTGATGACTTCAAGAGCTGGCGCTGATGACTTCACGTGCTGGCGCTGATTACTTCTGGTGCTGATGACTTCTCGTGCTGGCGCTGATGACTTCTCGTGCTGGTGCTGATGACTTCTCGTGCTGGCGCTGATGACTTCTCGTGCTGGCGCTGATGACTTCTCGTGCTGGCGCTGATGACTTCTGGTGCTGCTGCTGATGACTTCTGGCGCTGATGACTTCTCGTGCTAGCGCTGATGACTTCTCGTGCTGGTGCTGATGACTTCTCGTGCTGGCGCTGATGACTTCACGTGCTGATGACTTCTCGTGCTGGTGCTGATGACTTCTCGTGCTGGTGCTGATGACTTCACGTGCTGGCGCTGATGACTTCTCGCGCTGGTGCTGATGACTTCTCGTGCTGGCGCTGATGACTTCTCGTGCTGGCGATGATGACTTCACGTGCAGGCGCTGATGACTTCTCGTGCTGGCGCTACTGTGTGTTAAAGATACGAACGTACAACAGGCACTTGACAACACAAATACCGAATCATGAACGGGAGAGAAACAACCAAGGTACGTCTCATATAGGTACCTGATCAACTTGTGGCCATAATGAGTCATCACTTACAGACCACAGGTACCACAGACACAATGTAAACCAGAAGTGTATGTCAAGTCCCTTCTGAGCCACCCTATAGTATCCAAGGTACACTAAAGCTCGTATAAGTGCTCACAATAGTCCTACAGTTTACTTCAGTTTACCTCATAAACTTGGGGCTATGAAATTCCCATTATACATAAAGAAGCAACTGTGTGTGAGAGAGAGAGAGAGAGAGAGAGAGAGAGAGAGAGAGAGAGAGAGAGAGAGAGAGAGAGTGTGAAAAAGAAAGCTACGCCGATTTGAAGCATAAAAAATCTTGAACATTCTCCTTATCTTGGTTCACTCCCCCTCCTACTATCTCACCTCCCTATCACCTTCTTTATCGCCTCTTTTATCGCCTCCTTTATCTCACCAGAGTTGCGTCAGCGTGGAGAGTACAGATCAATGGGTAAACAAGCATTGACACACATTTTTTTTATGCGTCTTCTGGACCTCTTCCTCTATCCCCGAACTAACGAATAAGAACCAATGAGAAACTAACTGACCATTTCTTAACGTTCTGATTGGAGGAATATGTACAGTAACTTACATCTTCGCGATAATCCCTTCTCATCCATCTCACCTCTACAAAAAAATAATAATAATACAAAAATTACTTCGTGTTTACCTGCCGTTAAATTTACACCCAACATTTACACCCCTAAGAGATGTCCAAGGGGGTGAACCAATGACCATTAAGACAAGAAACGAGCGGTGTAGCCACTCAACCACCGCCCACCTACACAAACCGTTTTTATACAAGTTTATTTACATTGAACTTTACTGAAAATAGAACTTTTTTTTTACACGATACAGAAACAAATAAACAACATTCTTGTTTACGCTAGAAAGTCTTTGTTTATATTCCCAGATCTTTTGTCTCTTATTAACTAAAACTTATGGTGGGTGTGTGTGTGTGTGTGTGTGGGTGTGTGTGTGGGTGCGTGTGTGTGTGTGTGTGGGTGCGTGTGTGTGTGGGTGTGTGTGTGTGTGGGTGCGTGTGTGTGTGGGTGTGTGTGTGTGTGGGTGCGTGTGTGTGTGTGGGGGGGTGTGTGTGTGTGTGGGGGTGTGTGTTACCTAGAATGGGAAAGGGCATGGCGAGTTAACACAGGCGTGGGAATGGGCGTGGCGAGCTAACATTAGGCGTGGGAATGGGCGTGGCGAGTTAACACAGGCGTGGGAATGGGCGTGGCGAGCTAACATTAAGCGTGGGAATGGGCGTGGCGAGTTAACACAGGCGTGGGAATGGGCGTGGCGAGCTAATATTAGGTGTGGGAATGGGTGTGGCGAGCTAACATTAGGCGTGGGAATGGGTGTGGCGAGCTAACATTAGGCGTGGGAATGGGCGTGGCGAGCTAACACAGGCGTGGGAATGGGCGTGGCGAGCTAACATTAAGCGTGGGAATGGGCGTGGCGAGTTAACACAGGCGTGGGAATGGGTGTGGCGAGCTAACACAGGCGTGGGAATGGGTGTGGCGAGCTAACATTAGGCGTGGGAATGGGCGTGGCGAACTAACATTAGGCGTGGGAATGGGCGTGGCGAGCTAACATTAGGCGTGGGAATGGGCGTGGCGAGCTAACACAGGCGTGGGAATGGGCGTGGCGAGCTAATATTAGGTGTGGGAATGGGTGTGGCGAGCTAACATTATGTGTGGGAATGGGCGTGGCGAGCTAACATTAGGCGTGGGAGTGGGCGTGGCGATCTAAAATTAGGCGTGGGAGTGGGCGTGTCGAGCTAACATTAGGCGTGGGAGTGGGCGTGGTGAACTAACATTAGGCATGGGAGTGGGCGTGGCGATCTAAAATTAGGCGTGGGAGCGGGCGTGGCGAGCTAACATTAGGAGTGGGCGTGGCGAGCTAACATTAGGAGTGGGCGTGGCGAGCTAACATTAGGAGTGGGCGTGGCGAGCTAACATTAGGCGCGACATACCAGGCGTGGGAGTGGGCGTGGCGAGCTAAGATTAAGCGCGACATACCAAGCGTGAGAATGGGCGTAGCGAGCTAACATTAGGAGTGGGCGTGGCGAGCTAAGATTAGGCGTGACGTACCAGGCGTGGGAGTGGGCGTGGCGAGCTAAGATTAGGCGTGACATATCAGGCGTGGAAATGGACGTGGCTAGCTAACATTAGGCGTGGGAGTGGGCGTGGCGAGCTAACATTAGGCGTGACATACCAGGCGTGGGAGTGGGCGTGGCGAGCTAAGATTAGGTGTGACATATCAGGCGTGGGTGTGGGCGTGGCGAGCTAACATTAGGCGTGACATACCAGGCGTGGGTGTGGGCGTGGCGAGCTAACATTAGGCGTGACATACCAGGCGTGGGAGTGGGCGTGGCGAGCTAACATTAGGCGTTGGGAGAAGTGTGGCGGCGCGTGGCAAAAATCAATACCCAACAAGAGGGGAGGCGCTGCCACCTCTACCACCCCCCTGGCACTACCACAACTACCACTATCCCCCACAACAACAACCACCATTCTTCGTCACCACCACAACTACCATCAACCTCCCCCCGACGCTACCACAACTACCACCCCTGACACTATTATAACTACCACCACCACCACAATTACTACCATCTCCCGACACTACCACCACAACTACTACCATACCCCCAGCACTACCACAATTACCACCATCCCTACAACTAGGCTACCATCCCTCCACCACCCCTCGGCACCAACACAGCCCTCGAAACCACAACCACCACCACAACTACTACCACCACAACTACTACCACCACTACTAGTAAACACATAAACAATAACAATGTATCTATCTACAGGATGTTCTCTGAGTGTTCTTCTCACGATGGATTTGGTTAGGTCAGGTCAGGTCAGGTCAGAGCTACAAGGACCGGACCCATGTGACCTACAACTCCACATACACTGACGTCACGATTCCCTTATAAGCATAGGCCTAAAACATCATATATGGAACAAATGTCATATACTCATTCTTTAAACAAACACTTTTATATAATTTTTTCTTTAGTATAACACACATATAAAGGCCTCCTGGTCACACTTTATTAGTTGCCATACAGTAAGTTGTATCGCAGGAGCAGAGCCCAGACGCTCTATTCCCCTCCCATGTAAACAAACTGTCAGCTGATCTATGACGTCACGAGCACCACTTTCGGCATGATATAAGAGATTTTGTTATTTTTGAAGAACCTGAAAAGTCGTAGTGTTAATTACGCCTATATTACCTTACAACTAAATATAACTAGCATAATTAACAGTAAATTACTACACCTACCACAACCCTGGCACTACCAGAACTACCAGCCATACAACAACTACCATACACCCTGGCACTACCACAACTACCACCATTACAACAACTACCATACACCCTGGCACTACCAGCATTACAACAACTACCACCACCCTGGCACTACCACAACTACCATACACCCTGGCACTACCACAACTACCAGCATTACAACAACTACCACCAACCCTGGTACTACAACAACTACCACCACTCTGGCACTACAACAACTACCACCACCCTGGCACTACCACAACTACCAATACTACAACAACTACCACCAACCCTGGCACTACAACAACTACCACCACCCTGGCACTGCAACAACTACCACCACCCTGGCACTACCACAACTACCAATACTACAACAACTACCACCAACCCTGGCACTACAACAACTACCACCACCCTGGCACTGCAACAACTACCACCACCCTGGCACTACCACAACTACCAATACTACAACAACTACCACCACCCTGGCACTACAACAACTACCACCACCCTGGCACTACAACAACTACCAATACTACAACAACTACCACCACCCTGGCACTACAACAACTACCACCAACCCTGGCACTACAACAACTACCACCACCCTGGCACTACAACAACTACCACCACCCTGGCACTACAACAACTACCACCAACCCTGGTACTACAACAACTACCACCACTCTGGCACTACAACAACTACCACCACCCTGGCACTACCACAACTACCAATACTACAACAACTACCACCAACCCTGGCACTACAACAACTACCACCACCCTGGCACTGCAACAACTACCACCACCCTGGCACTACCACAACTACCAATACTACAACAACTACCACCACCCTGGCACTACAACAACTACCACCACCCTGGCACTACAACAACTACCACCACCCTGGCACTACAACAACTACCACCACCCTGGCACTACAACAACTACCACCACCCTGGCACTACAACAACTACCAATACTACAACAACTACCACCAACCCTGGCACTACAACAACTACCACCACCCTGGCACTACCACAACTACCAATACTACAACAACTACCACCACCCTGGCACTACCACAACTACCACCACCCTGGCACTACAACAACTACCACCACTCTGGCACTACAACAACTTTCACCACCCTGGCACTACAACAACTACCACCACCCTGGCACTACCACAACTACCACCACCCTGGCACTACAACAACTACCACCACCCTGGCACTACAACAACTACCACCACCCTGGCACTACAACAACTACCACCACCCTGGCACTACAACAACTACCACCAACCCTGGCACTACCACAACTACCAATACTACAACAACTACCACCACCCTGGCACAACAACTACCACCACCCTGGCACTACAACAACTACCACCAACCCTGGCACTACAACAACTACCAATACTACAACAACTACCACCAACCCTGGCACTACCACAACTACCAATACTACAACAACTACCACCAACCCTGGCACTACAACAACTACCACCAACCCTGGCACTGCAACAACTACCAATACTACAACAACTACCACCAACCCTGGCACTACCACAACTACCAATACTACAACAACTACCACCAACCCTGGCACTACAACAACTACCACCACTCTGGCACTACAACAACTACCACCACTCTGGCACTACAACAACTACCACCACTCTGGCACTACAACAACTACCACCACCCTGGCACTACAACAACTACCACCACCCTGGCACTACCACAACTACCACCACTCTGGCACTACCACAACTACCACCACTCTGGCACTACCACAACTACCACCACCCTGGCACTACAACAACTACCACCACCCTGGCACTACCACAACTACCACCACCCTGGCACTACCACCAACCCTGGCACTACCACAACTACCACCACTCTGGCACTACAACAACTACCACCACCCTGGCACTACAACAACTACCACCACCCTGGCACTACCACAACTACCACCACCCTGGCACTACCACAACTACCACCACCCTGGCACTACAACAACTACTACCACCGCCCTGGCACTACAACACCTACCACCACTCTGGCACTACAACACCTACCACCACCCAGGCACTACAACAACTACCACCACCCTGGCACTACAACAACTACCACCACCCTGGCACTACAACAACTACCACCACCCTGGCACTACAACAACTACCACCACCCTGGCACTACAACAACTACCACCACCCTGGCACTACCACAACTACCACCTAGTTTCCCCTCTCCCTGTGTCTCTTCTCCCCAGTCAAGTGTCTCTCCCCTCATCTCTCCCCAGTCAAATGTCTCTCCCCTCACTTCTCCCCAGTCAAATGTCTCTCCCCTCACTTCTCCCCAGTCAAATGTCTCTCCCCTCACTTCTCCCCAGTCAAATGTCTCTCCCCTCACTTCTCCCCAGTCAAATGTCTCTCCCCTCACCTCTCTCCCCCGTCAAGTGTCTCTCCCCTCACCTCACCTCTCTCCCCAGTCAAATGTCTCTCCCCTCACCTCTCTACCCAGTCAAATATCTCTCCCCTCACTTTTTCCAAGTCAAATGTCTCTCCCCACACCTTTCTACCCAGTCAAATATCTCTCCCCTCACCTCTCTCCCCAGTCAAATGTCTCTCCCCTCACCTCTCTCCCCAGTCAAATGTCTCTCCCCTCACCTCTCTCCCCAGTCAAATGTCTCTCCCCTCACCTCTCTACCCAGTCAAATGTCTCTCCCCTCACTTCTTCCAAGTCAAATGTCTCTCCCCTCACCTCTCTACCCAGTCAAATGTCTCTCCCCTCACCTCTCTACCCAGTCAAGTGTCTCTCCCCTCTCCTCTGTGTTCGAGACTGGTAGAAGTGGTGACCGGAGACTCGCTAGCAGAAGGTTTGGTCGACCAAGTAAACTTAGCCTTGTATTGAGTCCACGTCGACCTGGTACCAGCAATATCCTTCCTGTCGACTTGAAGCCCTCGTCATTCCCTTGCCTCCCAGAACATCATATACAGCGCCCTTATGTCTGCCGTCTACAAATGCCTTCCAGAACATCATATACAGCGCCCCTATGTCTGCCGTCTACAAATGCCTTCCAGAACATCATATACAGCGCCCCTATGTCTGCCGTCTACAAATGCCTTCCAGAACATCATATACAGCGCCCTTATGTCTGCCGTCTACAAATGCCTCCCAGAACATCATATACAGCGCCCCTATGTCTGCCGTCTACAAATGCCTTCCAGAACATCATATACAGCGCCCCTATGTCTGCCGTCTACAAATGCCTCCCAGAACATCATATACAGCGCCCTTATGTCTGCCTCCTACAAATGCCTCCGAGAACATCATATACAGCGCCCTTATGTCTGCCGTCTACAAATGCCTCCCAGAACAACATATACAGCGCCCTTATGTCTGCCGTCTACAAATGCCTCCCAGAGCATCATATACAGCGCCCCTAAGTCTGCCGTCTACAAATGCCTCCGAGAACATCATATACAGCGCCCCTATGTCTGCCGTCTACAAATGCCTCCCAGAACATCATATACAGCGCCCTTATGTCTGCCTCCTACAAATGCCTCCGAGAAAATCATATACAGCGCCCTTATGTCTGCCGTCTACAAATGCCTCCCAGAACATCATATACAGCGCCCCTAAGTCTGCCGTCTACAAATGCCTCCCAGAACATCATATACAGCGCCCTTATGTCTGCCGTCTACAAATGCCTCCCAGAACATCATATACAGCGCCCTTATGTCTGCCGTCTACAAATGCCTCCCAGAGCATCATATACAGCGCCCCTAAGTCTGCCGTCCACAAATGCCTCCCAGAACATCATATACAGCGCCCTTATGTCTGCCGTCTACAAATGCCTCCCAGAACATCATATACAGCGCCCTTATGTCTGCCGTCTACAAATGCCTCCCAGAGCATCATATACAGCGCCCCTAAGTCTGCCGTCTACAAATGCCTCCAAGAACATCATATACAGCGCCCCTATGTCTGCCATCTACAAATGCCTCCCAGAACATCATATACAGCGCCCTTATGTCTGCCGTCGACAAATGCCTCCCAGAACATGATATACAGCGCCCCTATGTCTGGTGCCTTAATTTCTTGGACCTGGTGTTGTAACCCAGCCACTGTCTCACTGAATTCATTCTTGTGTGGAGGGATGGGTGATGCGTGGCAGAGTTATGGCTCTTAGTTATTTATGTCTATACTTGACCAAAATATTTATCATTGTATTTCATTTGACTCCCACGTCGGCCAGTGTATAAGTCTTCCCTCAACGATCACTTGAGGTCTGGTCAAATGGAGTCCCAGTCCTCATGTTCCCTAACCTAACCTAACTACTGCGATCAGAGGAAGCATAATGAGGTCTTAGTTCTAATGGACCAATTGAATTCAGAGTGTGCGTCCTGTTTTGTGGAGGGTGGCGACACACACACACACACACACGAATATAATCACCTTTTATAACATATTCCGCTACATGTTATTTTGTCAATTTACTGTACAAATCTCTTCGTCTCATTCAAATTAAAAAATAAATAAAAACTTTACAAATTGATCACCAAAAACATATTGTTGAACTGTATATATATCAAGGCACACAAAGACGTAGGCACATTGAAAAGCTAATTTAAACAGTCTTTAAGTATTATTAAAACGGGACTAACTATATGGAAATGAATAGTGTTAAAGCTCCGAGGGTCAATAGTGGTTGGTCTTCACGATGGTAATGAAATAATTCGCAAAAAAAAACAATAAAAAAAACATACCCCCAGAACGTGACTGACCAGACGATAGAGTATGAGGGCCCGAGAGGAGAGGATGGTGACGCACTTCAACCCACTACACTACAGGTCCCTACCACCCAAGGTACAGCCCACACCTGCAGCACTATACAGGTACCCACATTACCACTATCTCTCCCACCCCAACTCGGCGTAATACTACAGGTTAGTATACAGTACAGTCTCAGTACGACAAACACCGCCACACTTTTGACGACAAATGAACAATACCCGAACCAATAGTAGTAACCTGATGGTGTAAGAGTCACCAGGGGGACATAATGTGCGTTATAATATCCCCGTTGTTGAGGTCTAGTCACGTTCTCTCTGTATTAATTTAGCCTAACAACCTTTAATGAACACTATCACGGAGGGTCTGACAGCTCTCTCTCTCTCTCTCTCAGCTTAAAGAACCTAGAGAACAAACAAGAAACCTTCCACACCCTCATCTAGTCGCTGGTGTACCCGGACTAATCGCGGAGTGTTCATTAATAATAGAAACTCATCGATCCTCTGGTACAATAGATCTATTCTTCAACTCACCAGCTCACTGCACACACACACCTTCCCGTACGTACACAACACACACACACACCTTCCCGTACGTACACAACACACACACACACCTTCCCGTACATACACAACACAACACACACACACACACCTTCACAACACACACACACACACACCTTCACAACACACACACACACACCTTCACAACACACACACACACACACCTTCACAACACACACACACCTTCCCATACATACACAACACACACACACACCTTCCCGTACGCACACAACACACACACACACCTTCCCGTACGTACACAACACACACACACACCTTCCCGTACGTACACAACACACACACACACCTTCCCGTACATACACAACACAACACACACACACACACCTTCACAACACACACACACACACACCTTCACAACACACACACACACACACCTTCACAACACACACACACCTTCCCATACATACACAACACACACACACACCTTCCCGTACGTACACAACACACACACACACACACACATACATACATACACAACACACACACACACACCTTCCCGTACGTACACAACACACACACCTTCCCGTACGTACACAACACACACACCTTCCCGTACGTACACAACACACACACCTTCCCGTACGTACACAACACACACACACAACTTCCCGTACGTACACAACACACACACACACACCTTCCCGTACGTACACAACACACCTTCCCGTACGTACACAACACACACACACCTTCCCGTACGTACACAGCACACACACACACACCTTCCCGTACGTACACAACACACACACCTTCCCGTACGTACACAACACGCACACACACCTTCCCGTACGTACACAACACACACAACACCTTCCCGTACGTACACAACACACCTTCCCGTACGTACACAACACACACACACACCTTCCCGTACGTACACAACACACACACACACACACCTTCACAACACACACACACACACACACACACCTTCACAACACACACACACACCTTCCCGTACGTACACAACACACACACACATACATAAATACACAACACACACACACACACCTTCCCGTACGTACACAACACACACACCTTCCCGTACGTACACAACACACACACACACACCTTCCCGTACATACACAACACACACACACACCTTCCCGTACACACACAACACACCTTCCCGTACGTACACAACACACACACACACACATACATACATACACAACACACACACACACACACCTTCCCGTACGTACACAACACACACACACACACATACACACCTTCCCGTACGTACACAACACACACACACAACTTCCCGTACGTACACAACACACACACCTTCCCGTACGTACACAACACACCTTCCCGTACGTACACAACACACCTTCCCGTACGTACACAACACACACACACCTTCCCGTACGTACACAGCACACACACACACACTTTCCCGTACGTACACAACACACACACCTTCCCGTACGTACACAACACGCACACACACCTTCCCGTACGTACACAACACACCTTCCCGTACGTACACAACACACACACACACCTTCCCGTACGTACACAACACACACAACACACCTTCCCGTACGTACACAACACACACAACACACCTTCCCGTACGTACACAACACACCTTCCCGTACGTACACAACACACCTTCCCGTACGTACAAAACACACACACACACCTTCCCGTACGTACACAGCACACACACACACCTTCCCGTACGTACACAACACACACACACCTCCCCGTACGTACACAACACACACACACACCTTCCCGTACGTACACAACACACACACACACCTTCCGGTACGTACACAACACACACACACACCTTTCCGTACGTACACAACACACACACACACCTTCCGGTACGTACACAACACACACACACACCTTCCCGTACGTACACAACACACACACCTTCCCGTACGTACACAACACACACACACACCTTCCCGTACGTACACAACACACACACACCTTCCTATACGTACACAACACACACACACACCTTCCCGTACGCACACAACACACACACACACACCTTCCCGTACGTACACAACACACACACACACACACACCTTCCCGTACGTACACAACACACACACCTTCCCATACATACACAACACACACACCTTCCCGTACATACACACACACACACACACACCTTCCCGTACGTACACAACACACATACACACCTTCCGGTACGTACACAACACACACACACACCTTCCAGTACATACACAACACACACACACCTTCCCATACATACACAACACACACACCTTCCCGTACATACACAACACACACACACACACACCTTCCCGTACATACACAACACACACACACACACCTTCACAACACAACACACACACACACACACACCTTCCAGTACATACACAACACACACACACACACACACACCTTCCAGTACATACACAACACACACACACACACCTTCACAACACAACACACACACACACACACCTTCCCGTACATACACAACACACACACACACACACCTTCACAACACAACACACACACACACACACCTTCCCATACACAACACACACACACACACACCTTCCCGTACGCACACAAACACACATACCTTCACAACACCTACACACACCTTCCCGTACATACACAACACACACACACACCTTCCCGTACACAACACAACACACACACACCTTCCCATACATACACAACACACACACACACACACACACACCTTCCCGTACATACACTACAACCCTGCCTCCACACACTGTTTTAACCCATATCTTTCCTCATCCCTAACCAAACACGGGCTCAGTATACACCTACAGCTTAAAAACAAAGATCTTATGTACTGCCTCTATACTAATGTGTGTCTTGAGCTTCCCTTCTTGTATACACCGTTTAAAAGACCTTACCCCTCCCTCCCTCCCTCACACACCATGTAGCATAATGGTAGTTTAAACATGAAGGTAAAATAAAAGCGCTGAGGGTCGTAATCTTCATGTGAGTCGACGGTTGTGGCTGGAGCGTTAGTAATATTTTATCAATATTGACATTCTCTCTCTCTCTCTCTCTCTCTCTCATCAATACCAACATTCTCTCTCTCTCATCAATATCAACACTCTCTCTCTCTCATCAATACCAACATTCTCTCTCTCTCTCTCTCTCTCTCTCTCATCAATACCAACATTCTCTCTCTCTCTCATCAATATCAACATTCTCTCTCTCTCTCTCTCTCTCTCTCTCTCTCTCATCAATATCAACATTCTCTCTCTCTCTCTCTCTCATCAATACCAACATTCTCTCTCTCTCTCTCATCAATATCAACATTCTCTCTCTCTCTCTCTCTCTCTCTCTCTCTCTCTCTCTCTCATCAATATCAACACTCTCTCTCTCTCTCTCATCAATACCAACATTCTCTCTCTCTCTCTCTCTCTCTCTCTCTCTCTCTCTCTCTCATCAATATCAACATTCTCTCTCTCTCTCTCTCTCTCTCTCTCTCTCATCAATACCAACATTCTCTCTCTCTCTCTCATCAATATCAACATTCTCTCTCTCTCTCTCTCTCTCTCTCATCAATACCAACATCTCTCTCTCTCTCTCTCTCTCTCTCTCTCTCTCTCTCTCTCTCTCATCAATACCAACATTCTCTCTCTCTCTCTCTCATCAATATCAACTCTCTCTCTCTCTCTCTCTCTCTCTCTGAAGGGCAATTGTTCTATAAATCAATAGAGGGAGAGTGTGTGTGTCGGGGGTTCCTCTATGCCGAGCTCTTCATACCGAGACAGTCAACGCTCCTTATTGTTAACCGGATCGCGACTATTGGCTAGACCTGTTTATACGGTCCTCTCCTAATGCTAACGACACACACACGTCAAACTACCATAAACGTGGCCGATACTGTCTCATATAAACGACACTACCAAACACGACCATACCATAAAACGCAATACTACAAGAACACAACTACCATGAAATGCGACACAACTACCATGAGGACACAACACAACTACCATGAAACGCAATACAACTACCATCAACACAACACAACCACCAAGAAACGCAAAACAACTACCATCAACACAATTTACCATGAAATGCGACACAACTACCATGAGGACACAACACAACTACCATGAAACGCAATACAACTACCATCAACACAACACAATCACCATGAAACGCAATACAACTACCATCAACACAACTACCATGAAATGCGACACAACTACCATGAGACAACACAACTATCATGAGACACAACACAACTACCATGAGTCACAACACAACTAGCATGAAACGCAATACAGCTTCCATCAACACAACTACCATGAGACAACACAACTACCATGAGACAACACAACTACTATGTGACGCAACACAACTATAATGACAACACAACTACCATGAGACGCAACACAACTACCATGAGACACAAAACTACCATGAGACACAACACAACTACCACGAGACGCAACACAACTACCACAAGACGCAACACAATCCAGAAAACAACTTAACACCCCCATTTTCCGCACAGTTACGATACAAAATCCTAAAAGAAAACAATTCTAACATGATAACAGAAGCCACACACACACGTACAAGATACGGCTTAGCAACAGGGGGGACGCGACACAAAAATAACATTGGCATCTCGCTGACCTGGCACAGTACCATACAACTTGAAGGGCCCTTGTCGCCCATACTCGAACACAGCACCGCAGCCTAGCCAACCACCAGGGCAGTACAGTAACACAGCAAAGTCTCGGGCTCTCAGGGCCGCCTTGCCTAAGGCGGGCCGTTGGCTTATACTGTATAACAGGAAGCCAATATCGTATTGCTATTTATCATGACGGCCCACACGCAGCAGCTGGTCCTGGTAAATGCAAGGTAGAGGTCCCCCCCCCCCCCCCCACCGGGTCTTTACGACAGAAGTGACCTTTGGTAGACCTGCCAAGATAATACACACTTTATTTAATTTTATCTAAATTACTTGTCTGTTGACTGGCAGTAGTTATCCACGACCAGTGTTGCTGGCGGTACCGGGACCCTTCCATACAGGGTAAATTTCGTGCGGGATTTGAATGACATCATTCGTTTTGCCTCGTTCCTTCACCAAATTTGTATTCTGTGCGCTCCTCTACGGCTCACTGTGCAAGGGTACTTCAACAAATCGACTTAGTGCATGTAAAGGCCGTGTGTTCTGTGTGCAGGCGACACATCACCTACCCGGCTCTCCACAAAACACAAATGAGACTAGGGACGGCCGCCTCGACCATACCGAAACATTGCAGCTGACCAGATCGTCCATTCACAGAGCTGACTCATCTGTTCGTTATTATACTTGCTGTAATATATTGGGTTCCGAGGGTCAGTATTCTGCTTCTTTATTAACACTCAAGAAAGCCTTACAGTAAAGCTCCACAGCATGGTATCCCAGCTAGTGATACATTGTGTGCTTTATGAGATCTTACACAGCGCAGGACACACGCTCACACATTACTGGTGAATCGTGAGAGTTAGTATATTAAACTGCGGTGCTGGCGGTGTTGACATAATGACGATCTAGCAACTCCATCCCTGTATTACATTAGTTCAATAATCCTAACATACATTTGTGGTAGTAATCAACGGTACCGTACATCAGTTATCTGTTACCAATACGGACCACACTCGGCCCCATAGGTTCGGTGCTGTGTGTGGTGTGATCCCTGGCATATAACACCACATTCTAAGCCACTACATGGTTGATGGCTTAAGGTTTACACTTCACTGGTGAGCTGAAAGACCTGTATGGCACTGGCTGGCGGGCGGGTGTGTGTGTGTGTGTGTGTGTGTGTGTGTGTGTGTGTGTGTGTGTTCCTTAGTCATTGTGCTTATTATCGTTTCAAGAATAAAAAATCGTTCTCAACACACACACACACACACACACACACACACACACACACACACACACACACACACACACACACACACACACACACACCACCACCTTCATCTTTCTGACGGAGGCATAAAACAAAAGCCTTAATAACGATGGATACAAATAGCCAATACCATCTGTCTGACATTATTGCCTCGTGTGTAGAGGGGAGACGTGACGGACGACAGGGAGGGGAAGAGGGGGAGGGAAGAGGGGGAGGGAAGAGGAGGAGGGGAAGAGGAGGAGGGGAAGAGGAGGAGGGGAAGAGAGGGAGGGAAGAGGGGGAGGGAAGAGGGGAGGGGGAGGGAAGAGTGGGATGTGGAGGGAGAAGTGGAGGTTACAGGAAGGGAAGAGTGGGAGGTAGAGTGATGGAAGAGTGGGGTGTGGAGGAAGGGAGGGAAGAGAGGGAGAGAAGAGAAAGGTGGGAGGGAAGAACGGGAGGGAAGATTTAGTTTTAGATTAACAAATTTATGGGCAAAGCTTGTAGTACAGTTTGCCTATTCTAAGGGAAGAGTGGGGTGTGGAGGACGGAGTGTTGGTAGGGGAGGTTGAAATGAGGAGCAAGAGGAGAGGAGCGAGAGGAGAGGAGCGAGAGGAGAGAGGTGGGAGAGAGGCGATAAGCGGAGGGAGAGGGGGGGGGGGAGGAAGGGAGGAGACTGGGTACAAAGGAAGGGTTGAGGGAGAGGGATTCCGCCTAAACAACTCAACAGCCTTGAGGTAATGCAAAATGAAGCCATGCGCATCACCCTAGGTTGCCCAAAATCAACCAGAATTGTAAACACGAGAAAAGAGCTCGGGCTGCCCTACCTATCTGAGAGGATAGCTCTACTTAATACCATGTTTTGTGTCAAAGTTTTGAAGAACAATGGTCCCCAAACTACAGCTCAAACTGAGTTGATGTTCTAACTAAGTAATCCCGACCACCTCGCTAACCTTCCACAAAAGACTCTCTTTGGGGCGTGGCTTCATGAAAGTGTTGCAGATCTCTTGAAACTGAATGTCCCAATCACCCCAGACGAACCCATTAATGCCATTCCTCCTTGGCTGGATGTATCAGGTCCTATTACTTACACTCCTGTTGGTAGTAAGCAAATGTTAAACACCGATGTGGTGAGATGTGTCCCGCTAGAAACTATTAACAGACACATAGAGAGTATTAAATCAAGTGAATGTTATGCTTTTACTGGTGGTTCTGTGCAGACAAACACAGGTAGAACAGGCTGTGCAATTGTAATATATAAAGAAAAAGAGAAGATAGTGTCAAACAAGCAAAGGCTGAACAACTGGGCCAGCACAACACAAACTGAACTAACTGGAATCGCTACAGGCCCCGTTGTGGGTCGTTTGACCTGTGCCCGGGTGGGCTAATTCCCGGAAAAAAACAATGTCAAGACCTGACTCAGTTACTCAGAATAGGCAAACTGTACTACAAGCCTTGTCAATAAACGTGTGAAACTAAAGAAAAAGCCGTTGGTAAGGGGGAGAGGAGAGGTTGGTAAGGGGAGAGGAGGAGAGGTTGGTAAGGGGAGAGGAGGAGAGGTTGGTAAGGGGGAGAGGAGAGGTTGGTAAGGGGAGAGGAGGAGAGGTTGGTCAGGGGGAGAGGAGGAGAGGTTGGTCAGGGGGAGAGGAGGAGAGGTTGGTAAGGGGAGAGGAGGAGAGGTTGGTAAGGGGGAGAGGAGGAGAGGTTGGTAAGGGGAGAGGAGGAGAGGTTGGTAAGGGGAGAGGAGGAGAGGCTGGTAAGGGGAGAGGAGGAGAGGTTGGTAAGGGGAGAGGAGGAGAGGTTGGTAAGGGGAGAGGAGAGGGTAAGGAGGAGGAGAGGTTGGTAAGGGGAGAGGAGGAGAGGTTGGTAAGGGGAGAGGAGGAGAGGTTGGTAAGGGGGAGAGGAGGAGAGGTTGGTAAGGGGGAGAGGAGGAGAGGTTGGTAAGGGGAGAGGAGGAGAGGCTGGTAAGGGGAGAGGAGGAGAGGTTGGTAAGGGGAGAGGAGGAGAGGTTGGTAAGGGGAGAGGAGGAGAGGTTGGTAAGGGGGAGAGGAGGAGAGGTTGGTAAGGGGAGAGGAGGAGAGGTTGGTAAGGGGAGAGGAGGAGAGGTTGGTAAGGGGAGAGGAGGAGAGGTTGGTAAGGGGAGAGGAGGAGAGGTGGTAAGGGGAGAGGAGGAGAGGTTGGTAAGGGGAGAGGAGGAGAGGTGGTAAGGGGAAGAGGAGGAGAGGTTGGTAAGGGGGAGAGGAGAGGTGGTAAGGGGAGAGGAGGAGAGGTTGGTAAGGGGGAGAGGAGGAGAGGTTGGTAAGGGGGAGAGGAGGAGAGGTTGGTAAGGGGGAGAGGAGGAGAGGTTGGTAAGGGGAGAGGAGGAGAGGTTGGTAAGGGGGAGAGGAGGAGAGGTTGGTAAGGGGAGAGGAGGAGAGGTGGTCAGGGGGAGAGGAGGAGAGGTTGGTAAGGGGGAGAGGAGGAGAGGTTGGTAAGGGGAGAGGAGGAGAGGTTGGTAAGGGGGAGAGGAGGAGAGGTTGGTAAGGGGAGAGGAGGAGAGGTTGGTAAGGGGGAGAGGAGGAGAGGTTGGTAAGGGGGAGAGGAGGAGAGGTTGGTAAGGGGGAGAGGAGGAGAGGTTGGTAAGGGGGAGAGGAGGAGAGGTTGGTAAGGGGGAGAGGAGGAGAGGTTGGTAAGGGGAGAGGAGGAGAGGTTGGTAAGGGGGAGAGGAGAGGTTGGTAAGGGGGAGAGGAGGAGAGGTTGGTAAGGGGGAGAGGAGGAGAGGTTGGTAAGGGGAGAGGAGGAGAGGTTGGTAAGGGGAGAGGAGGAGAGGTTGGTAAGGGGGAGAGGAGGAGAGGTTGGTAAGGGGGAGAGGAGGAGAGGTTGGTAAGGGGGAGAGGAGGAGAGGTTGGTAAGGGGAGAGGAGGAGAGGTTGGTAAGGGGGAGAGGAGGAGAGGTTGGTAAGGGGAGAGGAGGAGAGGTTGGTAAGGGGGAGAGGAGGAGAGGTTGGTAAGGGGGAGAGGAGGAGAGGTTGGTAAGGGGGAGAGGAGGAGAGGTTGGTAAGGGGGAGAGGAGGAGAGGTTGGTAAGGGGGAGAGGAGGAGAGGTTGGTAAGGGGAGAGGAGGAGAGGTTGGTAAGGGGGAGAGGAGGAGAGGTTGGTAAGGGGAGAGGAGGAGAGGTTGGTAAGGGGGAGAGGAGGAGAGGTTGGTAAGGGGAGAGGAGGAGAGGTTGGTAAGGGGGAGAGGAGAGGTTGGTAAGGGGAGAGGAGGAGAGGTTGGTAAGGGGGAGAGGAGGAGAGGTTGGTAAGGGGAGAGGAGGAGAGGTTGGTAAGGGGGAGAGGAGGAGAGGTTGGTAAGGGGAGAGGAGGAGAGGTTGGTAAGGGGAGAGGAGGAGAGGTTGGTAAGGGGAGAGGAGGAGAGGTTGGTAAGGGGGAGAGGAGGAGAGGTTGGTAAGGGGAGAGGAGGAGAGGTTGGTAAGGGGGAGAGGAGGAGAGGTTGGTAAGGGGAGAGGAGGAGAGGTTGGTAAGGGGGAGAGGAGGAGAGGTTGGTAAGGGGGAGAGGAGGAGAGGTTGGTAAGGGGGAGAGGAGGAGAGGTTGGTAAGGGGGAGAGGAGGAGAGGTTGGTAAGGGGGAGAGGAGGAGAGGTTGGTAAGGGGAGAGGAGGAGAGGTTGGTAAGGGGGAGAGGAGGAGAGGTTGGTAAGGGGGAGAGGAGGAGAGGTTGGTAAGGGGAGAGGAGGAGAGGTTGGTAAGGGGAGAGGAGGAGAGGTTGGTAAGGGGGAGAGGAGGAGAGGTTGGTAAGGGGGAGAGGAGGAGAGGTTGGTAAGGGGGAGAGGAGGAGAGGTTGGTAAGGGGGAGAGGAGGAGAGGTTGGTAAGGGGGAGAGGAGGAGAGGTTGGTAAGGGGGAGAGGAGGAGAGGTTGGTAAGGGGGAGAGGAGGAGAGGTTGGTAAGGGGGAGAGGAGGAGAGGTTGGTAAGGGGGAGAGGAGGAGAGGTTGGTAAGGGGGAGAGGAGGAGAGGTTGGTAAGGGGGAGAGGAGGAGAGGTTGGTAAGGGGGAGAGGAGGAGAGGTTGGTAAGGGGAGAGGAGGAGAGGTGGTAAGGGGGAGAGGAGGAGAGGTTGGTAAGGGGGAGAGGAGGAGAGGTTGGTAAGGGGGAGAGGAGGAGAGGTTGGTAAGGGGGAGGAGGAGAGGTTGGTAAGGGGAGAGGAGGAGAGGTTGGTAAGGGGAGAGGAGGAGAGGTTGGTAAGGGGAGAGGAGGAGAGGTTGGTAAGGGGGAGAGGAGGAGAGGTTGGTAAGGGGGAGAGGAGGAGAGGTTGGTAAGGGGGAGAGGAGGAGAGGTTGGTAAGGGGAGAGGAGGAGAGGTTGGTAAGGGGAGAGGAGGAGAGGTGGTAAGGGGGAGCGGAGGAGAGGTTGGTAAAGGGGAGAGGAGGAGAGGTTGGTAAGGGGGAGAGGAGGAGAGGTTGGTAAGGGGGAGAGGAGGAGAGGTTAAGGGGGAGAGGAGGAGAGGTTGGTAAGGGGAGAGGAGGAGAGGTTGGTAAGGGGGAGAGGAGGAGAGGTTGGTAAGGGGAGAGGAGGAGAGGTTGGTAAGGGGAGAGGAGGAGAGGTTGGTAAGGGGGAGAGGAGGAGAGGTTGGTAAGGGGAGAGGAGGAGAGGTTGGTAAGGGGAGAGGAGGAGAGGCTGGTAAGGGGAGAGGAGGAGAGGTTGGTAAGGGGGAGAGGAGGAGAGGTTGGTAAGGGGGAGAGGAGGAGAGGTTGGTAAGGGGAGAGGAGGAGAGGTGTGTAAGGGGGAGAGGAGGAGAGGTTGGTAAGGGGAGAGGAGGAGAGGTTAAGGGGGAGAGGAGGAGAGGTTGGTAAGGGGGAGAGGAGGAGAGGTTGGTAAGGGGGAGAGGAGGAGAGGTTGGTAAGGGGGAGAGGAGGAGAGGTTGGTAAGGGGGAGAGGAGGAGAGGTTGGTAAGGGGAGAGGAGGAGAGGTTGGTAAGGGGGAGAGGAGGAGAGGTTGGTAAGGGGGAGAGGAGGAGAGGTTGGTAAGGGGAGAGGAGGAGAGGTTGGTAAGGGGAGAGGAGGAGAGGTTGGTAAGGGGAGAGGAGGAGAGGTTGGTAAGGGGAGAGGAGGAGAGGTTGGTAAGGGGAGAGGAGGAGAGGTTGGTAAGGGGAGAGGAGGAGAGGTTGGTAAGGGGGAGAGGAGGAGAGGTTGGTAAGGGGAGAGGAGGAGAGGTTGGTAAGGGGGAGAGGAGGAGAGGTTGGTAAGGGGGAGAGGAGGAGAGGTTGGTAAGGGGGAGAGGAGGAGAGGTTGGTAAGGGGAGAGGAGGAGAGGTTGGTAAGGGGGAGAGGAGGAGAGGTTGGTAAGGGGAGAGGAGGAGAGGTTGGTAAGGGGAGAGGAGGAGAGGTTGGTAAGGGGGAGAGGAGGAGAGGTTGGTAAGGGGGAGAGGAGGAGAGGTTGGTAAGGGGAGAGGAGGAGAGGTTGGTAAGGGGAGAGGAGGAGAGGTTGGTAAGGGGGAGAGGAGGAGAGGTTGGTAAGGGGGAGAGGAGGAGAGGTTGGTAAGGGGAGAGGAGGAGAGGTGGTAAGGGGGAGAGGAGGAGAGGTTGGTAAGGGGGAGAGGAGGAGAGGTTGGTAAGGGGGAGAGGAGGAGAGGTTGGTAAGGGGGAGAGGAGGAGAGGTTGGTAAGGGGGAGAGGAGGAGAGGTGGTAAGGGGAAGAGGAGGAGAGGTTGGTAAGGGGGAGAGGAGGAGAGGTTGGTAAGGGGGAGAGGAGGAGAGGTTGGTAAGGGGAGAGGAGGAGAGGTTGGTAAGGGGAGAGGAGGAGAGGTTGGTAAGGGGGAGAGGAGGAGAGGTTGGTAAGGGGAGAGGAGGAGAGGTTGGTAAGGGGGAGAGGAGAGGTTGGTAAGGGGGAGAGGAGGAGAGGTTGGTAAGGGGGAGAGGAGGAGAGGTTGGTAAGGGGGAGAGGAGGAGAGGTTGGTAAGGGGGAGAGGAGGAGAGGTTGGTAAGGGGGAGAGGAGGAGAGGTTGGTAAGGGGGAGAGGAGGAGAGGTTGGTAAGGGGGAGAGGAGGAGAGGTTGGTAAGGGGGAGAGGAGGAGAGGTTGGTAAGGGGGAGAGGAGGAGAGGTGGTAAGGGGAGAGGAGGAGAGGTTGGTAAGGGGGAGAGGAGGAGAGGTTGGTAAGGGGGAGAGGAGGAGAGGTTGGTAAGGGGAGAGGAGGAGAGGTTGGTAAGGGGAGAGGAGGAGAGGTTGGTAAGGGGAGAGGAGGAGAGGTTGGTAAGGGGAGAGGAGAGGTTGGTAAGGGGGAGAGGAGGAGAGGTTGGTAAGGGGGAGAGGAGGAGAGGTTGGTAAGGGGGAGAGGAGGAGAGGTTGGTAAGGGGGAGAGGAGGAGAGGTTGGTAAGGGGGAGAGGAGGAGAGGTTAAGGGGGAGAGGAGGAGAGGTTGGTAAGGGGAGAGGAGGAGAGGTTAAGGGGGAGAGGAGAGGTTGGTAAGGGGGTGAGGAGGAGAGGTTAAGGGGGAGAGGAGGAGAGGTTGGTAAGGGGGAGAGGAGGAGAGGTTGGTAAGGGGGAGAGGAGGAGAGGTTGGTAAGGGGGAGAGGAGGAGAGGTTGGTAAGGGGGAGAGGAGGAGAGGTTGGTAAGGGGGAGAGGAGGAGAGGTGGTAAGGGGGAGAGGAGGAGAGGTTGGTAAGGGGGAGAGGAGGAGAGGTTGGTAAGGGGGAGAGGAGGAGAGGTTGGTAAGGGGGAGAGGAGGAGAGGTTGGTAAGGGGGAGAGGAGGAGAGGTTGGTAAGGGGGAGAGGAGGAGAGGTTGGTAAGGGGGAGAGGAGGAGAGGTTGGTAAGGGGGAGAGGAGATGTTGTTAAGGGGGAGAGGAGATGTTAAGGGGGAGAGGAGGAGAGGTTGGTAAGGGGAAGAGGAGGAGAGGTTGGTAAGGGGAAGAGGAGGAGAGGTTGGTAAGGGGAAGAGGAGGAGAGGTTGGTAAGGGGGAGAGGAGGAGAGGTTGGTAAGGGGGAGAGGAGGAGAGGTTGGTAAGGGGGAGAGGAGGAGAGGTTGGTAAGGGGGAGAGGAGGAGAGGTTGGTAAGGGGGAGAGGAGGAGAGGTTAAGGGGGAGAGGAGGAGAGGTTGGTAAGAGGGAGAGGAGGAGAGGTTAAGGGGGAGAGGAGAGGTTGGTAAAGGGGTGAGGAGGAGAGGTTAAGGGGGAGAGGAGGAGAGGTTGGTAAGGGGGAGAGGAGGAGAGGTTGGTAAGGGGGAATGGAGGAGAGGTTGGTAAGGGGGAGAGGAGGAGAGGTTGGTAAGGGGGAATGGAGGAGAGGTTGGTAAGGGGGAGAGGAGGAGAGGTTAAGGGGGAGAGGAGGAGAGGTTGGTAAGGGGGTGAGGAGGAGAGGTTAAGGGGAGAGGAGGAGAGGTTGGTAAGGGGGAGAGGAGGAGAGGTTGGTAAGGGGAGAGGAGGAGAGGTTGGTAAGGGGGAGAGGAGGAGAGGTTGGTAAGGGGGAGAGGAGGAGAGGTTGGTAAGGGGGAGAGGAGGAGAGGTTGGTAAGGGGGAGAGGAGGAGAGGTTGGTAAGGGGAGAGGAGGAGAGGTTGGTAAGGGGAGAGGAGGAGAGGTTGGTAAGGGGAGAGGAGGAGAGGTTGGTAAGGGGGAGAGGAGGAGAGGTTGGTAAGGGGGAGAGGAGGAGAGGTTGGTAAGGGGAGAGAGGAGAGGTGGTAAGGGGGAGAGGAGGAGAGGTTGGTAAGGGGAGAGGAGGAGAGGTTGGTAAGGGGGAGAGGAGGAGAGGTTGGTAAGGGGGAGAGGAGGAGAGGTTGGTAAGGGGGAGAGGAGGAGAGGTTGGTAAGGGGGAGAGGAGGAGAGGTTGGTAAGGGGGAGAGGAGGAGAGGTTGGTAAGGGGGAGAGGAGGAGAGGTGAAGGGGAGAGGAGGAGAGGTTGGTAAGGGGGAGAGGAGGAGAGGTTGGTAAGGGGAGAGGAGGAGAGGTTGGTAAGGGGGAGAGGAGGAGAGGTTGGTAAGGGGGAGAGGAGAGGTTGGTAAGGGGAGAGGAGGAGAGGTTGGTAAGGGGGAGAGGAGGAGAGGTGGTAAGGGGGAGAGGAGGAGAGGTTGGTAAGGGGGAGAGGAGGAGAGGTTGGTAAGGGGAGAGGAGGAGAGGTTGGTAAGGGGGAGAGGAGGAGAGGTTGGTAAGGGGGAGAGGAGGAGAGGTTGGTAAGGGGGAGAGGAGGAGAGGTTGGTAAGGGGAAGAGGAGGAGAGGTTGGTAAGGGGGAGAGGAGGAGAGGTGGTAAGGGGGAGAGGAGGAGAGGTTGGTAAGGGGGAGAGGAGGAGAGGTTGGTAAGGGGGAGAGGAGAGGTTGGTAAGGGGGAGAGGAGGAGAGGTTAAGGGGGAGAGGAGGAGAGGTTGGTAAGGGGGAGAGGAGGAGAGGTTGGTAAGGGGGAATGGAGGAGAGGTTGGTAAGGGGGAGAGGAGGAGAGGTTGGTAAGGGGGAATGGAGGAGAGGTTGGTAAGGGGGAGAGGAGGAGAGGTTGGTAAGGGGGAGAGGAGGAGAGGTTGGTAAGGGGGAGAGGAGGAGAGGTTGGTAAGGGGGAGAGGAGGAGAGGTTGGTAAGGGGGAGAGGAGGAGAGGTTGGTAAGGGGAGAGGAGGAGAGGTTGGTAAGGGGGAGAGGAGGAGAGGTTGGTAAGGGGGAGAGGAGGAGAGGTTGGTAAGGGGGAGAGGAGGAGAGGTTGGTAAGGGGAGAGGAGGAGAGGTTGGTAAGGGGGAGAGGAGGAGAGGTTGGTAAGGGGGAGAGGAGGAGAGGTTGGTAAGAGGGAGAGGAGGAGAGGTTAAGGGGGAGAGGAGAGGTTGGTAAAGGGGTGAGGAGGAGAGGTTAAGGGGGAGAGGAGGAGAGGTTGGTAAGGGGGAGAGGAGGAGAGGTTGGTAAGGGGGAGAGGAGGAGAGGTTGGTAAGGGGGAGAGGAGGAGAGGTTGGTAAGGGGGAGAGGAGGAGAGGTTAAGGGGGAGAGGAGGAGAGGTTGGTAAGGGGGAGAGGAGGAGAGGTTGGTAAGGGGGAGAGGAGGAGAGGTTGGTAAGGGGGAGAGGAGGAGAGGTTAAGGGGGAGAGGAGGAGAGGTTGGTAAGGGGGAGAGGTGGAGAGGTGGTAAGGGGGAATGGAGGAGAGGTTGGTAAGGGGGAGAGGAGGAGAGGTTGGTAAGGGGGAGAGGAGGAGAGGTTGGTAAGGGGGAGAGGAGGAGAGGTTGGTAAGGGGGAGAGGAGGAGAGGTTGGTAAGGGGGAGAGGAGGAGAGGTTGGTAAGGGGGAGAGGAGGAGAGGTTGGTAAGGGGGAGAGGAGGAGAGGTTGGTAAGGGGGAGAGGAGGAGAGGTTGGTAAGGGGGAGAGGAGGAGAGGTTGGTAAGGGGGAGAGGAGGAGAGGTTGGTAAGGGGGAGAGGAGGAGAGGTTGGTAAGGGGGAGAGGAGGAGAGGTTGGTAAGGGGAGAGGAGGAGAGGTGGTAAGGGGGAGAGGAGGAGAGGTTGGTAAGGGGGAGAGGAGGGAGGGGGGGAGGAGAGGTTGGTAAGGGGGAGAGGAGGAGAGGTTGGTAAGGGGGAGAGGAGGAGAGGTTGGTAAGGGGGAGAGGAGGAGAGGTTGGTAAGGGGGAATGGAGGAGAGGTTGGTAAGGGGGAGAGGAGGAGAGGTTGGTAAGGGGGAGAGGAGGAGAGGTTGGTAAGGGGGAGAGGAGGAGAGGTTGGTAAGGGGAGAGGAGGAGAGGTTGGTAAGGGGGAGAGGAGGAGAGGTTGGTAAGGGGGAGAGGAGGAGAGGTTGGTAAGGGGGAGAGGAGGAGAGGTTGGTAAGGGGGAGAGGAGGAGAGGTTGGTAAGGGGGAGAGGAGGAGAGGTTGGTAAGGGGGAGAGGAGGAGAGGTTGGTAAGGGGAGAGGAGGAGAGGTTGGTAAGGGGAGAGGAGGAGAGGTTGGTAAGGGGGAGAGGAGGAGAGGTGGTAAGGGGGAGAGGAGGAGAGGTTGGTAAGGGGGAGAGGAGGAGAGGTTGGTAAGGGGGAGAGGAGGAGAGGTTGGTAAGGGGGAGAGGAGGAGAGGTTGGTAAGGGGGAGAGGAGGAGAGGTTGGTAAGGGGGAGAGGAGGAGAGGTTGGTAAGGGGGAGAGGAGGAGAGGTTGGTAAGGGGGAGAGGAGGAGAGGTTGGTAAGGGGAGAGGAGGAGAGGTTGGTAAGGGGGAATGGAGGAGAGGTTGGTAAGGGGGAGAGGAGGAGAGGTTGGTAAGGGGGAGAGGAGGAGAGGTTGGTAAGGGGGAGAGGAGGAGAGGTTGGTAAGGGGGAGAGGAGGAGAGGTTGGTAAGGGGGAGAGGAGGAGAGGTTGGTAAGGGGGAGAGGAGGAGAGGTTGGTAAGGGGGAGAGGAGGAGAGGTTGGTAAGGGGGAGAGGAGGAGAGGTTGGTAAGGGGGAGAGGAGGAGAGGTTGGTAAGGGGGAGAGGAGGAGAGGTTGGTAAGGGGGAGAGGAGGAGAGGTTGGTAAGGGGGAGAGGAGGAGAGGTTGGTAAGGGGGAGAGGAGGAGAGGTTGGTAAGGGGGAGAGGAGGAGAGGTTGGTAAGGGGGAGAGGAGGAGAGGTTGGTAAGGGGGAGAGGAGGAGAGGTTGGTAAGGGGAGAGGAGGAGAGGTTGGTAAGGGGGAGAGGAGGAGAGGTTGGTAAGGGGGAGAGGAGGAGAGGTTGGTAAGGGGGAGAGGAGGAGAGGTTGGTAAGGGGGAGAGGAGGAGAGGTTGGTAAGGGGGAGAGGAGGAGAGGTTGGTAAGGGGGAGAGGAGGAGAGGTTGGTAAGGGGGAGAGGAGGAGAGGTTGGTAAGGGGGAGAGGAGGAGAGGTTGGTAAGGGGGAGAGGAGGAGAGGTGGTAAGGGGGAGAGGAGGAGAGGTTGGTAAGGGGGAGAGGAGGAGAGGTTGGTAAGGGGGAGAGGAGGAGAGGTTGGTAAGGGGGAGAGGAGGAGAGGTTGGTAAGGGGGAGAGGAGGAGAGGTTGGTAAGGGGGAGAGGAGGAGAGGTTGGTAAGGGGGAGAGGAGGAGAGGTTGGTAAGGGGGAGAGGAGGAGAGGTGGTAAGGGGGAAGGGAGGAGAGTTGGTAAGGGGGAGAGGAGGAGAGGTTGGTAAGGGGGAGAGGAGGAGAGGTTGGTAAGGGGGAGAGGAGGAGAGGTTGGTAAGGGGGAGAGGAGGAGAGGTTGGTAAGGGGGAGAGGAGGAGAGGTTGGTAAGGGGGAGAGGAGGAGAGGTTGGTAAGGGGGAGAGGAGGAGAGGTTGGTAAGGGGGAGAGGAGGAGAGGTTGGTAAGGGGGAGAGGAGGAGAGGTTGGTAAGGGGGAGAGGAGGAGAGGTTGGTAAGGGGGAGAGGAGGAGAGGTTGGTAAGGGGGAGAGGAGGAGAGGTTGGTAAGGGGGAGAGGAGGAGAGGTTGGTAAGGGGGAGAGGAGGAGAGGTTGGTAAGGGGGAGAGGAGGAGAGGTTGGTAAGGGGGAGAGGAGGAGAGGTTGGTAAGGGGGAAAGGAGGAGAGGTTGGTAAGGGGGAGAGGTTGGTAAGGGGGAGAGGAGGAGAGGTTGGTAAGGGGGAGAGGAGGAGAGGTTAAGGGGGAGAGGAGGAGAGGTTGGTAAGGGGGAGAGGAGGAGAGGTTGGTAAGGGGGAGAGGAGGAGAGGTTGGTAAGGGGGAGAGGAGGAGAGGTTAAGGGGGAGAGGAGGAGAGGTTGGTAAGGGGGAGAGGAGGAGAGGTTGGTAAGGGGGAGAGGAGGAGAGGTTGGTAAGGGGGAGAGGAGGAGAGGTTGGTAAGGGGGAGAGGAGGAGAGGTTGGTAAGGGGAGAGGAGGAGAGGTTGGTAAGGGGAGAGGAGGAGAGGTTAAGGGGGAGAGGAGGAGAGGTTGGTAAGGGGGAGAGGAGGAGAGGTTGGTAAGGGGAGAGGAGGAGAGGTTGGTAAGGGGGAGAGGAGGAGAGGTTGGTAAGGGGGAGAGGAGGAGAGGTTGGTAAGGGGGAGAGGAGGAGAGGTTGGTAAGGGGGAGAGGAGGAGAGGTTGGTAAGGGGGAGGAGGAGAGGTTGGTCAAGGGGAGAGGAGGAGAGGTTAAGGGGGAGAGGAGGAGAGGTTGGTAAGGGGGAGAGGTTGGGAAGGGGGAGAGGTTGGTAAGGGGGAGAGGAGGAGAGGTTGGTAAGGGGAGAGGAGGAGAGGTTGGTAAGGGGGAGAGGAGGAGAGGTTGGTAAGGGGGAGAGGAGGAGAGGTTGGTAAGGGGGAGAGGAGGAGAGGTTGGTAAGGGGAGAGGAGGAGAGGTTGGTAAGGGGGAGAGGAGGAGAGGTTGGTAAGGGGGAGAGGAGGAGAGGTTGGTAAGGGGGAGAGGAGGAGAGGTTGGTAAGGGGGAGAGGAGAGGTTGGTAAAGGGGAGAGGTTGGTAAGGGGGAGAGGAGGAGAGGTTGGTAAAGGGGAGAGGAGGAGAGGTTGGTAAGGGGGAGAGGAGGAGAGGTTGGTAAGGGGGAGAGGAGGAGAGGTTGGTAAGGGGGAGAGGAGGAGATGGTAAGGGGGAGAGGAGGAGAGGTTGGTAAGGGGGAGAGGAGGAGAGGTTGGTAAGGGGGAGAGGAGGAGAGGTTGGTAAGGGGAGAGGAGGAGAGGTTGGTAAGGGGGAGAGGAGGAGAGGTTGGTAAGGGGGAGAGGAGGAGAGGTTGGTAAGGGGGAGAGGAGGAGAGGTTGGTAAGGGGGAGAGGAGGAGAGGTGGTAAGGGGGAGAGGAGGAGAGGTTGGTAAGGGGGAGAGGAGGAGAGGTTGGTAAGGGGGAGAGGAGGAGAGGTTGGTAAGGGGGAGAGGAGGAGAGGTTGGTAAGGGGGAAGGAGGAGAGGTTGGTAAGGGGGAGAGGAGGAGAGGTTAAGGGTGAGAGGAGGAGAGGTTGGTAAGGGGGAGAGGAGGAGAGGTTGGTAAGGGGGAGAGGAGGAAAGGTTAAGGGGAGAGGAGGAGAGGTTGGTAAGGGGGAGAGGAGGAGAGGTTGGTAAGGGGAGAGGAGGAGAGGTTGGTAAGGGGGAGAGGAGGAGAGGTTGGTAAGGGGGAGAGGAGGAGAGGTTGGTAAGGGGGAGAGGAGGAGAGGTTAAGGGTGAGAGGAGGAGAGGTTGGTAAGGGGGAGAGGAAGAGAGGTTGTTAAGGGGGAGAGGAGAGGTTGGTAAAGGGGAGAGGAGGAAAGGTTGGTAAGGGGGAGAGGAGGAAAGGGGGAAAGGAGGAGAGGTTGGTAAGGGGGAGGAAGAGAGGTTGGTAAGGGGGAGAGGAGAGGTTGGCAAGGAGGAGAGGAGGAGAGGTTGGCAAGGGGGAGAGGAGGAGAGGTTGGCAAGGGGGAGAGGAGGAGAGGTTGGCAAGGGGGAGAGGAGGAGAGGTTGGTAAGGGGGAGAGGAGGAGAGGTTGGTAAGGGGGAGAGGAAGAGAGGTTTGTTAAGGGGGAGAGGAGAGGTTGGTAAGGGGGAGAGGAGAGGTTGGTAAGGGGGAGAGGAGGAGAGGTTGGTAAGGGGGAGAGGAGGAGAGGTTGGTAAGGGGGAGAGGAAGAGAGGTTTGTTAAGGGGGAGAGGAGAGGTTGGTAAGGGGTAGAGGAGAGGTTGGTAAGGGGGAGAGGAGGAGAGGTTGGTAAGGGGGAGAGGAGGAGAGGTTGGTAAGGGGGAGAGTTAGTTAGTTTAACAAATTTATTGGCAAAGCTTGTAGTACAGTAACACAAACTCCAAAGGAAATTTGCAAAAAGACCCATAACTTTCGGTGATGCTTACCGACGTATCAGAAATAGAGTAACACAAGCAGCTGGAAATGCCAGACGTAACTATTATACAAATAAGCTCCAGTCAGCATCAGGCGACAGTAAGAAAACCTGGAATGTCATAAATTCTATTCAGAACAGGAACACTCAGCCTTCGGCCCCCTACTCAGCTTTTATGATAAACGATTCAGTTGTAACGGAACCCTCCCTCATTGCCAACCACTTCAATGAATATTTTATTAATGTTGGCAAAAATCTTGCAGAGAGCATCCCTGTTCACCATGAGGAATTTAGAGCCTACCTGCAAAACAGACAGCAAAATGAACTGTTCTTATCCCGTCACAGCAGATGAATTACTGGCCATCATAAAAATGTCCAAAGATGCAGCAGCAGGCAACGACAATATACCAATGAGCATCATTAAGAAAGTGGCCCACTTATTACTACCTGTTCTCCTCCATATTTGTAACTCCTCCTTCACTTGTGGTGTCTTTCCGGATAAACTGAAAATTGCTAAAGTTCACCCGGCATATAAAAAATCTGGGGACAAAGGTCTCTTCAAGAATTACCGCCCCATGTCAGTCCTCCCAGCCTTGAGTAAGATACTGGAAAAGCTTGCATGTAATAGACTAAATTCCTTCTGCAATGCCAATAACATCTTTACAGACTCCCAGTTTGGATTTAGAGCTAGAAGGTCGACTGAGAGTGCTCTGCTACCCTGTACTAATGACATCTTAAATTCCTTTGATAACAGTCAGTTCACAGTCGGTATATTATTGGACCTCTCCAAGCCTTCGATACTGTCGACCATACCATCCTCCTTTCAAAGCTTGAACATTACGGCGTTAGGGGCCTGTCCCACAATTGGTTTACCTCATATCTGTCCAGTAGGAAGCAGTATGTCTGTTATAATAACCACCAATCTGACTCCTCGCCAATCTTGTATGGAGTCCCCCAAGGTTCCATTCTCGGTCCAGTACTGCTTTTGTTGTACATAAACGACACAGTCCACGCCAGTTCACTCATAAAATACAACTTATTTGCAGACGATAGTAATCTCTATGCCAGCAACTCAGACCTCCATTGCTTGATGAGAATTATGAACACTGAATTAACTAAAGTCGGGACCTGGGTAATACGTAATAAACTGACCTTAAACCTTGAGAAAACCCACTACACGATCTTTCACAGAAGAAAAACTTACCTCCAGACTTGAACCCCCTGTACCTTGGTATTATAGTCCTCAAACGCGAACAAAATACTAAATTCCTCGGAGTTATTGTTGATGAGAAACTTAACTGGAGAAACCACATACAAGCCATTCACAGTAAAACCAATAAACAGTGCGGTATCCTGTATCACACGTGACAGTCACTCACTCACTCGCACAGCAATGAAAGAAATCTATTATGATCTTGTTTACCAACACCTGATACACTGTCACACACTTGGAGCGCCTCTGGCTCTTCAAAAACACAATCTCTGGTTACTGCACAAAAGAGAGTTGTACAGACAATGACCTACTTGAAAAAAAAACATCACACAAACGAAAAATTTGCTGTATTGAAATTTTTAAAATTCGAGGATATGAACACTTGCTGCTGTGCCCTCTTTGTTTACAAGTCTATCAATCAATTGCTTGACAATAATTACTTCCCGTTCCGGAATAATCAGAGATACAACTTAAGGCACCCAGAGCTACTAAGACCACCCCCCATGCGCACCTCCCAGACCCAGACCTCCATAAAATATCATGGTGTGAAGGTGTGGAACAACTTACCCCCACCCATCCGAGCAAAGACTGCACTCCCTTCCTTTAAATCATCTCTAAAAAAATATCTATCGTCGAAGTATTAATATTTCTTGTAACACTTACTATATTTACAGTACCTGTTTTTATTGTACCACCAAAACCGTTTTATCGGAAATTATCATGTAAATAAATAAGTAATTACCATTGCAATAAACATAATTGCCAACTAGACATAATCCTGAAAGCTCTGTCCTCTTGTTCAACCTTTGCCATATGTGAGGCTTGGTAAATTGTGCCTGAAACGTGTCATATTGAGGGATATCAACTCTTTCATCACCTTCGTTCACAAAGACGCGGAGGGGGCGTTGCCCTCTTCTGTCAAGATGACCTATGCCCGTCACGCCTGGATGTTCAAGTCCCAGCAGATGTGGGAGCTTTATGGGTACGTGTTGTGCCACGGGCCCACCCCCGCCACACTGCTTCCATCATAATCTGTGTGGCATACCATCCGCCTCGCTCACCCACCAGAGACACTCTTATCAATCATCTCATTACCACCTCAGAGTTAGGTACCCATGTGCCAAATTAGTATTATGTGGGGATTATAATGAAATTGACACCGCTGATATCCAGGACCAGCTGTCACTATCACAAGTTGTGACCTTCCCCACACACGGTCAAAATACCCTTGACCTTATCTTAACTGACTTAGCGGACCAGTACCAACCACCTCAACCAATGCCTCCTATCGGGTGTAGCACACACTTATCAATGCTCTGGTCCCCAGCTGCCACTCCCACTCAAGTACAGAGACCCTACATCAAGACCTACAGGCCGATTACTAACTCTGCAGTGCGCCTCTTCGGGCAGTGGATAGTTCACCATCCCTGGACTGAAGTACTCAGCGTGGATGACGTCGAAACGAAATGGATAAATTATACCAACACCACCACGGAAGCTCACCACCACTTCTTCCCCGAGAAGTCCGTCAGATCTCACCCAGCTGACTTGCCCTGGATCACACCTCGGATCAAAAGACTTATGCAACAGAGAGACAGAGCCTTTCATCTCAATGACCACATCCGCTACAGGTCCCTTCGCAACCGAGTCATCCGCGAAATACGCACTGCAAAGAAGTCCCACTACCCAACCAAATTGCAACACCTGAAGCAGACCAACATCAGTCAATGGTATGGTAAGCTTAAAGAACTCTGTGGACTAAACAATAAGACACACCCCCTCCCCTTCCTTAGCCATCTCACTAATGTTGACGCAGCTGAGCAAACAAATAACCATTTCGCTACTATATGCCAGACGCTCCCCCGGCTTGACACAACCACTCTCCCTGCTTACCTACCAGCCCCCCTTCCCACTGACTTAGTAGAAGAATTTCAAGTAGCAAAACGCCTGGACAAACTAAAATTAAAACGCTCTACCACCCCCATTGACTTACCAATGAAACTCTTCAAGGAGTTCTCCCCGGAGCTTGCTAAACCCCTATGCTCCATCATCAATGCTTCTCTCAGTCAAGCCAGATGCCCAGCTGACTGGAAGACCTCTTATGTATCACCAGTGCCCAAGTCAACCAGCTCACAATACTTAAATCAGCTACGACTTATTGCAATCACCCCAATACCCAGCCTAATCTGTGAAAGTTTTGTGTTCGACTGGGCTTATGCTGATATTGCAGGAGTCGTAGACCCTCAGCAATTTGGCAACATGAAAACTTCCTCCACCACTCACTGTCTTGTCAGCTTTCTCGATTACATATACCGCCATCTCGAGAAACGAAAAACGTCTGTAGCTATCGCCTTCATTGATTTCACTAAAGCATTCGACCTAGTCGACCACAATATAATCATCAACAAAGCTATTGACCTCGGGCTTCGGAGAAGTCTTATACCATGGCTTACAGACTTCCTCAGTGACCGACGCCAAACTGTACGCTTCCGAGGGGCTGTCTCCACCTTTCAGTCACTCACCTGTGGCGTCCCCCAAGGCACCAAGATGGGACCACTCTGCTTCCTTATGCTCATCAATGATGCTCTAAGAGAAACCCCTGCTCGCTGGAAATATGTCGACGACTCCACCATTGGGATCAGCGTCAACAATTCTGCTCCCAACTATACCGCCCTTCAGGATTTATTGAACAGTCTCCAAAACTGGGCCACCAACAACCACGTCACCATCAACCATACCAAGACCATGGTTATGCACATCAACCTCTCCTCCGACATTGTCCCACCTCCTTCCATTACTCTAGGTCCGAACACACTCCAGGTTGTAGATTCCATGAAGCTCCTCGGCGTCACCAAAGACAACAAACTAAATTGGAAACCACACGTCAGTGAAGTTGTCAAATCCTCCAGTTTCCGTCTCCACCTCCTCCGCCGACTCAAGTCCCTCGGAGTTCCTGCACCCGAGCTCCTCAGTGTTTACACAACATTCATACTTCCCAAGCTCACCTATGCCTCCCCCACATGATCTTCCTCCCTAAATGCCACACAACGTAAACACCTAGAAAAAGTGCAAAAGAGGGCATGCAAGATTATTCTCTCCCCTTCCTACTCCACATATCAAGATGCACTCAACACACTGACCCTTTCGACTCTCACTGACCATCACCACGACCTCATCTGCAAATTTGGTAAGAAGCTTCTGCACCATCCTCGACACCGGCTCCTACTACCACCTGAGATCCCTAGCCCGAGAATTGCTGTTCGACACCACAACCGCATCCAGCCCAAACGTGCACGAACTGATCGCTATAAGAACAGCCCAGTCCCAACCATTGTAAAAATTATCAATAACTTGTAATAGACCAGTGTATTCACTCCCAGTAAACACTACTCCTTGCACTGTCACTATGTTGAAACGCACTGTAGTTTGAGCTTTTCCCCATCTAGTTATTATATATCTTATTTATATCACTTATGTTACTTGTATATTATTTGTAATTCGAAACCCATTCCCCAAATATGTAACTGTATATTTTCAGCCTTCTGGCTGCCAAGCTCTTTCAATAAACCGTTAATTATTATTATTATTATTATTATTACTATTATTATTATTACCGTACAACCCAGGTTGTACTGCTCCCCCATTATACTTTTGTTTTTTTAAATTCCACTCTAATTTATATGTGTATGTACTGTATGTATATATATATATATTTCATTTTTAGTCCATTAAACACGCGGACTTTGAACATACAATCAACGACCTCACCAGCAAGGAATCGAACCCTCGACCTACTGGGTGTGACTAGGGAACGCTTACCGGCTAGGCCACAAGGACACTAAAAGCAGTTCTAGACTCTGTTATATTTCACACAAAGCCTGTTCATCGAGCTGATGGCGCCGTGAACCTCATTGGGAAACTGCCCGTGCCTCGTATGTGGTGTCAGTAGCATTTTACCGAATCCAGCTGGTATGAAACGCGAGGTACATATATATACTTCATGAAGTATATATATGTACCTCGCGTTTCATACCAGCTGGATTCGGTTAAATGCTAATGACACCACATACGAGGCACGGGCAGTTTCCCAATGAGGTTCACGGCGCCATCAGCTCGATGAACAGGCTTTGTGTGAAATATAACAGAGTCTAGAACTGCTTTTAGTGTCCTTGTGGCCTAGCCGGTAAGCGTTCCCTAGTCACACCCAGTAGGTCGAGGGTTCGATTCCTTGCTGGTGAGGTCGTTGATTATATATATATATATATATATATGTGTGTGTATGTGTATATGTATGTATAAATAAATAAATAAACAAAATAATAAAAAACAAAAAAAAAAATAAAATAAATAAAAAAAAAAATATATAATAATAAAATAAATAAATATTGAAGTGATAACCGTGGTAACACTGTGAGATGTACTTATTACTACCATGCTATTGTACTATTCCAGATGATACTAAATGTTACATAATACTTCCTTGAGATAAATGTATAGTATACAGTATATCTGGTGCCTCAAAGAGAGCTCAGGTTCTCAACTGGCTCAGCCATGTTAATATTGTTATTATTATCCACTCTGTGTCTGTTTTTCTGGCTAAATAAACTGTTACAATTCAATTCAGTTTGCCTATTCTGAGTACTGTAATTCAGTCAGGTCTTGACACTGAGGGTGGTATCACTTCTCACTAAGGAGGAGAGGCTGGTAAGGGGGAGAGGAGGAGAGGTTGGTAAGGGGGAGAGGAGGAGAGGTTGGTAAGGGGGAGAGGAGGAGAGGTTGGTAAGGGGGAGAGGAGGAGAGGTTGGTAAGGGGGAGAGGAGGAGAGGTTGGTAAGGGGGAGAGTAGGAGAGGTTGGTAAGGGGGAGAGGAGGAGAGGTTGGTAAGGGGGAGAGGAGAGGTTGGTAAGGGGGAGAGGAGAGGTTGGGTACGAAAGGGGGGGGTTACGGGGGGAGGGAAGGCGGGGGGAGGGAAGGCGGGGGGAGGGAAGGCGAGGGGAGGGGCAGTGGAGGAAAGGCTGTTGCGGGGGGTGAGGAGGAGAGGGTAAGGGGGGAGGAGGGGGAGAAGCTGGGTGGGAGCCAGGGAGAGTGGAGAAAAAGCTGGGTAGGGAGTAGAGGGAGGGTGGGAGGGGAGAGGAAGCGAGGGAGGAAAGACTGGGTAGGAGGGAGGCAGGAGGTGGGGGGGGGGGTGTCGGCGCCTGTCTGGTGCCACGCCCCAGGGAGACGTCACGCTGACAAGTGCCACTACCATATCCTCACTACAGCCCGGGTGACTCTGTAGTGGGCAGTGTAGGGCCACTCAAGTTCTCACTCTCACACACACTCACACACACCCACGCACACACGCACGCACTCTCTCACACACACACACACACACACAGGAGTAAAGGGACATAAACGTGTAGGTGCGGTACAAGTATATAATTATGGTGAGGAAGTCACACAGGTCGTCCTTCAACTATCATCACTGGGCAACATGGTGCCGACCAGAGTCTTAGGTCTGGCAGTGGCGGTCAGCAGCCTCAGGCACCCACCAACACCCACTTTACAACTCTTACCGTAAAGATGTAGTTCACGACACTGAATAGCTCCCCAAAAAGGATTTAACTCTACCAGAACTCAACCATAATAACACATAACAAAAACTGTTACATCTTAGTTCGTTACGTTATTCCCTGGTCGTGGCTGGTGTATCATGCTGCTGCTGGTGTTTTCCAACTATCTGCCGCTTCTCTCTTTTACGTAACGTCATTCCTCCAGGCTGCACCCAAGTTGTGATCACCCACGTAATTATACCAACCACGGTTTATCTCACTAGCCTAATTAGTGAATCCCAGAGTCCATAGCTGTCGACACCTATTTTATTACAATTACAATTCATCACATTTTTTGCCACAGATCTAACCACCTACCGTGTACCCCTTATTAGAGACACTCACGCCACAAACCAATATTGCCGATATTATTGTTAAGGTCAGAAATATTTACTTGGTTTTATTATACGTAAGACCAATAATTGTTAATATAATGACTTATTAATGTCTTGTTATTACTATCACCATTTTATTTTCCTTACAAATGGTATTACTGTTACAAGGTGGTGGTGGTGGTGGCAGCGGCAACTGTGGGAGCCTGGCGAGACGTAGTACTGTGAAGCCCAAGACGAGGGCCACAACAGCCAAGTCTCTCCTACTCTTATTGACCCTCTGACGTCACACACACCGCGTATCACGTCACAGTGCTATCTTTGACGTCACACTGCACCAGTGATGTCATCCTTTCTTGTCTGATGTCATGAGGTGTTGTCTTTGCAATAACAGTTGTGGTGTTATCTCTTTATATCATACGTTGATATTGAAACGGTTTATTTAGCCACAAAATGCAAATATAAAGTGAACATTAAAACACTCAACACGGCGGGTAATAACTCTCTTTATGCCTAACCTAACCTAACCTCACCTAACCTCACCTAACCTAACCCAACCCAACCTAACCTAACCTCACCTTACATCAACGTCAGGACAAATAATATAAGCTTCAACATAGAGTAAGCAACCTTGACGTTACAATGCCGCCCCGCACACACACACACGCACACACACACACGCACACACACACACGCACGCACACACACACACACACACACACACACACACACACACGAAAACAGTCATTCTGGTATACTGTATACTCGTCCGTACACAATGTTAGATATTACACTGAGACACATACATCAGCCCCTGTATCATACTGGCTACACTGTGAGACACATACATCAGCCCCTGCATCATACTGGCTACACTGTGAGACACATACCCCAGCCCCTGTATCATACTGGCTACACTGTGAGACACATACACCAGCCCCTGTATCATACTGGCTACACTGTGAGACACATACACCAGCCCCTGTATCATACTGGCTACACTGTGAGACACATACATCAGCCCCTGTATCATACTGGCTACACTGTGAGACACATACATCAGCCCCTGTATCATGCTGGCTACACTGTGAGACACATACCCCAGCCCCTGTATCATACTGGCTACACTGTGAGATACATACACCAGCCCCTGTATCATACTGGCTACACTGTGAGACACATACATCAGCCCCTGTATCATGCTGGCTACACTGTGAGACATACCCAGCCCCTGTATCATACTGGCTACACTGTGAGATACATACACCAGCCCCTGTATCATACTGGCTACACTGTGAGACACATACATCAGCCCCTGTATCATGCTGGCTACACTGAGACACATACCCCAGCCCCTGTATCATACTGGCTACACTGTGAGACACATACACCAGCCCCTGTATCATACTGGCTACACTGTGAGACACATACACCAGCCCCTGTATCATGCTGGCTACACTGTGAGATACATACACCAGCCCCTGTATCATACTGGCTACACTGTGAGACACATACATCAGCCCCTGTATCATGCTGGCTACACTGTGAGACACATACCCCAGCCCCTGTATCCCCGGGCCCTCATACTCAACACTTACCTACGATGACTCAGCATTGTGACCCACGTCTTCCTCCTCCTCCTCTTGTACCTCTCACCACCACCTCTTCCTCCTCTTGTACCTCTCACCACCTCCTCCTCCTCCTCCTCTTGTACCTCTCACCACCACCTCTTCCTCCTCTTGTACCTCTCACCACCTCCTCCTCCTCCTCCTCTTGTACCTCTCACCACCTCCTCCTCCTCCTCCTCTTGTACCTCTCACCACCTCCTCCTCCTCCTCCTCTTGTACCTCTCACCACCTCCTCCTCCTCCTCCTCTTGTACCTCTCACCACCTCCTCCTCCTCCTCCTCTTGTACCTCTCACCACCTCCTCCTCCTCCTCCTCTTGTACCTCTCACCACCTCCTCCTCCTCCTCCTCTTGTACCTCTCACCATCTCTTCCTCCTCCTGCTCTTGTACCTCTCACCACCACCTCTTCCTCCTCTTGTACCTCTCACCACCTCCTCCTCCTCCTCCTCTTGTACCTCTCACCACCTCCTCCTCCTCCTCCTCTTGTACCTCTCACCACCTCCTCCTCCTCCTCTTGTACCTCTCACCACCTCCTCCTCCTCCTCCTCTTGTACCTCTCACCACCTCCTCCTCCTCCTCCTCTTGTACCTCTCACCACCTCCTCCTCCTCCTCCTCTTGTACCTCTCACCACCTCCTCCTCCTCCTCCTCTTGTACCTCTCACCACCTCCTCCTCCTCCTCCTCTCACCACCTCCTCCTCTTGTACCTCTCACCACCTCCTCCTCCTCTTGTACCTCTCACCACCTCCTCCTCTTGTACCTCTCACCTCCTCCTCCTCCTCTTGTACCTCTCACCACCTCCTCCTCTTGTACCTCTCACCACCTCCTCCTCCTCCTCCTCTTGTACCTCTCACCACCTCCTCCTCCTCCTCTTGTACCTCTCACCACCTCCTCCTCCTCCTCCTCTTGTACCTCTCACCACCTCCTCCTCCTCCTCTTGTACCTCTCACCACCACCTCCTCCTCCTCTTGTACCTCTCACCACCTCCTCCTCCTCCTCCTCTTGTACCTCTCACCATCTCCTCCTCCTCCTCTTGTACCTCTCACCACTCCTCCTCCTCTCCTCTGTACCTCTCACCACCTCCTCCTCCTCCTCCTCTTGTACTTCTCACCATCTCTTCCTCCTCCTGCTCTTGTACCTCTCACCACCACCTCTTCCTCTCTGTACCTCTCACCACTCCTCCTCCTCCTCCTCTTGTACCTCTCACCACCTCCTCCTCCTCCTCCTCCTCTACATCTCACCTCCTCCTCCTCCTCCTCTTGTACCTCTCACCACCTCCTCCTCCTCCTCCTCTTGTACCTCTCACCACCTCCTCCTCCTCCTCCTCTTGTACCTCTCACCACCTCCTCCTCCTCCTCCTCTGTACCTCTCACCACTCCTCCTCCTCCTCTCTTGTACCTCTCACCACCTCCTCCTCCTCCTCCTCTCACACCTCCTCCTCTGTACCTCACCACCTCCTCCTCCTCTTGTACCTCTCACCACCTCTCCTCTGTACCTCACCTCCTCTCTCCTCTGTACCTCACCCCTCTCCTCTTGTACCTCTCACCACCTCCTCCTCCTCCTCTTGTACCTCTCACCACCTCCTCCTCCTCCTCTTGTACCTCTCACCACCTCCTCCTCCTCCTCCTCTTGTACCTCTCACCACCTCCTCCTCCTCCTCTTGTACCTCTCACCACCTCCTCCTCCTCCTCTTGTACCTCTCACCACCTCCTCCTCCTCCTCCTCTTGTACCTCTCACCATCTCCTCCTCCTCCTCTTGTACCTCTCACCACCTCCTCCTCCTCCTCCTCTTGTACCTCTCACCACCTCCTCCTCCTCCTCTTGTACCTCTCACCACCTCCTCCTCCTCCTCTTGTACCTCTCACCACCTCCTCCTCCTCCTCTTGTACCTCTCACCACCTCCTCCTCCTCCTCCTCTTGTACCTCTCACCACCTCCTCCTCCTCCTCTTGTACCTCTCACCACCTCCTCCTCCTCCTCTTGTACCTCTCACCACCTCCTCCTCCTCCTCTTGTACCTCTCACCATCTCCTCCTCCTCCTCTTGTACCTCTCACCTCCTCCTCCTCCTCTTGTACCTCTCACCTCCTCCTCCTCCTCTTGTACCTCTCACCACCTCCTCCTCCTCATGTACCTCACACCATCTCTCCTCCTCCTGTACCTCTCCCTCTCCTCTTCCTCTGTACCTCTCACCACCTCCTCCTCCTCCTCCTCTTGTACCTCTCACCTCCTCCTCCTCCTCCTCTTGTACCTCTCACCACCTCCTCCTCCTCCTCCTCTTGTACCTCTCACCTCCTCCTCCTCCTCCTCTTGTACCTCTCACCACCTCCTCCTCCTCTTGTACCTCTCACCACCTCCTCCTCCTCCTCCTCTTGTACCTCTCACCATCTCCTCCTCCTCCTCTTGTACCTCTCACCACCTCCTCCTCCTCTTGTACCTCTCACCACCTCCTCCTCCTCCTCTTGTACCTCTCACCATCTCCTCCTCCTCCTCTTGTACCTCTCACCACCTCCTCCTCCTCCTCCTCTTGTACCTCTCACCACCTCCTCCTCTTGTACCTCTCACCACCTCCTCCTCCTCTTGTACCTCTCACCACCTCCTCCTCCTCTTGTTCCTCTCACCACTTCCTCCTCTTGTACCTCTCACCACCTCCTCCTCCTCTTGTACCTCTCACCACCTCCTCCTCCTCCTCTTGTACCTCTCACCACCTCCTCCTCTTGTACCTCTCACCACCTCCTCCTCCTCCTCTTGTACCTCTCACCACCACTTCTTCCTCCTCTTGTACCTCTCACCACCACCTCCTCCTCCTCTTGTACCTCTCACCACCTCCTCCACCTCCTTTGTACCTCTCACCACCTCCTCCTCTTGTACCTCTCACCACCTCCTCCTCCTCCTCTTGTACCTCTCACCACCTCCTCCTCTTGTACCTCTCACCACCACCTCCTCCTCCTCTTGTACCTCTCACCACCACCTCCTCCTCCTCTTGTACCTCTCACCACCACCTCCTCCTCCTCTTGTACCTCTCACCACCTCCTCCACCTCCTTTGTACCTCTCACCACCTCCTCCTCTTGTACCTCTCACCACCACCTCCTCCTCCTCTTGTTCCTCTCACCACCTCCTCCTCTTGTACCTCTCACCACCACCTCCTCCTCCTCTTGTTCCTCTCACCACCTCCTCCTCTTGTACCTCTCACCACCCCCTCCTCCCTCACAGCTCACCACCAACTCACACCTTTATAAAACACCTCACCATCCCTGACATTCATTACTTACGCAGTCACTTACATGTATATATTCTCGCTTGTTGGGTTACATACACGCTCATATGTATGTATGTATGTGTTTAGGCGTGTGTGCATGACAGTTTGTGATTCTAACTACGGTATGTATACTGTACACTCTGTGGTTCAGTAATAAACGGTTCGTCTCAGCATTAAACGGTCCCGGGTAAGATGTCTGGCCAGGCCTAACCTAACCTAATCTAACCTAACCTAAACAAACCTCACCTAACCTAATCTAACCAAACCACATTAAACCTAACCTAACCAGCATGAGTAATATATTGTGAGGGACATAGCACAGTAGAACAAGAGTGAAGAGACGGTGTAATCAATAGGTGAGTGTGTGTTGTTAAAGACGTGTTGTGTTGGTGGGGGAGAGCACACCACCTTTACCCACCTGCCAGCACCCACCTGTGGATCACCTACCTTACCTACCTACCCTCCCTCCTTCCCTCCTATACTTAAAGCTCTCCTCACCATTACCCTCTCTACAAAATAGGTCCACAATCACACGCCCCGCTCCTACAGTGTCTAAAATATGGATAAATACATAAATAGTTACATTTCCCCAGGTTAGACTACACAGTGCATCTAAAACTGAACACGGTGACAACACAGTACTGTATATATGAGGATAGGAGCGGGGGTCAAAACTACATCCTAAATCAGAGCAGATAAAATTACAGTGACCTCAGGAATGGAGAAAATAAGGTCAAGGATGAGGCTAACATCAAAACAGACTCGACCTCATCGGCGCCATATTTCCACCTGGGTTAACTGCTTTCACACGTCATATACTCGTAAAATACAGTAAAGCCTTGTGTTAATATCTTATGGCAAAAAACACTAATACTGATTCAATAAAGCTTAAATTACCCAGAAACACACCTGTAACACACTCACTCATACACCTGTAACACACTCATCACCCACACACCTGTAGCACACTCACTCATACACCTGTAACACACTCATCACCCACACACCTGTAGCACACTCACTCACGCACCTGTAACACACTCATCACCCACACACCTGTAGCACACTCACTCATACACCTGTAACACACACTCACCCACCTGTAACACACTCATCACCCACACACCTGTAACACACTCACTCACGCACCTGTAACACACACTCACCCACACACACCTGTAACACACACTCACCCACACACACCTGTAACACACTCCTCACCCACACACACCTGTAACACACACTCACCCACACACACCTGTAACACACTCATTCACCACCCACACACACCTGTAACACACTCATTCATCACCCACACACACCTGTAACACACTCATTCATCACCCACACACACCTGTAACACACTCATTCACCACCCACACACACCTGTAACACACTCATTCACCACCCACACACACACCTGTAACACACTCATTCACCACCCACACACACCTGTAACACACTCATTCACCACCCACACACACACACCTGTAACACACTCATTCACCACCCACCCACACACACCTGTAACACACTCATTCACCACCCACACACACCTGTAACACACTCATTCACCACCCACACACACACCTGTAACACACTCATTCACCACCCACACACACCTGTAACACACTCATTCACCACCCACACACACCTGTAACACACTCATTCACCACCCACACACACCTGTAACACACTCATTCACCACCCACCCACACCTGTAACACACTCATTCACCACCCACCCACACACACCTATAACACACTCATTCACCACCCACCCACACACACCTGTAACACACTCATTCACCACCCACACACACCTGTAACACACTCATTCACCACCCACCCACACACACCTGTAACACACTCATTCACCACCCACACACACCTGTAACACACTCATTCACCACCCACACACACACACCTGTAACACACTCATTCACCACCCACACACACCTGTAACACACTCATTCACCACCCACACACACCTGTAACACACTCATTCACCACCCACACCCACACACCTGTAACACACTCATTCACCAACACACACACACACCTGTAACACACACACTCACCCACCTGTAACACACTCATCACCCACACACCTGTAACACACTCAATAACCACCCACACACACCTGTAACACACTCATTTACCACCCACACACACCTGTAACACACTCATTCACCACCCACACACACCTGTAACACACTCATTCACCACCCACACACACCTGTAACACACTCATTCACCACCCACACACACCTGTAACACACTCATTCACCACCCACACACACCTGTAACACACTCATTCACCACCCACACACACCTGTAACACACTCATTCACCACCCACCAACACACACCTGTAACACACTCATTCACCACCCACCAACACACACCTGTAACACACTCATTCACCACCCACCAACACACACCTGCAACACACTCATTCACCACCCACACCTACAATAAAATTAAACTTTCAGTAAATATATACAGATAAGAATCATGCCTAATGTATAAACGTTTCCTTCTGTCACCTCGATGAATAATGACGGCAATGAATGGGTCCACCTGGGTGATAGTGAACGCGTATTTGTCCCCCATGTCATCACACTCTCGAAACTCTGGTTGAACTCGTGATAAGATTTACAGAACCATGGAAGTGACCCGGGTAAAAAGCGTCATGGTATTCCGGGTGGTCTCCGAGCATGGATTATAAGGTCGTGTTTTATTTTAGGGACACCACTTTGATCATTGGTTTATATAAGGTCGTGTTTTATTTTAGGGACACCACTTTGATCCTTGGTTTATATAAGGTCGTGTTTTATTTTAGGGACACCACTTTGATCCTTGGTTTATATAAGGTCGTGTTTTATTTTAGGGACACCACTTTGATCCTTGGTTTATGTAAGGTCGTGTTTTATTTTAGGGACACCACTTTGATCCTTGGTTTATATAAGGTCGTGTTTTATTTTAGGGACACCACTTTGATCCTTGGTTTATATAAGGTCGTGTTTTATTTTAGGGACACCACTTTGATCCTTGGTTTATATAAAGTCGTGTTTTATTTTAGGGACACCACTTTGATCCTTGGTTTATGTAAGGTCGTGTTTTATTTTAGGGACACCACTTTGATCCTTGGTTTATATAAGGTCGTGTTTTATTTTAGGGACACCACTTTGATCCTTGGTTTATGTAAGGTCGTGTTTTATTTTAGGGACACCACTTTGATCCTTGGTTTATATAAGGTCGTGTTTTATTTTAGGGACACCACTTTGATCCTTGGTTTATATAAGGTCGTGTTTTATTTTAGGGACACCACTTTGATCCTTGGTTTATATAAGGTCGTGTTTTATTTTAGGGACACCACTTTGATCCTTGGTTTATATAAGGTCGTGTTTTATTTTAGGGACACCACTTTGATCCTTGGTTTAGAACGTATGATTGTTATTATTGTTGTATTGTTTTTATTTGTAGCTAGAGGATCTGTACCCCCCCCCCCCCCTGTGTAAAAGTAACTCCCTTTACTCCCCTCATAATACCCCATTGCCTACGTGTCCTTCGAGAACTGACAAAACACCAACACTGAACTACATCTGATTTTAACACGAACGAAACACTTAGCAAGTTGCATATTTGTAAAAAGTTGTACTTCCCCTGAAAAAATGAAACGGTGAAAAACGAAGTGTACTGTACAGGATTAAAAAAGTGGACTTCCCTGCTACTGTATATACCAATTAGAAGTTGCTGTAAGTACCTCTTGACTCAGCTAATTACATTTTACAACTACAATCAAAATTAATGAGATGACAAGACCTTAATGAGGTGGGAAAATCATCTGCGTAGTAAAAACAGCCAAATCCCAGGGCGTTTTGTCGCTACTACACCGACACAGTTGACTCGCCCAAGTCTGGTAAACCATCCCCCATCCACTTCTAAAGACAGACACAGACCCAGAGTAAAGTAAATGGCCACTTTAAAATCGATGAAACAAAACGTAACTTAACCTGACCTTAGCTGGCTGGGTTAGGATAAGGTTACTTGCAGCACTTTCCTTTCATACAAATACGCTGCTCCTTTTAAAAACGATAAGCTTCAAATTTCGAGCCACGACTGACTATTATGCCCCACCACATCTCACAATCCACAGGGTTCATTGTCACAAATTTCGACGCGTAAATCGTTTGGGTTACTAAGTGTGTTAAAGACTGAATCACCTGTAAATGTGGTGTCTAAAGAGGCGAACTGGTGGTGTCATCAAGGCTAATTTATCGTGAGCAATTGTACAGGTCAAATCAAGTTTAGCTACAAGCTCTTATTCATTAACTTACCTTCACAGTGAATTACAAACCAAAATAGTTCTCTCATTTAGTTAAGAGACTGTGACCAACTTGATACTTATTTTACAACAAATTAAAGTTAGCTTCTTGCGTCACATTCTCAAACTTTGAAAATAAGGAATTAGTTTTCAAAACCAGAGGAAATATACGCGCCTGTAAGTTACAGCAGAGGATGTCCAGTGGTGTGTTTGCACGACTGTTGTCTCACTTGTAGGTATTCAGTAAATCCTATTTGATCTAAAATCCATTACCTTCCTATCATACATCCATAATTACCACCCACTCCTAAACAAACCGGCAACTTAATCTGGATAATCATCGTTAGCAAGGCAGGTAAAGTGATCACTCCCTCACGTGTGTCTTGCCATGCTCTTATCTGATGAAGAATAATGCTGATGGTGATAATGTCCATATCTAATATAAATGTCTCGGGTGTCAAGGTCACACCAAAACATGGAGGTCAATGACCTAACCTACTGTACGTCCTTGTGTGTGTGACACCTCAGATTCTTCAGCGGAAAGAATTAGCTTCCGTGTTAATGCAATAATTATCGTAACTCATTTGGCTAATTACACGATTAAAACCCTTACCACAGTAGAGAAGCGAGTCTGCAAGAGGGGTATTCACTATGAATTCCGAAATAAGTATTGATCGTGTGCGTAGGAATGGTCCCATATACAGTATATAGAGAAAACTCACTATAAGGCAAAGTACCTTGAGCAGAAATCCCATTGGCATGGTACACCCTCTTGTGTTCCTACCCTCGTCCATCACAAAAAACGCCAGTAATAATGACCACTTTATATATTCTGATATATATCTGGAACAACTGGACAACACTGGCCTGCTGGCGTAAGCAGGCTATAGAAATAGTCTGGTGTTTTATGCCGTGCCCAACAACACTACCGAAGATGACAATTGTTATTCCTGACTAATTCTGAGACAAATAAAACATAATTCGTCAGTGACATTCTTGACACTGTAGGGTATGAAGTGAATCCTAGCTGTGAAGATTGACCAATGAAATATAACAACTCTACATTACAGATAACCACCAGTGGCTGTTATGAAATGTTATACACTTGCCCGGAATAATCATTCATGAAGTAGACACACACTATGAACATTAATAAAAAGATGCAACACTACTACAAACATTCTTCCGTCGTGTTATTGGGTTACCTTAGGGCACACGCACTCTGTAGTAGTGTGAGTGAAAACATAATTAACTCAAGACTTACCTGATACGACAAGCGCTTCGTTGGGTCCGACTGTGTGTATATTCCCCATTTCGTATTGGTATGGATCACACCACCACTGGTCAAGTATCAGAAATCACAAAAATAAAACCCAAGGAAGTACAAAAGCCTGAACGCCCCCGGACTGCGCTATGTAAACATGCAGACGACGCCCTGCGCTTCCTTCACTGCGCGCCAATCTCATAAATATGATCTATGTTCTCCCTCTATCACTTGTCGTACATAATAATACTTCACTGTGAGCTATAACGCCACAGAGGGATTAATGGCCTTGTATATAAGGAGCCGAATCGACTTGTTCAGTGATAATTTAGAGACTAGACATCCAGGACACTCAGACGCACACCCTACCGCACCGAGACCAAGCCAGCTACTGACGGTACTGACTCTGGTCACTGGTGCGCGGCGCGTCGCTTACTATCGCTAGCCCAAATTTACTCATGTAATAATTTAAGCTAATATATCACATGAAGTTGAATAAATATTAACTTTTCGAGATTTTCATGTAAATCTGAGTTTAGAAAACAATTCGGCACTGAACAATATTATGACTGAATTGAACTTAAGCTCACATAGGATTCTAAGAATAACGTTACAACTTTCACTAAGAAATGTAGGAAATATATGGACAATTTAAAATAATGCAGATGTGTTGGTTTCTGAAGGTTTTTCTCTCCTACAGATGTTTGACGGTTTCAACAACGGCAGAAACTTATGTGAACCGCATCCCAGCTAACAATTCATTGTTATTAAAACGCTATAATTAGAACATTACTGCATCTGCACATGCCCATGCCTAATATTAACCTAAGGTAACGTTAACCTGACATAACCCTAACCTACCATACATGCACTTAGAGCATCAAGATTGTTTTCTAGGCATGACTATTGGTTAATTGAAACCCCAAAAATATTTTTCACATTTATTATGCATAAACATTGTAAACATATCTATGTGATTATTGTAGTATATAACATATATTTAATGTCTGGACAGATTCCCAAGAGTTATGCATATTAATGCATAGATTTTGTAAGCATATTTATGTAAAGTGACGTAAAACAACATTTTGGGGGTTTCAATTAACCAAGTCATGCCAACAAAAAACTCTTGATGCTCTAAGTGCATGTATGTGTTAAATAACGAGTAACTGATCCACATTATTTTGGTAAATAAAGAAATGAGAAGCAAGCACTTAGCCATATGGATATAGTTACACGGAAGAAGGGAAATAAGGATGAACCATGGAAACAATGTGCTCTGGGACGATGCTCACAATGACGAATGGGATAAACCTCTTTATGAAACATCTTACCTACTAAGGATGAAGCTTAATTAGGGCCAATTGCATGAACGGTAATGGGGTGTACGACGCCATTTACGATGACCTTCTTGCCCTGGTCTTTTTCAGCAATATCGCCTTTAACACATGGAATTCTGCACTTTTCAAAGCTTTGGAGGAGTCTCGAAACAAGTTTCCTGGTGGGAATTATTAGCTAGTGCTGTACTCAAAATATCGAAACTTCGAGATCTCTCCAGAGCTTCAAAAGGGTGGTATTCCTGAAACAAGATCAGGGCAAGAAGGTCATGTTACAGAACACACACACGGTGTAACTTTGTGTGACGCGTTGTCTGACTTGGGTGGCTTTGAGCGAACCATACACTTGATATTACAAGTTATGTATCTTTCCTGTCCATGATTTACAACAATAACTGAAGGGTAAAAGCTACAATATTATACTAATAACACTGTCATGTATTGATACTATGACTAGTTACCAAGATACAGAGCACGATGAACATAACATGATAATGATAGTGAAGCCTGGAAGGGTTCATATCATAACTTGTGTGTTCGTGCGTATGTTGCCCCGTGAGAGTTACCGTGGGCCTCCATGTGCCCAGGTGGAATGGTCAAAGTATAAGTGTGTCAAATGAGGAGTGACTGATCCACATGTAATTTAAGGTTTTTGAAATATGTAGTTAAATTAAACACGAATTTTCATGTAGTTACGCGAATGATGGGGTGTGGTGGAAGCATCGTAGTCTGGCACACACACACAAGCGCTGTAAACGTTGTGTGGACTCACTGGGTGGTTTGGAAGTGTTTATTTCCATTCATACTTTCGTATCTACAACCTATGGTAATTTTTCTTCGTGTTCATATATAATGGAGATAATGCAGAGTATTAAATGCCATATACAATATTTATACATAATGTCATCTATACAGCCGTACTATGACTATGTGTTCGTGCGTGTGTTGCCTCGTGATAGTGGGGTACGGGTTGTTTGGTGTTCACTCAGGATGGGTTGGAGAAAGGAAACTCACAATGCGCTCTCTGTATACATGTTGTATTGGATGTACAATGCAGCTTGGTGCTGGGAAGACAGCATGGTTACAAGCGTGATGTAGAGAGAGCTGGTTGGTGAGGACGCTCAGGGGAGAACCAGCTTGTGGGTCGCCATGCTCGCCGGCGGGAGCGAGGGCCGCCAGACAGGCGGGGGAGGAGGTGTTGCTGGCTGGTTGGTGTAGGTAGAAAGAGCCAGATCACCACGAGGTCAGGTCTTAAATAGCGGGGGTTGGCGTGGCTTAGTAGTTAACCCCCGCTCCGCGGTGTATGGCGGCGCTGGTTGACCTAGACCACGAGGCATACACAGGGGAATTCGTGGGGTCGGCTAGGCAGCGACAAACAGCGTTTGTAGGGGAGAAAGCCACTACAGGCCCCCGTCCAGAGAGGACACTGTACTAACAACCAGCACCGACCCAGGTGGGCTAGAGAACATGGTTTCAGGGTGTACAGTTGCCAGCAAAAGTCCTCCCACAACTTGCTACACAGGGCTGTGGGAGAACTTTTGCTGGCAACTGTACATTTGGTTAAACAGTTTAAAAAAAACTTGTGACAGCCAAGATAAACATAGTCTAAAACAGCATCTCAAAATTAGATGTTATTTTGTAGATACCAAATGAGTATTAAATTAGCAAATAAACAAGGAAACATGTAGGAAATAATGCCAAAATCAAATAAAGAAACAAGTAAATACATGTACAAAGAAATTTGTGTCTGTGTGGACAGAAATAGAGATGTGGTTAAGGAAAAGCAAATGTGCCAAAAAACACTCACATAAACAATCACAAACACGAGTAGGAACAAGTTACTAGGACAAACAGTGTGTTGTAGTGTTTGTTGTGCCTGAGAGACCCGCCTCTAAATGTTTCCTCTGATGGTATGTAGTACAAACACTACAGGTATACCGTATACGTAGACAGCAGGCCATACCGTATACTTTGACAACAGGTATACCGTATATTTAGACAACCGATATACCTTATACTTAGACAGCAGATATATCTCATACCTTTGAGGTATGGTATACCATTTACTTAGGCAATAGATATACCATATACTTAGATAACAGGGATGGTATACTATATACTTAGACAACAGATATACCTTATACTTAGACAACGGGTATTTGTATACATAGACAGCAGGGTATACCGTATACGTTGATAACAGATATACCTTATACTAAGACAACAGGTATGGTATACCAGCGAGGGGCGACCTGATAGAGGTGTATAAGTGGAAGGCAGGGCTAAACAAAGGGGACATTACAAAGGTACTCAAACTATCCAACCAGGAGCGAACTCGTAACAATGGTTTTAAATTAGACAAATTTAGATTTAGGCGTGAAATAGGTAAACACTGGTTTGGAAACACAGTAGTGGATGAATGGAACAAGTTACCAAATATCATCATTAACTCGAATACGCTGAATTGCTTCAAACAGAGGTTGGATGCTCATATGAGCAATAGGGGTTGGGTGTAAACGGGACTGCCCAGTATGGGCCAATAGGCCCGCTGCAGTTTCCTCCATTCTTATGTTCTTATGTTCTTAACAGATATACCGTATACTTAGACAACAGGTATGGTATACCGTATACTTAGACAACAGGTATTTGTATACATAGACAGCAGGGTATACCGTATACATTGACAACAGATATACCTTATACTAAGACACCACGTATGGTACACTATATACTTAAACAACAGATATACCGTATACTTAGACAACAGATATACCATATACTTAGACAACGGGTAAGGTATACCTTATACTTAGACAACAGATATACCGTGTACTTAGACAACAGATATACCGTATACTTAGACATCGGGCATGGTATACCGTATACTTAGACAATGGGTATGGTATACCGTATACTTGGACAACGGGTATGGTATACAGTATACTTAGACAACGGGTATGGTATACCGTATACTTAGACAACGGGTATGGTATACCGTATACTTAGACAACGGGTATGGTATACCGTATACTTGGACAACAGGTATTGTATACCGTATACTTAGACAACGGGTATGGTATACCGTATACTTGGACAACGGGTATGGTATACAGTATACTTAGACAACGGGTATGGTATACCGTATACTTAGACAACGGGTATGGTATACCGTATACTTAGACAACAGATATTCCGTATACTTAGACAACGGGTATGGTATACCGTATACTTAGACAACAGGTATGGTATACCGTATACTTGGACAACAGGTATGGTATACGGTATACTTAGACAACGGGCATGGTATACCGTATACTTGGACAACAGGTATGGTATACCGTATACTTGGACAACAGGTATGGTATACCGTATACTTAGACAACGGGTATGGTATACCGTATACTTGGACAACAGGTATGGTATACCGTATACTTAGACAACAGATATACCGTATACTTAGACAACGGGTATGGTATACCGTATACTTAGACAACGGGTATAGTATACCGTATACTTAGACAATGGGTATGGTATACGGTATACTTAGACAACGGGTATTGCATACCGTATACTTAGACAACGAGTATGGTATACCGTATACTTGGACAACAGGTATGGTATACCGTATACTTAGACAACAGGTATGGTATACCGTATACTTAGACAACGGGTATGGTATACCGTATACTTGGACAACAGGTATGGTATACCGTATACTTAGACAACAGATATTCCGTATACTTAGACAACAGGTATGGTATACCGTATACTTAGACAACGGGTATGGTGTACCGTATACTTAGACAACGGGTATGGTATACCGTATATTTGGACAACAGGTATGGTATACCGCATACTTAGACAACGGGTATGGTATACCGTATACTTGGACAACAGGTATGGTATACCGTATACTTAGACAACGAGTATGGTATACCGTATACTTGGACAACAGGTATGGTATACCGTATACTTAGACAACAGGTATGGTATACCGTATACTTAGACAACGGGTATGGTATACCGTATACTTGGACAACAGGTATGGTATACCGTATACTTAGACAATAGATATACCGTATACTTATACAACGGGAATGGTATACCGTATACTTAGACAACGGGTATGGTATACCGTATACTTGGACAACAGGTATGGTATACCGTATACTTAGGCAATAGATATACCATATACTTAGATAACAGGGATGGTATACTATATACTTAGACAACAGATATACCTTATACTTAGACAACGGGTATTTGTATACATAGACAGCAGGGTATACCGTATACGTTGATAACAGATATACCTTATACTAAGACAACAGGTATGGTATACCAGCGAGGGGCGACCTGATAGAGGTGTATAAGTGGAAGGCAGGGCTAAACAAAGGGGACATTACAAAGGTACTCAAACTATCCAACCAGGAGCGAACTCGTAACAATGGTTTTAAATTAGACAAATTTAGATTTAGGCGTGAAATAGGTAAACACTGGTTTGGAAACACAGTAGTGGATGAATGGAACAAGTTACCAAATATCATCATTAACTCGAATACGCTGAATTGCTTCAAACAGAGGTTGGATGCTCATATGAGCAATAGGGGTTGGGTGTAAACGGGACTGCCCAGTATGGGCCAATAGGCCCGCTGCAGTTTCCTCCATTCTTATGTTCTTATGTTCTTAACAGATATACCGTATACTTAGACAACAGGTATGGTATACCGTATACTTAGACAACAGGTATTTGTATACATAGACAGCAGGGTATACCGTATACATTGACAACAGATATACCTTATACTAAGACACCACGTATGGTACACTATATACTTAAACAACAGATATACCGTATACTTAGACAACAGATATACCATATACTTAGACAACGGGTAAGGTATACCTTATACTTAGACAACAGATATACCGTGTACTTAGACAACAGATATACCGTATACTTAGACATCGGGCATGGTATACCGTATACTTAGACAATGGGTATGGTATACCGTATACTTGGACAACGGGTATGGTATACAGTATACTTAGACAACGGGTATGGTATACCGTATACTTAGACAACGGGTATGGTATACCGTATACTTAGACAACGGGTATGGTATACCGTATACTTGGACAACAGGTATTGTATACCGTATACTTAGACAACGGGTATGGTATACCGTATACTTGGACAACGGGTATGGTATACAGTATACTTAGACAACGGGTATGGTATACCGTATACTTAGACAACGGGTATGGTATACCGTATACTTAGACAACAGATATTCCGTATACTTAGACAACGGGTATGGTATACCGTATACTTAGACAACAGGTATGGTATACCGTATACTTGGACAACAGGTATGGTATACGGTATACTTAGACAACGGGCATGGTATACCGTATACTTGGACAACAGGTATGGTATACCGTATACTTGGACAACAGGTATGGTATACCGTATACTTAGACAACGGGTATGGTATACCGTATACTTGGACAACAGGTATGGTATACCGTATACTTAGACAACAGATATACCGTATACTTAGACAACGGGTATGGTATACCGTATACTTAGACAACGGGTATAGTATACCGTATACTTAGACAATGGGTATGGTATACGGTATACTTAGACAACGGGTATTGCATACCGTATACTTAGACAACGAGTATGGTATACCGTATACTTGGACAACAGGTATGGTATACCGTATACTTAGACAACAGGTATGGTATACCGTATACTTAGACAACGGGTATGGTATACCGTATACTTGGACAACAGGTATGGTATACCGTATACTTAGACAACAGATATTCCGTATACTTAGACAACAGGTATGGTATACCGTATACTTAGACAACGGGTATGGTGTACCGTATACTTAGACAACGGGTATGGTATACCGTATATTTGGACAACAGGTATGGTATACCGCATACTTAGACAACGGGTATGGTATACCGTATACTTGGACAACAGGTATGGTATACCGTATACTTAGACAACGAGTATGGTATACCGTATACTTGGACAACAGGTATGGTATACCGTATACTTAGACAACAGGTATGGTATACCGTATACTTAGACAACGGGTATGGTATACCGTATACTTGGACAACAGGTATGGTATACCGTATACTTAGACAATAGATATACCGTATACTTATACAACGGGAATGGTATACCGTATACTTAGACAACGGGTATGGTATACCGTATACTTGGACAACAGGTATGGTATACCGTATACTTAGGCAATAGATATACCATATACTTAGATAACAGGGATGGTATACTATATACTTAGACAACAGATATACCTTATACTTAGACAACGGGTATTTGTATACATAGACAGCAGGGTATACCGTATACGTTGATAACAGATATACCTTATACTAAGACAACAGGTATGGTATACCAGCGAGGGGCGACCTGATAGAGGTGTATAAGTGGAAGGCAGGGCTAAACAAAGGGGACATTACAAAGGTACTCAAACTATCCAACCAGGAGCGAACTCGTAACAATGGTTTTAAATTAGACAAATTTAGATTTAGGCGTGAAATAGGTAAACACTGGTTTGGAAACACAGTAGTGGATGAATGGAACAAGTTACCAAATATCATCATTAACTCGAATACGCTGAATTGCTTCAAACAGAGGTTGGATGCTCATATGAGCAATAGGGGTTGGGTGTAAACGGGACTGCCCAGTATGGGCCAATAGGCCCGCTGCAGTTTCCTCCATTCTTATGTTCTTATGTTCTTAACAGATATACCGTATACTTAGACAACAGGTATGGTATACCGTATACTTAGACAACAGGTATTTGTATACATAGATAGCAGGGTATACCGTATACATTGACAACAGATATACCTTATACTAAGACACCACGTATGGTACACTATATACTTAAACAACAGATATACCGTATACTTAGACAACAGATATACCATATACTTAGACAACGGGTAAGGTATACCTTATACTTAGACAACAGATATACCGTGTACTTAGACAACAGATATACCGTATACTTAGACATCGGGCATGGTATACCGTATACTTAGACAATGGGTATGGTATACTGTATACTTGGACAACGGGTATGGTATACAGTATACTTAGACAACGGGTATGGTATACCGTATACTTAGACAACGGGTATGGTATACCGTATACTTAGACAACGGGTATGGTATACCGTATACTTGGACAACAGGTATTGTATACCGTATACTTAGACAACGGGTATGGTATACCGTATACTTAGACAACAGATATTCCGTATACTTAGACAACGGGTATGGTATACCGTATACTTAGACAACAGGTATGGTATACCGTATACTTGGACAACAGGTATGGTATACGGTATACTTAGACAACGGGCATGGTATACCGTATACTTGGACAACAGGTATGGTATACCGTATACTTGGACAACAGGTATGGTATACCGTATACTTAGACAACGGGTATGGTATACCGTATACTTGGACAACAGGTATGGTATACCGTATACTTAGACAACAGATATACCGTATACTTAGACAACGGGTATGGTATACCGTATACTTAGACAACGGGTATAGTATACCGTATACTTAGACAATGGATATGGTATACGGTATACTTAGACAACGGGTATTGCATTCCGTATACTTAGACAACGAGTATGGTATACCGTATACTTGGACAACAGGTATGGTATACCGTATACTTAGACAACAGGTATGGTATACCGTATACTTAGACAACGGGTATGGTATACCGTATACTTGGACAACAGGTATGGTATACCGTATACTTAGACAACAGATATTCCGTATACTTAGACAACAGGTATGGTATACCGTATACTTAGACAACGGGTATGGTGTACCGTATACTTAGACAACGGGTATGGTATACCGTATACTTGGACAACAGGTATGGTATACCGTATACTTAGACAACAGGTATGGTATACCGTATACTTAGACAACGGGTATGGTATACCGTATACTTGGACAACAGGTATGGTATACCGTATACTTAGACAATAGATATACCGTATACTTATACAACGGGAATGGTATACCGTATACTTAGACAACGGGTATGGTATACCGTATACTTGGACAACAGGTATGGTATACCGTATACTTAGACAACGGGTATGGTGTACCGTATACTTAGACAACGGGTATGGTATACCGTATACTTAGACAACGGGTATGGTATACCGTATACTTGGACAACAGGTATGGTATACCGTATACTTAGACAACGGGTATGGTATACCGTATACTTAGACAACGGGTATGGTATACCGTATACTTAGACAATAGATATACCGTATACTTATACAACGGGAATGGTATACCGTATACTTAGACAACGGGTATGGTATACCGTATACTTAGACAACGGGTATGGTATACTGTATACTTAGACAACGGGTATGGTATACCGTATACTTAGACAACGGGTATGGTATACCGTATACTTAGACAACGGGTATGGTATACCGTATACTTAGACAACGGGTATGGTATACCGTATACTTAGAAAATGGGTATGGTATACCGTATACTTAGACAACGGGTATGGTATACCGTATACTTAGACAACAGATATACCGTATACTTAGACAACGGGTATGGTATACCGTATACTTAGACAACGGGTATGGTATACCGTATACTTAGACAACGGGTATGGTATGCCGTATACTTAGACAATAGATATACCGTATACTTATACAACGGGTATGGTATACCGTATACTTAGACAACGGGTATGGTATACCGTATACTTGGACAACAGGTATTGTATACCGCATACTTAGACAACGGGTATGGTATACCGTATACTTAGACAACAGGTATGGTATGCCGTATACTTAGACAACGGGTATGGTATACCGTATACTTAGACAACAGATATACCGTATACTTAGACAACGGGTATGGTATACCGTATACTTAGACAACGGGTATGGTATACCGTATACTTGGACAACAGGTATTGTATACCGTATACTTAGACAACGGGTATGGTATGCCGTATACTTAGACAATAGATATACCGTATACTTATACAACGGGTATGGTATACCGTATACTTAGACAACGGGTATGGTATACCGTATACTTAGACAACGGGTATGGTATACCGTATACTTAGACAACAGATATTCCGTATACTTAGACAACGGGTATGGTATACCGTATACTTAGACAACAGGTATGGTATACCGTATACTTAGACAACGGGTATGGTATACCGTATACTTAGACAACGGGTATGGTATACCGTATACTTAGACAACGGGTATGGTATACAGAATACTTGGACAACAGGTATGGTATACCGTATACGTAGACAACGGGTATGGTATACCGTATACTTAGACAACAGATATTCCGTATACTTAGACAACAGATATACCGTATACTTAGACAACAGATATACCGTATACTTAGACAACAGATATACCGTATACTTAGGCAACAGATATACCGTATACTTAGACAACAGATATACCGCATACTTTGACAGCAGGGTGAATCGTGTACTTAGACTACAGGTATATCGTATACTTGGACAACTGTTATACCTTATACTTTGAGAACATGTACGTATACCGTTAGACAACAGGTATAATGTATACTTTGACAACAGATATACTGCACCTTTTCACATATACGTTGAAACATTGTTATATACCTATGTGACATATTTCATAACCGAATGACAGAACCCATATCGAATGACATTCTAAAATAACTGTTCGTTCATGTTAACAGAAATGATTGACAAAAGTTATGAAATTGCCAGACGTGAACAATAATCCGACAGTCTGCATATAGTTTGAGAATGCAACAATTGGGGAATGACATACCACCAAAAGATTTTGACAAGCAGATAATAAATTGATAAGCAACATAACAACTATCATACCTCTTGGTGCATTTTACACAGGGGGGTTGACCACCCGAAACCATGAAACATCAATCTAAACAGTCGTATGTACCGGAGATTCAGTGAAACAGTGCATACGAGATGACTTGGTGTGCTGTCTGTAGATCGGTATCAGCCCCGAGACACCCACTCGAGGAGTACAGATACATAATAGGTCTGGCACACTTCGGAAGCACACTGCTATGCCTGGCAGACGATATCGCCAGTTGTCAGAGTCAGACGAAGATCGTGATAGAATAATTACTCGATATGAAGCTGGAGAGGATTTTCTGGACACTGCTGCCGAGCTACGAATTCCAAGAACCACAGCTTATGAAATAATTTGCAAGTTTGTGGAGACAGGAGAAAGAAGGGGCCGACATGGAGGAGGACGACCACCTGTGCTGGATGACGAGGCGAAGGACTTTTTGGTGATGCTTGTTGAGGCTACACCAACGATCACCATTAGAACTAAACCATGCACTTCAGCAAACATTTCCAAGCAAGCCACATGTATGCAACATGACTGTTTCTAGAGCTTTGGATGGCGAGCTTATAACCCTGAAACAGGTACACACTGCACCGGCTAGCCGCAATTCAGAGGACGTGAAACCCGCTCGTGTAGCACTATGAGGATGGCATTCATCAACATCATGTGTACGTAGATGAAACTGGCTATAACCTGTATACGTGTAGGATCTACGGCCGGGCTCCACAGGGACTACGCGTCAACAGGATCGTTGCAGGACAGCGTGGCAGTAACGTCACATTGATAGCAGCTATTTCCCATCTGGTAGGCCTATTCTATTATGAAATTCATGTTACATCTGTGACCAAGGAATTATTAAAAAACTTCACGACCTCACTGGATTCTGTGCTAGGTCCTGAGGCTGCTGTAATTTTAATGGATAATGCACCATGTCATGCAGGAATTGAACAGCAATTTGAGGATCGTGTCATCAAGAAGTTTCTTCCACATTTACCTTTCCTAAATCCTATTAAGAAATGCTTCTCAGTACTGAAAGTCACTGTGAAACGACAACTGAACAACATAGCTGATCGTTGCAATGCACGTGCTGCACGTCGACATGGGGTCACCTTAAGGATGTATCGAGAGACTTCTCCAACAGGTCCTGAAGACAGCAGTCCCCAGTACTCCCAGACATACTTGAGGTATGTTGCACGAGAGGACATCTGGGACTGAAATCATCATTGCTAATGACCCGTCTGCTGAATTAATTAATTGTTAAGTTTCTGTATGTATCGTTTATACATGCACTGCTGTATATGCCATTGAAAATTTGTGTTAATTGTTCAATATATGTGTAAAACTATCCAATCTTTTATTGTCATTGTCAATATCCTCAGTGCTTCGTCAATAATTTTGTGAGTAAATCACCTGTCAAACTATTTTGTTACAGCGTCAATTCATTACAAGGGAATGTCAAAGGATGAGATATAACGTCAAAGCCATAGGTGAACTGTCCTTTATTTCGTTGAACTGTTCCAACTGTTATGTGTCAAGGTGTACTTAGAGAACAAAATAAAAACATCAGAAATGATCTGGCGGATAGCTGGCGCTGGCTAACGAGAGACTTCAGAAACAATGTCCTACACTATAGATGTTTCATTTTCAATCCCTGCAACATAAACATAACATATGCTCATTCACAGTAATCTTTTTAAGTAAACGGTTTTAGCTAATTTTGAATTCATAGCGTAAATATTCATACAGGTAGCGCGTACTAAATTATTCCTAGTGTGGCAGCCAGCGTGAGTAAAGTGTGCCAGCAAGTTGCACTCTTCGAATCAAGTTCAGAGTGCACCCGAACTTAAGGAGAATATAGTCTGTAACTTCATCTGCTCAATTATATTCAAATTCTCCCATTACGTCTAATTTTGGCAAACCATATTTGTTGGCTGATTTTATGACATAAGAGATACCAGTTTTATCACCACTGATACCATTGTCCTCGGTGAGTGTCTGGTATATTGCTCTGTTAATTAACTAACTGTGACACGCGTTCATTTTACATTGTTGACAGGAAAGTAACGAGAACTTGGTCTGATATTACCATTTCTACTTTTTTTTTTGAAAGTAAACAAACATGAAGTGGATATGGCCGAAATGTTACAACATATTATTCTAGGTCAATGATACGTCGTGTGATAATTAAGTATAATCACGTAAACAGATCGATAAATATGTAGAGTAAATGAACTTCCTGCTTGTATTATATTCTCCGACAGTGACAAAGCGACATGGACAGTTGACTCACAGTAGATGAATGAGTCAGTGAGTGAATGAGTCGGTCAGAAATAAAAAAATAATTAAAAACGTAAAGAGCTGTTGGCTTACCTATAAGAAAACCTGCCTTGGAACTAGTTCTTATAATGCTAACACAAACACACACACACATTCTTTCACCCCGTCTCACATCCTTCCAGTATTGCAACATCTTCCCAGGTCTTTCCTATTTACTCGACCTGCTCAAGGTTCTCCTACTGTGTGTGTGTGTGTGTTAATTTTTTGAGTGTGTAAGTGTATGCGTATATACAGTAGGTATGTGCATGTGTGTGCGATTGTGTGTGTATGTATGTATGTATGTGTGCATGTGTGTGTGTGTATGTAGTGGAAATTTCCCCTACAACTACAACTGCCGTTTGTTGCTAACTAGCCGATCCCTTTTCGGGTTACCCAGCCAATGCCTCGTGGTCTAAGGTCGGCTACTAGCGTCGCCTAACAAAGCGAAGTCAGCTACAGCCACGCCTACCTCCGCTATATAAGACCTCACCTCGCCGTGAACTCCCTTCTTCTACCTACAGTCAAGCAGCACGCAACACCTCCTCCGAGCAAGCTCCTAACCACGCAGCAGCTTCCCAGCACCAAGCTGCACTGTTCATCCAATACAATATATATATATGCAGAGAGCGCATTGTGAGTTTCCTTTCTCCAACCCATCCTGAGTGCGAGACATCACGAAACCCCACATGTATCATAGCTGGATGACCGTCATACTCGATTCCGAGTGACAGCAAAGTAGTTGTAGTAGTAGTGTGTGTTTGTGTGTTCTGGAAGGTTGTTCCAAGAGTTCAAAATTCTCACTCCGAATAAGTCAGAGAATTGTGAGCTCTTGGAACAACCTGCCAGAGTGTGTTGTGACGTCACCGAGCGAGCTCTTTCAAGACCAGATTGGACCAACACTGGAGCGGGTTCGGGTCCATTAAGGAGCCAGTACTTGCCAACAACAGTGCGTAGCAAAGATGTAACTGACCGCCCAAGTGGCTAACGAGCCGATTAGTGGCAAAGAGGATAAAAGTAAAAAAGTGTGTGTGTGTAATACTAATAATAATAATTAACGGTTTATTGAAAGAGCATGGCAGCCGGAAGGCTGAAAATATACAGTTGCATAATTGGGGAATGGGTCTCTTAATTGATAAATAATATACAAATAACTAAGTGATTTAAAAATGATATATAATGACTAGGTGGGGAGAAGGTCATATACTAAATGCATTTCAACATAGTCATAGTGCAAAAAGGTAAGATTGACTGGGAGTGAATACACTAGTTGATTACAAGTTATTGATAATGTTTACAATGGTTGGGACTGGGCTCTTCTTATAGCGATCAGTACGTACTCGTATGGGCTAGATTCGGTTGTGGTGTCGAACAGCAATTCTCGGAAGAGGGATCTCGGGTGGCAGTAGGAACCGGTGTCGAGGATGGTGCAGAGGTTTCTCACCAAATTTGCAGATGAGGTAGGGTAGGCATAGGTGAGCTTGGGAAATTTGAACGTTGAGTAAACACCGAGGAGCTCGGGTACAGGAACTCCAAGGGACTTGAGTCGGCGGGGGAGGAAGAGTCGGAAACTGGAGGATTTTACAACTTCACTGACGTGTGGTTTCCAATTTAGTTTGTTGTATATGCTGACGCCGAGGAGCTTAGTGGAGTCTACAACCTGGAGTGTGTTGGGACCTAAGGTAGTGGAAGAGAGTGTGTGTGTGTGTGTGTGTGTGTCGACCTGTGGTGTAATGGTCAACATGCTCACCTTGCAGTCAAGCGGACCCTGGTTCAATCCCAGGGCAGGGTGAAATTACCCAGCAGTAATTGGGGACCTGGAAATTAATCGATTTGCCGGTCGTGTTCCGGGGTAATGGTTAGCCAGTGCAGTTAGCGAGTTGTCCGGTCTTTTCAGATTATTCCCTGACACTGGGTCTTGCAACTCGTTAACTCAGGGTGTGGTTGTTGTGTTGATGACAGCTTCTACACCTTAAACAAATTCACGCCTAGGTGGCTCGGTAAAAATGCAGATTACAGCAACCATGGAATTTGAAAAAAAAATTGGATCTCTGAAGGATTTTAATGTGATTAGTTCAAATCTGTCCTTCGTTTTTGTCGGAATCACTCATTTGTGCTTTAGCCCTCCCCCCCCCCCCCCCCTCCATATAACAATACTGGGGGAGAGCGTATAGTGGATCTCTCCCCTACAACTGCGTAGCCGCATTCCAATGCGACAGTATCCTAGCAACGGGGTTAACCCTACAATCTCAAGGTCAGCCTACTAAGGAATTACCCCTCATGTGAACAGCACAAGGCATCTCAGAGCTTATGGAAGATTACAGCGCATGTCACACACGATCCAGCCGTCGCCACAGCTATTACTTCACCCTGCTGTTTTATTCCAACTGGCTGTGTACTCATCTAAGGTTCCTGGGGCTCGTGGGCTGATTCCCCAGTCCTTCACTATTCGGCTGTCAACTCCAGTCACCTACTCCAGCTACTGCCGCGGCTGCCACGTGATCGCCACTTCCTCCACGCCCTATCTACCGTCCGTGCCCTGGCGTCTCTCCTGTGTGGCAAGACATCGCCCACCAACGCCGGTGCCAAGTGGACCTTCCCCCTGAGAGCGGATCACCGCGTTACCAGAACATTTCACCGTGCTGGTTAAGAGGAAGATTCATCTGCAGCCGTAGGAAATACCTGTACTTTGTTGTGCGACTCCAGTGATGTTTATTTAATATTTGAGTGGTGTCAGAGTTAAATTATCGTGATAATTTTCATAGTAAAGAGATGTCAATTTCTAACGGTTGTTTGTTACCCCCTTGGAAACCCATGATTCTTGACTTTCTTTTTTATAAGATCCTGATTAAGCTGGCAAGGGATTTATATCCCAAAGGCCAGGTCTTTACAATTATGGTTGCCCCTTGTGTAACGAGGATGGCTGACCCTAGGGCCACCGGTAATTGTGCAGATTACAGCAACCAAAGAATTAAGGAAATTCACTTCACTCGATCGATAGAACTATTTTTTTATTATAAATTTCTTATATTCTTCTCTTTAGTCTGTACTCACCCCTGAAGATGTGAATTACACGAAAGCGCTTGGGAACTTCGTGTTTTCTTCTTTCCTTGTGGTTATCAGCATATATATATATATATATATATATATATATATATATATATATATATATATATATATATATATATATATATATATTTCATGTAAATCCACAATGAAAACGTGGATAAGATAAATCTTGATAAAATCACACGGGAAAATGGAAACAACGGAGTACCTTAGCTTTCGTCTTTATTCAAGACATCTTCAGAGGCAACTGAAGTTGCTCTGTTGTTTCCATTTTCCCGTGTGATTTTATCAAGATTTATCTTATCCACGTTTTCATTGTGGATTTACATGAAATATATATATATATATATATATATATATATATATATATATATATATATATATATATATATATATATATATGCTGATAACCACAAGGAAAGAAGAAAACACGAAGTTCCCAAGCGCTTTCGTGTAATTCACATCTTCAGGGGTGAGTACAGACTAGAGAGTAATACAGATCAAGGTGTATATATACAGAGAAGGGTGAGACCAGGTCCACTATGGTCAGATGGTCAGGTGACCCGGCCTTCTCACCTGGTCACAAATCTTCTTAATTACAAAGTTGTCCAGCTTGTACATGCCATTACTCAAATTCATGTTGAATGCTTCGGTATGTTTAATAAGACTAGATTCTATGATGTTCCTACTATCAATTGAATTACATGGTAATATTGAGGAGGCATTATCCCAGTCAATGCAATGCTTGTTATCCCTCAAATGAACAAACAGAGCATTGGATTCCTGGCCTGTCCTAACACTGTATTTGTGTTGTTTAATTCTAGTTGCAAGATCTTTACCTGTCTGGCCTAAGAGAGATGATTTTAGCCACATACAATAAGTCATTCATGATATAACAGGAGGTATTGAGGTGAGGTTGTGGGATCAGAGTTACTGGGAGCTACCTCCACCAAGTTTAATGTCCAACGCAATTCCTCTATGGAATCTTTTATAACCACTGTTTTACCTTGAACGTGATGGTCTTTACCCATTCATCTTGATAAGGGTACACAGTAACAGATGCATAACTGAAGAGGGACTGGGGAAAGAATTTAAACTGAACAGCACCATTGTTGTTGTGGCTGCTACCAGCTGAAGAGCCAAACCAGAATCCACACAAAATAAATTGTATGAATTTTGGTGAAAGTTTTTTTATAACAAAAAAAATAAATAAAATAAAATAATCTTAATAAATTAACCATATTCCATAAAGTCCTAAACACACACACACACATACTGTAACCGAATACAGGTACCAGGGTTGGGCCGTAAAGTAATTTGGCCGATTACCAATTAATTAGTCGAATATTATGAATTTTAAATCTGATTAATCTTCATGAAATTATTGGTACTACAGGGTACAATGTTAAAGACCACTTTTTTTTTTTTTTTTTTTTTTACTTAAGTTCTGCTACCCACCTGTTATCTCCTATATAGGGAGTAAATGGTTTTAATGATTTCCCACCTTTATAAAGTGTATTTTTGCGTAGTCTTAACCTGTAACTTCTCATCCTGTACATCCAGATTGTAATTTGTTAGAAATTCCCATCTCTTCTTCTTTGTGGTCATCCAACATGACAGAAATGGTAGTGAATAAAACGTACCCGACCTCTCAAGCCCTCTATCCCAACTTCTCAGTAACAGTCTGTTTGGGACCTCAGTGTCTAAATATAGTTATACCCTGTAGTTTGTATTTACTTTAAATACCACTTTTTATTTTTAATTCTAATAAAAAATATGTACGTGTTGGTTGAATTTGTTTTTTGTTTTGTAAGTAGCACAAAAACACATCCTGAGCTTGCCTGAACACACTTGCAAGAAAACATGACACACCAACACTGTATGACCATCAGCCTTAGTCTAAAATCTGAAATTTTTAGGCCCATGTAGACATGTAGATTGAAATGTCAATGTGCTGTAACATACAAATTGAAATATTTCACATTTCTTGATTGCGACTTGATTGCGATGAAAGGCAGTTTTGTTTAATTTTATAAATTTAGAGCTGCAGCAATACTTGTTGAATATTATAGACTAAATTTAAAGTTGAATTTTATGTTACTTCAGTTGATTAATCATGATTGATTCTGTTTGATATTAATGGGGTAACAAAATATTTTTGTTCAGTCAGGCAAACCAGACATACGTCAGTAAAGAGCTTTAAAGTAAAAAGAGCTTTTTGTTGTTTATGAAAAAAATAAAACAAGATGAAAGAATTTGTTCTCATATTTTCATTGTTTTCTGTCTGTCCATATTTTTAATATGTTCCATAATATGGGAAACGGAGTAAAAATAAGAGGCACATGAAACTAATATAAATGATGTAACGAATATGCATTTATATAGGAACTTGCTAGAAATAAAAGTTTTGGAGAGGCATCGGAGTTTTGACAAAATCACTACTGACATTAATACCTTATACCGGTAAATTTGAAATTACAAAGATAAACTTCAACTAATCGGCCCGAATAATCGGCAAATTGCCTACCGATTAATCCGTCCAATCCTACTGAATACTAGATGGGGAAAGAATTCTAACTGAGCAGCTCCATGGTTGTGGTGAATGCTGGCAACTGAGGGGAGGTGAACGGCTGAATAGCCGCTGTCTCTTTTATACTATACTAGTGCGTTTTGAAAAGGAGGATAGACTCCTGGTTTCCATTATAGTATTCTTTGGTTGACAGGTATCTAAATACATTTTGGGTTAAAAAAGTTTTCACAAATATTAGTAATTTTCATCCATATCATAAGTTTAAAAAGTGAAATCTACTTTACACCAAAATGTTATGTCAAGAAATTAAATCATTAAGCAATTTAGTCCCATATGTGTAGTCTACTGGTAGTTCTTTCAGTCATATTTGAAGACTACCAAGCCAAGGTGATAATGTTGAAACCAAAGTAAAGGAATCATAGAGATCTTACACACACAAACATGTTAGTACATACTGGTACTGTGTGAGATCATCATCACATTTTATCACCTTATTCATTCAACAACCTTTTTTGATAACAATAAACAAACTCCACTGCAGCAATATTTACACACCACAATAACAAGTGTAATAATAATATCGTTGTAACATCTTTACAAAAACTGAGGTATAATAAAACAAATAATTTGTAACACCATTTTATTTCTAACAAATATCATCAGTTAGTCATTTCTTAAGATGTAATACCTCAAAACACTTTGTAGCTTATATTAGCTCAGTAAGGTTAGTAAAACAATACTGAACTAAAAATTACATACAAACTGAACTAAAATATACATACAAAAAATATTAAAAAATAAGTAGATTCCTAAATTACTTATTTAGAAATAACGTGATACATGACATGCACATCAAGGTTAGGGGGCTGATAAAGACGACATATGGCCACACTTCCTAAACCTTAAAGGTACAGACCCTCTGGTGTTCCTTCCTTCTTTCTATATAAAACATTCTCCTTAGACTTCTTGAAATCTTCACTGGTGACTTTCATTCGCCTTTCTCTCAATGCCATTAACCCAGCCTCTGTACAGATTGCCTGTGTAAGAGAAAGATTTATAGTAAGATATGAATGACCAGTCAAGTTACATGTGCATAACAACCAAGTTGTCATATATACGAGTATATACCAGTACGGTACTGTAAATGCATTAAGACCAAAATGCAGTAAAGATTCTGTCACAAATATAAAGAAATTAATATGATAACCCTCTCTTGGATGTTCAGCTGCAAGGAAGGGAATAATTTTACATGAGAGATTTCTACTGCTGTTGCTGGAAGAACACCATAATAATAAAAGTGTAAAAATGCTAATGAAGCTACTCTTAACTTACTTTATATTTTAATAGAGATGCTAAGTGGTAGCAGAAGTTGTGCATTATGATTTAAACAGGACAAAGACAGGATCATTATCTAAACTTGTACATAAGATGTGGGAATGCCATGGTTCAACTTCTTGTTATATGTCCCAGGCTAATAACTCATGAATTTTTCACGGTGTCATTTTATAATCACTTCAGTCTGGAGTTGAAGGTTCATTTACGATACAATATTGTGTTTAATTAGCTCCTCCCCGACTTACAACGGGGTTAGGGACTCAAATCCAGGTCGTAAGTCGAAATGGTCCCAAGTTGAAAATACTTAAATTATACATAGAAAACCTAAAATAGGTGTCTCTTTTTCTTCTCAGCACCACAAAACTCTCACATTTAAGCTTGCCAGCCATTTTAAAGTGAATTACAAACGAAAATTTTTTTTCAGTACACAGCACAGTCACTGACGCTGGAACTCGAAATTACGTATTTGACAAAATTTTGGTACGACTGAGGTGGTCGTATGTCCGGGTGGTCGTAAATCGAGTAGGTCGTAAGTCAGGGAGGAGCTGTACATGGTTTAAATTATCTACTACAGTACTGTATATGATTATTTGCAAGATTTTAGCCCCTAATCCCTGTGGATAAATAGGCTGACTGTACTTCAATACAATTAGTAGACAAATACAAGTGTGTGTGTGTGTGTACACTGATGGGTATAAAGGTCATCTCAAAAGTGCTGCCAAGTATCGTCATTCTTTACAATGTATTGTATTCTATTAAACTATATATTCATCGTACCTTTATATCAGCTCCAGATAAGTCATCCTTGGCCATTATAAGTTCATCTAAGTTTACATCATCGGATAAAGTCATTCGTGATGTGTGGATCTGGAAGATGCGTCGCTTTGTCTTTTCATCGGGTAGAGGGAACTCTATCTTACGATCGATTCTGCCAGGACGGATCAAAGCCGGATCTAAGGTTTCAATTCGATTTGTTGCCATGATTACCTGTTGCAAAAATAAAATAAAACATGATTAATGGCTCCTTAAAATACAATAGAAAATATCTATATAAACTTTTTAAGCTAATGATTGCTTGACTTATGGAATTTAGGCTCAAAGCCAAGCACTGCAGCCAATAGGCCGATCAGATCTGTATGACAATTAAGGTATATACCTTATATAAAGAACAACCACCATCCAATTGCAACTACAGTTGGTCCACCTATTACGCGGTCCCACAATCCGCGTTTCACCGTTAACGCGGTGCCTTGCCAGAACCTAACATTTTCACATTCCGCGGTCGTGAACCCCATTACGCGGAGAGCGGCTGGCAAGCCGCGCCATTTTTGGATCCAAACCTCCCGCCATCCGCCATGTTGTGTAAGAGGCGCGAAAATGGTGCGCACAAGGTCGCCCAGTCATCAAAACATTACCAGTTCTTCACCCGCCACCCACTACAGCCGGCCCAAGTCAGTGATAGTGATAATTATAGTGAGGATATGGACTTATATGAACTTTGGGGGGTTTGACAAAGAGGCCCTGCAAGCCTCTGTGGTGGATAGTGATACAATTGATACAAGTGATACAGGTGAGGGCCAATAATCTGCCCTCTGCCTCGGAACCAACCGCCCATCCCCGTGTGCCCAGCCATCTTTTCTACTAATGTAAGTGTTAAAAAACCTAATATTATTGATATTTCTCTTAATTATTAATTGTGTGTGCATGCCATCATAAAGTTAAGATAATATTTTTACTACAACATATGGTAGTTGTGTGTCGTCAAAAAGTGGAGTTTGGGGATCGGCCCGGACTCCATTTCGATTAATCCCATATGTTATGTTATTCACTTTACGCGTTTCTCACTTTCCGCGGTACCCTCCGGGTTACATTAACCGCGTAATATGAGGACCAACTGTAATTAAAAACAGCTGATGCTTCACCCTCTTAGACAAAAGGTTAAAGATGAAACGAACATAAAAAAAATGTGGCTCATCTTCAATTCCAGTGTGTGTAAAAAACATATCCTAATTGCATGGACCATAACTCAAGTGAGGTGACATAAAAGGATATACAGTACTGTACAGTGGGATCTCAAGTTCAGCGAGTTTTAGATTCACGATTCATATGTTTCGCGTCACTTAAAATTTCCAACCTCTCAAGAAAAACGATTTTCATTACCAGTTTGAGTTATTGGAGAGTGGGCAGCGCGCATTGTCACGGTCTTTTGTTATTCGTCGACCCGCCAAGTGTTTTTTGTTTACGGCAGTTAGTTTGAATGAGCGAGCGAGGCAGTGGCCTTGGATTATATAACTCATTGTGCTCATGTTTCACGAGATTCTTGTTTAACTATTAACGATTCTTGTGTATTAGTTTCTTGGGTATTAACGATGAGTTAAGTGCTTAATGTTAATGTTGAGAGCGGTTCTGGTGGTAATGATGGCTGTAGAAAAGGTCAACAAGGAAAGCCCCAAGCCAAGCGTGACTACTGTAAGGGGGTCAAGAAAAGGAAATACCCCTTTGAAATGATCAAGTGTAGGTTCAACTGCCCCGAATCAAACATATGTTCCCTTAAGAAGAACAAGGAAGCCTCAGCTGCTTCCGTGAATATATTCTCAAGATTTTCTATTAACAGGACGTTCTCCGATACTTCACAACGCAACCTACTGTTAATTACCACAGAACATTACCTTCATAAGTGGGTGGAAAGAAGAAACCATGAGCAAGGCGACCTGTCTGGGCTACAGATAAGGCTGGCACGTGTTTATTACGCTGCCGTTGCACAGAAGAAACACTTTTAACTCTCCACCATCATTCAATGCTTCTGTTGGTTGGTTGGCTGCCTTTAAGAAGCTTTATGAAGTCAAGTTTGCCCACTATCATGGGGCGAGTGCATCGGCTGATGTCATAACAGCAGAAAAATATCTACCCGTCTTTCAAGCTCTCGTGAAAGAGGGTGGTTATTGCCGAGACCAGATCTTCAATTGTGACGAAACTGGCATTTTCTGGAAACACTCACCTAAGACCACTTTCATTGCCAAGGATGAAAAACAGGCAAGGGGTGAAAAGACTTCAAAAGGGCAGGGAGGATTACAGTTTTATTCACAGCTAATGCAAGTGGATATTTCTTGATGAAACCTTTGATTGTTAACTGTGCTGCCTGTCTCAGAGCCTTCCGTTATGCCAATATGTCGCAGCTCAATGTTTAGGTTACAACGTCTATGCACCGATTAGTTTTACAAGCACCTTGTTCTTGACACCCAACAGTACTGCCAGAGGAAGAACATTGACTTCAAAGTGATCCTGGTGATGGATAATGCTCCTGGATATTCTAAGTTTCTAATTGGACGCCACCCTAATGTACAAGTTATCTTCTTTCTTCCTAACACCACATTGCTTCTGCAGCCACTTGATCACAAATTCATCAGTAATGTTAAACTGTTAAACTATCAGTCACTCTATAAAGACTTTCGTCAGCAGACAGACTCATTAGTTAAGTTACAACAAATCGAGGTAGAACTCTCTGACAGTGACCAGGTTCTACCAGCTAATCAGGAGGAGGAGGAGGAGGAGATGGTAGATGACTCGACTCCTAGCACCTCACCACCCCGCAACTGTGAAGTGTTATCAGTTTGTGAATTTTGGAAGAAATACAATATTAAAAATGCAGTGGACAGAATTGTTGAACAGAGCAGACCAAGGGAAGCGGGGAGAGGCAGTCCATGGCGGCAACACTAATGGACACAGTGGAGGCAGTGTGGTCAGTCCCAGCACCGGGATTTTTGGATGTTCAGGTTGAAGATTTGCAAGAAATCGTTGGTCAACATCAGCAGCAACCGTCAATTGAAGAAATGTTGAGGAGGATGAAGAACAGCAACCAACACAAGAGGATGATGTTAAGCCTGGTGAACCTACAACAAGCCAGCTGACTGAATTGCTCACAAACATTGCACACATCTGTGAACAGTTAGAATAGGATACCAGGACTCATCCTCAGAACCTTATCTGCCCTGTCCTTGATAAGGTTATGGAGGAGTATTAGGCCTTGTACACGCCCCGTGTTAATGCTCATCAGCAGGCCCTTATTACTCGGTACCTGAGCAAGGCCCAGCCTTTTAAAGCCTTGGCAAACATCACTTTAGGAAATGATGATGGCACCACCGATGATGATATTGAAGTATTGGGTGACTTGCTGGTGGAAGAACTGCCTCAAGACTTTGAGGGATTTGATGCTGAGGTTAAAGGAGTAGAGGAGAGAGCAGGGAGGAAGCAGTAACCACCCCTCCCTGCCTTGGAACCCATCAAGCATTTCACTGACTCCATCAAGGTAAGTTATTCTACAGTATGAGTGTATATTAATATTGTGATCAACAATATCTACAATATAATATGTATGAATACATTACAGTAATGTAATTTTCTTGGTGGGTTGTAGATCATCATAGGGGGGTTCGGGTGACACTGGAACTGATTAAACTTATTTACATGTATTGTACAGGCATTTCAATATCACTCGTTTCTAGATTTTAAATTTTGAGACGCTTAAACCGGTACCAATTAGTCGCGAAACTTGAGATCCTACTGTATATCTTTCATTACAGTTTATCAATATAAACCCTTTATTGAAAATTTCTTTCTTTGGTATCTTTTCATTTCTTTTCTTGTAAGGTTTAATGCAACTGATACATTCCATGAAAAATAGATTACAAGATAGAAGTCATTACAGACCATGATATATATGTATTAATATAAAAATTTAAATCAAATATTACAAATTACTAAAAGTAAATGCAAGCACACATACCTTCACATCACCCCTGGAATCAAAACCATCGAGCTGGTTGAGAAGCTCCAACATGGTTCGTTGAATTTCTCTTTCACCACCAGAATTTGAATCGTATCGCTTTGTTCCTATTGCATCAATCTCATCAATAAATACAATACTGGGAGCGTGTTCTTCTGCAACTCTAAACAATTCGCGAACTAATTTGGGACCATCACCCTGGAAGAGAACAAAAATTTTAAGGTGAAGAAACTTCATAGAAAAAGAGAAGCTCAACTGAAGTTGATGTAGGATTCGATGTATAGTAGTTAGGTAGTAGAGAATATAAATAAATGCCGAGGTGTGATATGAAATAATGGGCAAGACAGATGACTAGATCATAGAGTCATGTCATAAGTTATTTCTGGTACGGTATGGTTGCAAGAATTAATGAATGACAGTAAATAAGGAAATGTTTGTGCTGCTCTTGATTTTGGTCACCCTACGCCTTTAGCACAAAGGAGCTCGCAAAAGGTAAATAATACAGTAATAATTTAGAGCTAGCAGAAACATGAAATATCCAAAACACATTAGTAAAACAGTGAAGGAAACCTAAGAGAATAGGTAAACATTCCATTACTTTACATTCCCTTACTTTGAAGTTGTTTTCAAATATTTGTTTAAGGCTCTTATTATTATTATGCAGGGTAGCCATATTCAAATGCAAATGGACACACATGCTTAATTCTTATTCATTCTTCCTGCAGTAATAGATGCTCTCACCTGTGATACACTCTTTCCACAATCTGTCTGGTTTAGCCTTGTTGTTTCACACAATTTAATGTTACCCATCAACGGTGAGTTTTTTCCAATAAACACCATGACCTATAATAATCCATGTTCACCCCTTAATTTCTAGTGTGTTCTTTATTCTAATTCTTGGTCATCAACTCCTACTTCTATCATTAACTTCTGCATTACTTCACTTCCCAATCTCTATTAGACAAAACTTTAACTTTCACACTTCCTTCTCATCTTTAAATTTTATATTGCACAGCATTTCTTTAACTTCTAATGTGATTCTTCCTCTTGCATTCAGGGTCCAAACTGGTGAAATAATTGAACATCTGACAACACTTAAAGAAAAAAGTAACAAACTTAAATACAGTACTTGTCATTTTCAAAACTACTGTGTGCTTAATATCCCTTATTTAATCACTATACAGTATATACTATAATGCTGTGAAAAGCAATGATTAAATTTTTATGGGCAAATTACTGCAAGAAACACTTACCAAGTATTTCTGAATAAGTTCTGAGCCTACAACCCTAAGGAAGGTGGCGCTGGTTTGATTGGCAACAGCCTTAGCCAGGAGTGTTTTGCCAGTACCTGGCTGGCCATAGAGAATTACACCCTTGGGTGGCTTGATACCCATTTCTTCGTAGTACTCCGGGTGAGTGAGAGGCAGCTCTACAGACTCTTTTATCTCCTGAATCTGTGTATCCAAACCTGAAATTTATTCAAATTATCACATTATCTAGTCGAGGATTATCTCTTCTTGAGCACAAATTTATTCAGTTCTGAAGAGGAGGCATCATACCTACTTGAGAAATAAAAGATAAAATACAGTCAACAAGTTCTCTATCAATGAGTAAAAACAACACAGACTATCAGTAGGGAGTTTTATTTTATTAACTGGATATATTTTGATAGTTACACAAAATAGCAGCCACTGGTCACCACAGTAACAACTCACCTCCTATATCCGCGTATGTTTCCTGTGGTGCCTTCTCTAACTTCATCACAGTAACCATAGGATCTGTGTCATCACTCAAAACTCCGACAACAGCATGCACCTTTGTAAGAAAATAAGCATAAGTTATGTCCTAATTACTCATATCTTTTTTCTTTTTATATTTTTATTTCATATTTAATTTTAAAAACATTACCATCTGCAATAAGCGTATATTTATCCTAGTTACATATTTTCTCATTTACTACCTATGAAAATTTACTGGTGTAGTAAATAGAAGCACTTAAAATAACAATAGATCCCCTCCTTAACTCTATGCTGAACAACCACTTTTTAATATTCAAGGTGCATAACTCCTGTTATAGTCAGTCAGCCTTAATCACTATGTTATATTAAATCAGCTTTAATTATATGAAGACAATAATTCTAGCACTGTTGAATATACTGTGTGTACAAAATATCAGACCTCTTCTGTAAGTACTTTGAAGAAATACACTATGTACAGTACCAAGTACAGAAAACTACAACTCACTCATAAACTTCCCAGAGAATAACTCCTTAGTGGTACATCAAATCAACCCTATATTTGGCAAGACTGTAATTCTAACATTAATGTTTATGCAAATTTTTTTTTAGGTGTTCGTTGTTCAATGAGCGTGTGCCACCTTTTTATTATTATTTTTGTACGTTCATCCAATGCATAGAATGCAATTAAAATGAGGAAACAAAGAGAATTAAATGAACTTGCAAATATAATATCCAAATGTTCTCCAGAACAGCAACAGCTTATCTGTGTATGAGCAATACAAGTTCATGATAGTTATCCACTTTAAATAATCCTCTTGGTCCCAGTGACACACACTTAATCGTACTAAATAATTTCTTGACAGCACATGAATTGCTCTAACTTAACCTAACCAAATTTAACCTTAATCGTCAAGTTACTTGTAATGTAAAAAAAAAAAATTATTGAGGTTAATACAGTAGTACTTGTTTCTTCCTAACTCCCCCATCAATTTTTTTCATTCTGAACATAAAAACAAACAAATCTATAAAGAGCCCACCAAAGAGGTCTAAATAATATTACTACACCCTAATTTAAAACCCTTATAGCTTCACTTCCAAAATTGGTAAATAACAAATGATATCTACACAAAAATGTCTGGAACACACACAAATATGAATGATATTTTCCTTCCTCCAGTCTTCATGTCATGAGATATAAAATTCCCAAGATGCTATCCTCTCTAACAGTGCCAATAAAATACTAAATTATTATAATTTCAATTTTTGTACCCCCTAACAAGGTTGTGTTATTTGTAAACAAAACATATCCTTTACATAATAAAAAGAAACATATAATGCAATGGTCTTAGGTCTTATTCACACTGCTAACATAACTGATTATTTCACTTTCAATACATTCTTAAGATATTGACTCACCTTGTGATTGAGCAGCACTGAACATCCAGGTTCAAGCTGATCTTTATCTACAAAGGATAGGATAGAGACATAGTGTTCCGACCCCACACTTGTGGAGACGATGGCATGGTTATCATCGATGATCTCCTCAAGAGTTCCTACACTCATGGGTGTCCCTCGCAGGTCATCCACCTTGCTTCTCTCCTCCTACAAATATATATATAGTATTACACTTCAGAAATGTTCCTGCTGTTAAGTGGGCATCAGTAACATTATCCTCAATCTAAAATATATATATACAGTGCTCCCTCAATTAATGAACACAATTGGTTCCACAGAGTCGGTTGTTAACTGAAAAATTCGTTAACTGAATCTATTATTTCAATGGGTTATTGGGTAATTGGTTCCAACTCACAGAAAAAGTAGAATTAACAAAATACAGTACAGTACTGTACAATAATAAAAACAATAGAATACTGTACAGTTCGTCCCCGAATTACGTACATCCGAATTACGTACAAACGGCCGATACGTACATCGTTTCTGAAGTCTTTAATTGCAAAAATATTGTCTTAAAAGGGCGAGCAATTTTTAAATTTGGCGGGCGAGCCAGCCGCACCGCGCCGCCACTATCACTGACCATGCAGACGACACGCTAGACGCACCAAAACAACAAGTGTGGTCATTGTGCATACAGTACTTCTCCTGTGAATTTCTGCCCTATTTTGTACACTTTACTCTGTGTGCAATGACTGGTGTAAAGCGTAAGAGTGGTGAAGCCAGTGGGAGTGCTACAAAACGTCAAGCAATCTCACTAGAGGTAAAAATGGACATAATAAAACTGCTTGAAAGTGGTGAAAAGTTGACCAATGTTGCCCGCAAATTTAACCTGAGTCGGTCAACTGTTAATACAATTGATAAGGGCAAAGAAAAGATCAAGGAACATGTGAAATCTGCAGTGCCAATGCAATCTACGATTATAACTAAAAGAAGAGGGAAGGTTCTGGAAGAAATGGAAAAATATCTTGCGCTGTGGATCGAGGACTGCACACAAAAACGTAAGCCTCTGTGTCTCAGTATGATTCAGGAGAAAGCCCTAAGTCTTTTCAACGACCTAAAGAAAGATCACCCTGATGATACTGTGACATTCAATGCTAGCAATGGGTGGTTTAACCGATTCAAGGTGCGAAATAAGCTGCATAATGTTCGAGTGACTGGTGAGGCGGCGAGTGCTGATTGGAAAACAGCACAGGATTTTCCAAAGAAACTCGCGGAAATTATCGAGTTAAGTACAACCTTTTGGTCCCCATTATGTACGTAACTTGGGGACTTACTGTATTTTAACTTACTTTGAGGTGTGTATATCTTATTCCCGGCAGCTTTGTTTACATATCAAACAGCTGATTGTAGAGGCAGTTGATGATGACATGCTATATTCTTTACAGAGTGCATTGGTTCTAATGCCTTCTTCATGTTTCATAATAATTTCTGCACTGTATATTATCAATATGTTAACTAAATTTCAGAATGACCATTAATTTTAATGTAAAAATGCAAAAATATTCAAGAGACCAACAAACTCTATGTTCACTCCACTGTAAACAAAGTTAAACTGAGGAGCGTTGGTGGGTGATTCGATTAGCTGAAGGGCACACAAAAACTGTTCACTGTACTGTATATATTATCAATATGTTAACTAAATTTCAGAATGACCAATAATTTTAATATAAAAAAGGCAGAAATATTCAAGAGCACAACTTTCTTGATATTTACTCAACTGGAATCAAATGTAAACATATAGAACCAATTACTGTATTGGCAGACTAGCTGATGCGCACAACAAAGCGTGTTTCTCGTAAGGCTGTCGTTAATAAAAGTTTTGTTTGTTAATGGAACTGAAAATCCTTATGGGAGCGAATTTGTTAACCAAAATTTTTTTAATTGAACCGTTCGTTAATCGAGGGACCACTGTATATATATCCCCCCATCCTCTCGAATTTTCCACCTTGTAATATAAACAAAACAGACCCCTGCCCAACCGAGACAGGCCTCCTCCTCAATTAGTTCGGATTAGAGGAAGTTTACAGTATAGTCTCATTTATGCGAATTGAACCCGTGGAGGTCCACGTAAAACGAATAATAAGTAAACGAAATAACAGAACATATGGGATTAATTGAAATAGAGACAGGGCCGACCCCCAAACTACACTTTTTCCGACACAATAGTACATTGTAGTAAAAATAATATCTTAATTTTATGATGGTATGCACACACAATTAATATTTAAGAGAAATACAGTTAATGTCCATTCAAATAATGGAATCAACCCCCCCCCCCCCCCTCTTCCCACACTCTTCAAAAATATTTGGGTGAAAACACTAGGTTTTTAGTTTTAGTAATAAATAATACCTCAGACTATGTATAGGATATTATAATTGACATTGCTGGATTCCTTGCAAGACTGCAAATAATTTGAATATAAACGCCATATATTTTGCACGAAAGATAAAATTTTTGCTCTCTCTAATAAAATTCTTAAATTAGATCTAAAATTTGTATGTCTAAAGCAAATTTTAGCTTGTTTATATTCAAATTAATCACTATCTTATAAGAATTCCAGCAATGTAAATTATATTCTGGCCGGGTAATTTCTATGAATTTTATGAGCTAAAACAAATATCTTCAGTAAATTAACAACTCATACTTCACCCAGACACAATACGTTACGTACGTTGTAGTAAAAATAACATCTTAATTTTATGATGGTATGCACACAATTAATATTTAAGAGAAATCAATAATATAAGGTTTTTTAACACTTACTTAGTAGAAGAGATGGCTGGGTAAACGGGGATTGGGGTTGGTTCTGAGGCAGAAGGCAGATTATTGGCCCTCACCTGTATCACTTGTATCACTATCCACCACAGAGGCTTGCAGGGCCTCTTTGTCAAACCCCTCAAAGTCCATATCCTCATTATCACTCTCATTGACTTGGGCTGGCTGTGGTGGGTGGCGGGTGAAGAACTTGGTAATGTTTTGTTGACCGGGCGACCTTGTGCGCACCCTGCCCGCGCTGCTTCCCGCGTAAAGGATGGAATGAACCGCGTAAATAAAACTTGTCGGTCTGGCAAGGTGCCGCGTAAATGACCAAACTCGTAAACCAAATCCGCGTAAATCGAGACTATACTGTAGTGTATTATCATATACAAAATTACAGTACTGTACTTTTCTGTACTAATTTCCTTTATTTCAAACACTGCTTTAATAAATTAATATCTGTAGGACAATTTGGTTTGAGCAAGTGCAGTACAGTAATTTTGAAATTTGCTCACCAGACTGAACGGGTGAATGAAAATGTTACTGTAACGCCCAAGTGTTATTTACCTCCTGCTTCTCCTCTTGAGGCCTCAGAGTCTCCTGGTTACGAATGAATTCTTCTTCCATCAGCAGGTAGTCCTTAATGCGCTCTAACTTCAACATCTTAAGCCGGCAACGTGTATGTGGTGTTACTAATAAAATAAATAAGACATTAATAAAGATACACAGGGTACCCAACAAAACTCTCTTTAATCACTAACATAAATCATACAGCTCATGAACACAAATTCTGCCAAATTTCAGATCTACCATGCCACTCCTTGCAAACTCTGAATTGATACGTGCAATGTTTTATTTCTTATTTCCTGTACTTTTTCAGGGTAAAATCTGGTTAAGTTTTCCAATTTACAGTCATACAGTCAATGTATGTTAATACGTCAAGTCTTTACACAATCACAAAGGTGAGACCATCTTGAGGGAAATGGAGTAACAAACTATGGAGGCCCACTATTGACTTCACCTAAAAGCAGTACATCTCCAGGTCACGAAAATTAACCAAACACTATATTGTACTGTACTATGGCTTCTGACTGTTTTTCTGCTTCACTTAGTAAGTATAAAGAAGAACAAATAAACATGGGTTATAACAACTGTTAATTGTAAATACCATAAACATTCACTACTTTATAGCCTATAAATAATGTCACTCACCAAGAGGTAATTTATTTGCAGCGTCAGGCCCCTTCATCTTTCTCTTCTTCTTGCCTACTCGGGTGGGCACCGGAGGCTCGTATTTCTTCTTCTTATCTTTCTTGTCATCTCCCCCTTGTCCCCCTCCCCCAGAACCACTACTCTGGCTCTGACCCTGAAATGCAATGAAGAAGAATCAGCTTAGAGTACATGTAATGAACAACAATTATAAACTAATCTAACCTATCATTACCATGACTATTATAAAAAAAATATTCTTGAGTCCAAACTTTTTTTCCTTCCTCCAAGATGGACTTGAATCCTATGAATTTTAAAAACTGTACTAGTAAAAATAATGCATAAAAATTAAAGAAATTAAGAAATTTGTAACTATAGTACAGTACACATGTACAATACTGTAGTTATGAAAGTCCCTATATAAAGGTTGGTAACCTACAGTAATATTTTATGACAATTGTGCTGCTTTACCAGCAACTATAGGAAATTTATCTATACTGTATAAGATACCGGTACTGTAAATACTGTCCTTTCTCTCCTTATAAAATGGCCCCCAAAAGGGAAGGAATAAGATTTTCATGTTATATTCCGTAGATGCCATGAACACAACTCTACAGTACAGTGGTCCCTCGGTTAACGAACTCAATCCGTTCCAGCAGGTTGTTCGTTAACCGAAACCATTGTTTCAATGGGTTTTTGGGCAATTGGTTCCAGCTCACCGAAAATTTCCTAAATTCGACAAAAAAGGTAGAAAAGTACACTTACTTTGAGGTGTGTATGTAGAAGGCTCCTGGATGATGATGATGATGGGAATTAGAATGGGGGTGGAGGAGAAGGAAGAAGAAAAAGCATTGGGGTGGAAGAGAAGTCACCCCATGTCACCATTTCACCCATAAAATTTTAGTTCTCTTGGTGTAATTCTAGATTATTTTCTTTAAATCAACACTGCACTGCATTATATATTGTCAATATGTAAAATATATTTCAAAATGACCAATAATTTGCTTGGAAACACAGAAAAAAAGCATTTATGTTGAAGAGAGTCTCAAGCAAGATGTTACCTCCACTGAAAACAGAGAGACTAACGCCTGTCTGGTGTGTTAACAGGCGGGATGGCACGCCAGAACTAGTTTCTTTACCTTCAATTATGTTCAATAATTGTTAAAATGACTAAAAAAGTTAATATTAACCTTTTAAAATTATTAAATAGTATAAACTTCTTGATATTTACTAAAATAGTAAGGAATTTAAGCCCTAAAACCGATTAATGTATTGGCGGACTGATACTAAAGCTGGTTGTCCGGCCAGTGCAAGTGAAAAGGTGTTGAGGTCGGTTCGTAAGAAATTAGTTAACCAAATTGAAGATTCTTATGGAAGGCAGCTCGTTAACCGAAATTTCGTTAACCGAGGCGTTCGTTAACCAAGGTATCACTGTATATTGATTCTTATATAGGGAGATGGAGATATAAAAAAACAAAAATTTATAGCATTTCTGTCGTAAATTTATAGTTTTGAGTTATTTTCACTTTTTTATTTCACTTAAACATAGTACTGTATATACAAGTTCATGGGGAAATACATCGTTTACATCTTACCCGGCTAATCAGCAGAAGTTTGAATGTCACATGATAATCGTTAGCATGCATAAGCTCTGAAATTTTAATTGCGAAGTTGCAAGGGTTTGACGCATAATTGAGCGAGTACAGTACTGTATTTGAAAATGAAGCTGCAGCTGTTGACACCTTCAGGGTTCATGGTGTTCTCCTTTCTTTAGTCAAGTGTTCAAGGAGTGGGTCAGACTGTTAGTATCATGAATACAGTATCAGCATACTGTACTTGGTATTGCAAAACTCCACAAGAGGAAGGGATCTCATTATTGTGGGTTTACGGTGTCCATGTCTAAAGGCACTTGGTTCGACAAAGTAAACATGCCAACCTGGAAAAACTTCTTGTTCTGCAATACATTCATCAGTGCTACACAACAAGAAATTTGGAATTGTCATCTGAAACTTTTATTGATTGAAAAAGTTTTTTTTTCCTAAGGTCTGCCAACATTAGTTGGATAATCAGGATCCCATTGGGAGACTTAGTGTTGTAGTTGAAGTGGACAAGAGCAAGTTTAAAAACCTAAATACAATCAAGGCCATGAAGTGGGTGTTGGGAGGCACAGAAACCGTCTCAAAATGTAAATTCATCATACCAGTGCTTGACCGCAATGCTGACACCCTAAATACCACTAATTCTACATTTGCTAAAAGCAGGTCGAGTAGTGACCTTTGGAGGGCTTACAGTGCCCTCGGTGACATTGGTTATACCCTGTACCCACAGAACTGTAAACCAGTGAGAACTTTGTGGATCCTTCTATTGGCGTGCATACTTGAAATATAAAATGTCTGTGGAAGAACATCAAAAGTTGGGTGCTGTATGCTGACCTAGAACCGAGATTTTTTTTTTCATTCATACGTAGGCTTGTTCAACAATGTGCGGGAGGTCTAAATGGGGAACGTGCTTTTGTTTCAACCAATCAGAGTTTGTTATTGTGCATGGGTGGAACCAGATTTCAAAGCAAGTTTTTTCTGCTTAATATGTCGGGGAGCCTGGGTTAAGAAGTTAGGTCAAGTTAAGTAGGTTTGGTTGGTTAGGTTAACTTGACCATATATACTCGTGTGTAGTTCGAGTTTTTAAGACCAAATTTTTAGGCAAAAAATTGGAGGTCGACCTCTACATAGGTAATAGTCTTGTTAGGTTGAGTCCGTGCATGATGGGAATGGCGAGGAGCAACTTTTAGCTTCAGACATGAAAAATATTTATCATTTACTGCCAGTAAACAATGGAAACGTAAAATATGTACCAATTAGTAATGAAAAATTGTGCAGTGCCTTCAGCAGATGAAGCTCACCAACTTACAATAGGCTAACTTACCTTACAATGTGCTTTCAGTAGTCTTATGTTGAAGTTCTTAGCACAGGCTAACTTATCATATCATATATACGGTATCACAGTACTCATTGATCTACAAAAAATACCGGTAATATAAACCTTTTCGATGTTTCACACTTAATATAACACCCGGTAATCCACCTAAACCTCATATTGTTTACAACGAAGCACGACGCACCACCAGCTGTTGGGTGTTGGCACAGTTGCCGTATCAGCTAGACGGTACACGTGTTTTTTTAATCGTTTTCAGTTAAAAAACTGTTACATCACAAGAATATTTTACCTTAACTGTGCCAGAATGAATATATTCTCAGAAATAAATATTAATTTTGCAGAAACGTTATGTATTTCAATGTAAAATAGAATAAAATACATGAAAACAAAAGACTTTACCTAACCTTCCGATGTTCAAGAGATGTTACCCGTTTTTTAAACAGTTTTCGGTTAAAATACTGTTATATTAGAATGATATTCTATTCATACTGTGCTTGATATAATACATTCCCGGAAATGTAATATTTTTGCTGAAATGACATACGTATTACAGTGGAAAGTGGGATAAAATCATGAAAAAACAATCGACTTTCGCTTTCTTTCGTTGTTCAAAAGATGTTACCGTAATCGCTTTTCGAATGGTTTTCAGTTAAAAAAACTGTTGTATTACAATAATATTCCATCCTAATTGACTTGAATAAATACTTGAAGGGAAATATACAATACAGGGGTATTTTTGCTGAAACTACCTGCGTTTCAGTGTAAAGTGTTGTAATAATAAATGGTAAACAATTTGCCTTCGGCGCTCGGTGTTTCAGGCACGGCAACCCTCAGTTTACAGGACGTAGAGTGTTTTTAGTGAAGGTTTTCTGAAATGAGTTTTATATGCCATAAAATATGGTGCATTATTACCCTAATTTGTTGTTCCATTACCCTCAAAAACTTGGGTAGACCTATAAACGAGGCACATCATAAATTAATGATTTCTTGGTCAAAAATCAGGGTCGACCTATAAATGAGGTAGAATTATAGACGAGTGTATACGGTAGTAATACATGGTTGATAACACAAACTTAACCAACCCAACCAAACCTAACCTGGACCCCTGGCATATTAAGCTGAAAGCACTTACTTAGACATGAATAGGTTTAAGAACCTATTGTGCAGAAAAAAAAAAAAATTATATGGGATTTGCACAAGTCATAGACACACAACTCTGGACAGTGAAGGCTAAAAATAAGAGGTAGTAAAAGCCCCAATATGAAGCTCTGTCAGTTTATTGACAATTTTAGCGAGACCGGAATCAAATTTATTTATTTCCAATCAAACAACAACAGGCCAGAAACTTTAGCAGAATATTTAAAGTAAAAATTAAATTTCTTGGCAAACAAAGCATGTATAGACTTGATTAAGTGCTATATGATCAGTTTTTTTTTGTGTGTTTTTATTTCCAAATTTCCCTCATCCTTCATACCCTGCCCACTCCAGGTGATTTATGATTGCAGACAAAGGACAAAAAACATTTATGATGAGAATAAAAAGTTGCTGTATTGATTTCATTAGTTAAAATCATCCAAATTATAACTGTGGAAGACACGAATGAAATATATAAAAGGATACACCACATTTGGTAACCAATCCACATCGTCACTGACCCAATTCGTCACCAATATCAATTCCACTTTGTCATCACTAACAGTCGCTGGTATTAGTGACAAATTGTAAGTTATTATTTTACACGAATAGAAATTACACGTATACAGACGACTCGAGAAGTATTGTTATTATTTTTATTATTATACATGAATATTAATTGTTTAATAAAGAAAATGATTCAACAATGGTAAATAAGCAAAATAAAGAACAAATGAAGGTGATTTGGCACCGATGCATGAACCACCGAGCAGTGAGATGATTGCAGGCGTATTAACAGTGGTGTTATCTTTTATTTTCGTCTTTAATAAATTGTCTTAGGTGTTTTTTATTATTTTCCATCCCAAGTAAGTTATTTTCGTATGTATATTACTTTTATCCTCTTCACCACTGATCGGCTCCTTAGCCACTTGGGCAATCGGTCACGTCTGTTACGCACTGTGGCAAGTACTGGGCATGCACCGGCTCCTGAATATATCTGAACCTACTCCAGTGCTCGTCCAGTCTGAGCACAAGCTATTATCGTGCACAAAAAAACAAATCAAGACAAACAAGTCCGTCTCTGGAAGCTGTGGGATGAATATGAAGAACAAAATATCATCACTTCTAATTTTCCCCCAAAAATGTCAGTGTCTTCTTCCAAGCTTGCATGAGTAATAACAATGCTTTTATATTATCTAAATTTTAATCTTTCACATATTGTTTAAGTGAGATGATTGCAGGTGCATTAACAATGTTTTTATTGTATAGTTTCATCTTTAAAAAATTGTCTTAAGTGTTTTTTTTATTACGTATTTGCTATCACACGCAACAGTTATTTTTGTGTATATAATGATGGGAATAAACGGGGTGACGAAAGGGGTAAAGCTGTGGTTACAAAACGGATTAAGAATAGTGGTGACAAAGAGGGTTGGTGACGATATGGGCAGGACTCATATAAAAGCATTCTGGTGCTAACCGCTCTTCCTCCTTTACCATTATTACCTGCGGTACATGTACTGTATTCAATACCCAGACCAACAAACTTATAAGTGTTCTTAAAATGTTGTGGTATTATTTTACTTTAGGACATAGTGCGCCCCAAAGTTATAAGCTACTGAAACATTTAGATCTCCCTATTCTGAGCATTCTGAACCCCATATATACCAGGCAGAAATGGATAATAGCGACACAATTGAATTGAATTTATTTTACGTAGTTTTCAGTCTTCGTCTGTGAGATGATGTTATCGGCGCATCACGCATGCACAATGTTGACTCAGATCACCCAGTCGTGACCAATGAGGTATCAATATCTTAAACAAATTTTTTTTGACCAATCACATTTGATTTTTTTCATAGGAAGCAGCCTGGGTAATTTCATTGACCAGTCTCACAATGGCCGTGGTGGAGGTTGGTTGTCATATGTGCTCCTACGATTATTTTAAGTTTAATGCTCAGTTTTATGAGAAAGACGATCATTCTATCCAATTCTTACGTATCTCTGGTCCTTCCACTTTTAACTAAGGAATTGTACTTTCGGACATGGTGCGCCCCAAAGTTTTTAACTACTGAAACATTTAGGTTAGTTTAAGCTAGGCCTACCGCCCCCAGCTAGGGGTCAGGTTAGGCCTACTGGGGGTCCAGGGATGGAGTCCTGGCTAGGAGTTAGATTAGTTAGGTTAGACGACTCGTTTTCGTTTTCTCCCCTACCCAAAATTCCTGATTTCCCAGGTTCTCCCCCCATTATTGATTGGGGGGGAAGGCAAGAAAAAATAGCCATTTCCGCCAAAGATGAAGGTCAGATTCGTTTGAAACACACCAAAATACAATGGAAAAACATATTGGTCAACCCCTCGGGACTCGTGTCCTAAAGTAAAAATTTACCAATGTTGTTACTGCGCTTCAACAATAAAGGTCTTTAAGCACATAGCAAGGTTAGTAATTAATACACTGGTTCAACACCAATAAAATTGAGATAGAATTCTCTGCCTAGTGCGAGATACCCCCCCCCCCCCCCAGTACTGGGAATAGGAATTCTATTAAAAAGCAAACTTAAGATTAATTAATAAAATATATTCAGTAAAATCAGTTACACACGAGTGTGTATCCAGACAAAATTTGTAGCAATAATATATAAAGCACAATAAACATAAGATACTTTGTGTCGAGTCACAAAACACATCACAGAATTTGGTTTACGTCTCATAAGCGATTTAATAACACCATAAGCTTAAAACACTAGCATAATAAGCTCTTGCACAATAATAAAGAAATATAAACACCCCATTTCTTCCAAATATACAAAAAATTCACAGCACAAAACAATATTCCCTCTCACCATTATGACCCGCTTCCTGTGTTGACAACTACACCAACCTTCGACTCCATAATAACAGCATGCATGATATTCTGCTATACAAGCATATATATATATACTTTTTGCAACAAATAACAAATATTCATATATTTATATTCATCAATTCCAATTTAATATTATAAAATTGTTTTAAATTATATAGTAGATATATTAAGTCAATGTTTTATAACCTTCTGTAGTGAGTCTGCCGGGCGAACACCATTACAATTGAACACGACAACAGTACTTCTATGAACATTTGACATACATGAATACATTTAAAAAGAAGAAATGGGAGGTATTCATTTATGTAGCTGGTTTAGAATATCACTACGAGTTCTTGCTCTTTTAGCCATTGACAAAATCAGTGACGTTCCCAAATCAACCTAAAAGAAGAGGCAACAATAAATGTCTATTAAATATATTATATTTTTCAAAGGTGTACAACAATATACTAATTAAAAATTCCTTCAACCATCAAATATAATTATCTGTTTTTCGTTTTAATTGCCTCATTCATTAAAGCGATATTACATGCTTTTATTCATTTCGCTTCTAATCAACTGACACATTATTTACTATTTTTAATTTATTCATCTGTAGAGCGTGTATGTACTGTATATAGAACTAAGACTCTGACTACGGTACCTTTAGGCACAACCGTAGAGAGAATTTAGCCAACTGAGCGCCATGTTGTTACTCAGCAGGTGGGAAGTCTTCGGGCTGTCTCCCACATAATTTATAAACGTGCGTACCCAATTGTAAGTATGTATAACAATTTTAATGAATATTCATCATCATCCTATACAGTACGTGGGCAAACTTCTTCATTTGCTGAGTAACAACATGGCGCCTGCATGTGACCGAGTTGACAGAACTTTATAATCTAAGGCAGTGGTTCTCAACCTTGTTTGCCCCATGCACCCCTTTCACCATATGTCAGAATGTCATTCCACCTCCTTTCCAAGATTGTCTGCCTCAAAAAGTGCATTCCAAATAATATGCATATAATACTGAAAATCCTTTATTTTTTCCATATTAGTACATATACATTTACAATTTTACATGGATTATTTTTATAGTGGAGTTTTACAAATTAAATGCCAATTGAAAATGTTGATGGATTTATAAAACTTGAATAAAAGTAAAATAGTTTTTTTTATATTTATAATGAATTACTTAACAGACCAAACTGAAGCATAATGCAATAAACAAAAAGTTCAATAGAATACCAGGATATTGTAAATTTGTAATTAATTTTATTCAGATGAAGATTACAGTCAATGAGAAACCTGTGATTGTTTTTTCTTCGCCAATTCTGGGATACGGGGAGGAGTGCTTGAAAGGGCACAACGCAGGTCATTTTCTACCTCTAATCTACTACGTTGCTTCGTTTTAATTTGCAACTGAGTTGAAAAGCCTGACTCACAAATATATTGTAGTGGACGTCTCCCCTACAACTGCGGAGCCACAGCCACCACCTGCTACCGCCTTCCCTAGCAACCAACCAGATGTTACCGTATCTTAGCAACGGAACCAGGAACCGGCGACTTTCTCGGGTTTTCCCAACATGATTCATAGAGGACTGGCGGCTGCTGCTGGGTATATAAGCTCTGTCTCTCCATTGAGATTCATTCTGACGATTCTTCTTGAACAAGCAACACCTCCTCCTCCGCCGCTGCCTGGCTGCCCTTGCTCCTCCTCGCCTGCCTGGCGGTCCTCGCTCCTGCCAGCGAGCATGGCGACCCACCAGCTGTCCTTCTCTGAGCTTCCTCACCAACCAGCTCTCATTCTGCCCGTCTTCCTGAACAAGCAACACCTCCTCCAGCAAGCTCCACGCTGTCACCATTCATTCAACCAGGAGGCCAGCAACAGGCAACATCTTCTCTAACGAAGCTCCTGCACATCTACCTCCTACAACATGCTACTCACCGAACGTCTCCACTGAGCAGCCCCTCACCACACAGCACCTCCAGCACCAGACTGTCTATCATATAACTTATATATTATTCAAGAAAACCACATTAGAGTTTCCTTCCATCCTGAGTGCTAGACAACATTAATATCTCGATACCCCTACAATATGTCGACACAAACGGAAGCAAGACACGGATAGCTCTTTCTGCCACTTTTGGGTAGGAATCGCACATCAAGGGCCAAAATTCTGTGATTGATTTCTCATCGAACATATCTCTTGCTCCCGAATCAGTTTTCCCCCCCATGAAAACCTGAATTCCCCCCCTGGGGGGAATTCCCCCCAGGTTGAGAACCCCTGCCCTAACACATTACTATTACACTTATGCATCAGGCAAAGCTTTAAACTGTAATAACTTCTATATAAGCCTTTTTTACAGGGCGGGATATAGCCAGATAGGACACTGACCTGAGGTGAAGGTAGAACGGAGGGTACTGAGGGCAGTGCCCCGTTGCTTGTCACCGCGTAGGCCTACAGTTTCCAATCTTTAATTTTTACTTTTATTTTTTACGGTTCTCACCTGAACACTTTCTGGTATATTGTCACTCATGTCGTGGGTAGATTCATTGGGTTATAATATCAACGCGGCACACTTGAGGCAGGTACACAGGACGCTCCCCTTAAAACAAAAGGCGAATGTTCATGGCGTGAGTATATCCACTTCACTTAAAACTGTAATTAGGGATCCGCCTTTCACAAATTGCACTATTTGAACACAGACATGAGATTCTCTGATCACTGTACCTGTTGTGGGTATACGTCACGTGAGGATACGAGGTGTATTAAGTTCACACCAATACATACAAGATATTTCCTTTCAAGTATAGTTTCTGGGTCGCTTCCAACACCTCACATAGTTCTGACACATTTATCCCTTTCCCTTTTCCAGATCATTGTTCTCAAGTATATTCATATGATATCTGTGGAAGGTATGTCCGCTACACGTTCACAGACGTAAATAGTATGACCTTCAAACCACGATCCACACTTAGTCCTACAGTACACTAGTCCGGCTCAACTGGACTTTCCCGATCATCTTATGGATACCCTGAGTTCTCCTTAATGCTATGAATACATACAATTAACATTAGAAAACTGTACCTGGGTACAATACAACACATGGTCTAGTAACATTGAGTAGGTGAGTTATCCTTTATCAATGTTTCCTGTTTTCTGAGATTCTACAAGCGCGGTGGATTTGAATGTTATGTAGCGTAATATGAATTAAAATGGGTTTTTAGGAATGACAATGATGTGCGCAGTACACTGAGTGCCACATGAGAGGTAGAACGGGCAGTGCATGCCACATGTGGGACATAACGGCGCGGGCGTGGATGAGCCGGCCGCTAGGGGGGACAGCTCTGTCAAGATACACGATATCTGTGGGAGAAAAGAGGAAGAAGGAGGGTTGTGGGGGCGATGAATGCTGTGCTTCCCTCTCGGCAGGAACAGAGTCCTCAGATGCGCCTGCTGGAGTCCGTAGGACGTGGTGTTTGGGGCAGGAAGAGGAGCTGGTGTCTGCTTAGAGAAGCAGAGCTGCTCTAGGATGTCTAACCTGCGGTGGAGAAACAGTAGCTGTAGAGCCGATGAGAGCTGCCTCTGTGTGGATAAGCCAGTCTTCCATGTTGCTTGAAGACTGGGAGAGTGATGGGTTTCTCCTCCATACTGTGTGAGTGCGAATCTCCGGGAGTCACCATTTGTGGGGTACTGGTTGTTTGTTGTTCACTCAGGATGGGATGGAGAAAGGAAACTCACAATGTGCTCTCTGTATACATATTGTATTGGATGTACAATGCAGCTTGGTACTGGGAGGAGGCAGCGTGGTTACAAGCGTGAGTAGGGAGAGCTGGTTGGTGAGGGTGCTCAGAGGAGGACCAGCGTGTGGGTCGCCATGCTCGCCGGCGGGAGCGAGGGCCGCCAGGCAGGAGCGGGAGAGGTGTTACTTGAAGACTGGCTGTAGGTAGAAAGAGATAGGTCACCACGAGGTCAGGTCTTATATAGCGGGGGTAGGTGTGGCTTAATAGTTGACCTCCATCATGTAAGGAGGCGCTGGTTGACCTAAAATCACGAGGCATATACTGGGGATTCCGCGGGGTCGGCTACTCAGTGACAAACAGCGTTTGTATGGGAGGAATCCACTACAATACTCCCCTTCCCCTCCAGGCGCAGCGAGAGGCTGGAGGTTGGCAGGGCTGCGTGCCACATGAGAGGCAGAACGGGCGGTGCATACCACATGTGGGACATAACGGCACGGGCGTGGATGAGCCGGCCTCTAGGGAGGACAGCTCTGCCTAGATACACGAGATCTGTGGGAGAAAAGAGGGAGAAGGAGGGTTGTGGAGGCGATGAATGTTGTGCTTCCCTCGCGACAGGTACAGAGTCCTTAGATGCGCCTGCTGGGGTGTGTGGGCTTGGGTCAGGAGCAGGGGCTGCGTTAGGAAGAGTGTCCATGACAGCAGCAGGGTGCATGACAGCAACAGGTTCCACGACAGCAGCAGTGTGCAGGACAGTTGCAGGGGGTACCTGAGGGAAAAAAGAGGGGCGTGTGGGTCCGCGTTAGGAGCAGGGGCCGCGTCAGTAGGAGCGGCAGGGTGTACTGCTGGGCCGGGGGCGGCGTCTGAGGCAGGACGGGTGTGCTGGGGTCGGTAGGACGTGGTGCTTGGGGCAGGAAGAGGAGCGGCTGTCTGCTTAGAGTAGCAGAGCTGCTCTAGGGTGTCTAACCTGCGGTGTAGAGACAGTAGCTGTAGAGCCGATGAGAGCTGCCTCTGTGTGGATAAGCCAGTCTTCCATGTTGCCTGAAGACTGGGAGAGTGATCGGTTTCTCCTCCATACTGTGTGAGTGCGAATCTCCGGGGGTCACCATTTGTGGGGTACGTGATATTTGTTCACACTCAGGATGGGATGGAGAAAGGAAACTCACAAAGTGCTCTCTGTATACATGTTGTTTTGGATGTACAATGCAGCTTGGTGCTGGAAAGGCAGCATAGTTACAAGCGTTGAGTAGAGAGAGCTGGTTGGTGAAGGTGCTCAGAGGAGGACCAGCTTGTGGGTTGCCATGCTCGCCGCTGGGAGCGAGGGCCGCCAGGCAGGAGCGGAGGAGGTGGTGTTACTTGGAGACTGGCTGTAGGTAGAAAGAGAGGTAATTCACCACGAGGTCAGGTCTTATATAGCGGAGGTAGGCGTGGCTTAATAGTTGACCTCCGTCATGTAAGGCGGCGCTGGTTGACCTAGACCACGAGGCATACACTGGGGAATTCGCGGGGTCGGCTACTCAGCGACAAAAGTGTTTATAGGGGAGGAATCCACTACAAGGTAATGCTCGGCTGAGGGGTGTTGACCCGGCTTACAAGTTCGGAAGTAAATACTGGTGTGGTCGTTGGGTTGTCCGCGGCCGCCAAGCACGCAGCCGTGCATTCGTTGAATATTCTATCTGCCGCGGTTGCATAAAGTTCAGGTGTCGTCGAGTAAACTACTGCGGACAGGGCGATACGTACTTATGTGGGGAGCTTTTGTGCGTGAAGCTGGCGCAGGATAGGTTTGGGAAGTCTGTCTGCGTGCCGGGAGTTCAGCCTACACATCTCCTCCCAGAGAAGTCCCGGAGTTGAGTTTCCAAGGGAGATTGAAAATAGGTCCTGCAGGAGGCTGGGGCGGGTCCATCAGTAATGCGTTTTTAAGGCGTCCCGCAGGGTGGTGAATTGGAGGGTTGGAAGTAGTCCGTGATACATGCGTAGCGACTTCCGTGGGCAAGGAGGAGAGCAGGGCACCGTACTTTTGCTCGTCAGTAGCTTGTGAGCCGACGAGGATTGCTTCCACATCATCTAACCAGTCCTCGACGTTGTGGTTGAAAGTCGGTAGAGAGATCCGTTCCTCCATCCTGTGTGAGTGTGTTTTTCCAAGGGTCACCAATTGTAGGGTTTCGTGATGTTATGTTGTCTAGCACTCAGGATGGGATTGATGGAAACTCTAAGGTGGTGGTTTTCTTATATAAAATATATTATATGAAAGACAGTCTGGTGCTGGAGATGCCGTGTGGCGAGAAGCTTGCTCAGAAGACACGTTCAGTGAGTAGCGTGCTTGAGGTATCTGTGCAGGAGCTTCGTTAGAGGATATGCTGCGTGTTCAGAAACGTAGGGTAGAATGAATCTCAATGGAGAGACTGCGAGCTTATATACACAGCAGCTGGAAGTAAACCCATGGGAACTCGCTGCTTTCTTGACTCCGTTGCTAGGGAAGACGTAGAAGCTGGTGACCCCCCCCCCCCTGAGCAGCTCGCTGGTTGCTAGGATACTGTCGCATTGGAATGCGGATACGCAGTTGTAGGGGAGAAATCCACTACAGTACAAACTTGGTTAAGTTCAATAGTAATAAAACTCAATATTTACCAATTACGCTTTGTAAATTAGACGATCTCCCACCAATTACATTTCAGGACGCTATCATCCTCCCAAATTCTGAAATAAATATGTTAGGCCTCACCATTTCCTCCACTATGTCCTAGAAATCACACATCCTTAGTATAACTAAAGCTGCTTCCAGAAAGTTGGGAATGCTGTACAGATGCTGCAGCTACTTCACTCCTGAGCAGTTGCTCCAAGTATATAAGGGATTCATTCGTCCTAACTTGGAGTACTGCTCTAATATCTGGGGTGGCTCTTCTTCTGTCCAACTATTAGATTGGGTGGAATCAAAGGCATTTCGTCTTATTAACTCTCCTCCTTTAGTCGACAATCTCTCTTCCCTTTCTCTTCGCCGCAATGTTGCTTCACTCTCTCTCTTTTACAGAGAGTGAAGCAACGTAGTGTTGGGAGGAAGGAATACCACTTTTACGTTGAGGTGACGAACTAACAGTAGGGGCGAGTGTCCTGGTGCGTTGTCAAGCAGCAACAAAATCTTGAATGGAACATTCTGTTGCTCACAGAATTTCTTCACGTCGGGAAAGAAACAGTCATCAAACCAGGAGAGGGACAGAGCAGAGAACATCCACGTCTTACGTGCGGTCAGCCAGTGGACATTCAGCTTGGTCATGTCCTTGCTCTTGTAGGCGTGCGGCTTGCGTGCTGTGTGGATCACCGATAACTTGAGCTTACAGGAGCCGGAGGCTTTGGTGGTAAACATGACGGTGATGCGCTCCTTCTGCAACTTCCGGCCCCGACACTTGCTGGTAGACTGGACAACGAAGGTTTTGGAAGGTAGCTTTTTCCAAAACAGACCGGATTCGTCCATGTTGAACACCTGGTCGTCGGTGTACTGTCCTTCCTCCATAATCGCACGTAAGAACGGAGGAAAATCCCTAGCTGCAACACGGTCAGCACTCGCTTTTTCACCACCAATGTTAATGTTGGTGATCTTGTTCCTCTTCTTAAACCTGTGCAGCCACCCAGAGGAAGCATTGAAGGGTTTGGGCTCTGCAATTCCCATCTTACGTGACACTGCTGCGTACAGTTCACGTGCGTACTCCTGAACTGACCGCATGTCGACCGCCATGTTCCGTCTTGCCTGACGAATCAAGTAGCACACAAGAAAATTTTCTGTCTAGAGAAGCACCTTGTTCTGGCAATACTTGATCATTGAAGCACCTGTAGACTTTGTGATGTTCATGTGCTCTTTTATCTTGGCTGCATCCTTCTTGATCGTCCTGATCGTAGATTCGTTAACACCATGCTGGCGCGCGAGATCAACCTGTCGCTCCATTTTCTAAATCTTGTATTATACTGTACTTCACCTTGTAACTTAGGGCACGTCGTATTTTCTTTGGCTAAGGGCGGCTGGGTCCAGGTAATGCAAGGTTGTCCGGCAGCAGCCATTCTTACAGAACAATAGATACCTGTATACACGGTGTGGCCGGGAGGGATGTAACTGATGCGGCTAGGTCAAGCGCCTTCTTCCCGCCTATGGGAAGGCACGTCATATTACGTTACACCAATCACAGTTAGTGGCGGAGGGAGGTAAGGATGCGTGGCCCAATCACAGTCCGATACGTCATATGATGTCAGCGATAACGCAACAGAGGCATCCACTGCGCAACCTACTCGCGCCGAAGGCCCAAGCATGGCGGGAGGTTTGAATCCAAAAATGACTGCGCGGCAGGACCGCCAGCCGCTCTCCGCGTATATGAGTAGATACACCGCGTAAAGTGGGAATCCTTGTTCTGGCGGGGTACCGTGTAAATGTGGAAACGCATAAAAGGGAACCGTGTAAATCGGCGTATTACTGTACAGATGGTTTCTAATTAGATTTAAACATCTTATCAAACTTGGTACAGTACAGTACTGTGCTGTATTCTTAACTACTGATTCTCAATTATATCTAAAGCCGATTCTTACATATACTGTATTGACTGATGGTGAATGATAATATAGCCAATTCCTTATTTCTAGATGTAGCCTCATCAACCAAATCACAAATTTCTGTGAAATATTATGTCGTACAGTGCAGTGATTATATATTGCATATTCCCCAAGACATTCACATAAAAAATTTGATGTAATTGTATTAAGATACAATGTACAAGAGATAGCAGTGATGGACCCAGGAAAATCAAAAGTGGGGATGGGAGTCCAAGAAGTTGTGGGTGGGGGAATAATGGTGAACACAGCGAGCCCACCCAGCTGGGGGGTTTGGGAGGGTGCTGTAAGCCCCCAGAATTTTGGGTTGGGGAAATCTGGCCGATATCATGGGCATTTTGAGACCATTTTGAAGCCATGTGCGCTTGATTTTAGGAGATATTCTGAGGTCAACAGTAATTAATATTTACTATACAGTGGTCCCTCGGTTAACAAGCACAATCCGTTCCAGCATGTTGCTCGTTAACCGAAAACTAGTTAACCGAAACCATTTTCAATGGGTTTTTGGGCAATTGGTTCCAGCTCACCGAAAATTGCCTAAATTCAACAAAAAATGTAGAAAAGTACACTTACTTTGAGGTGTGTATGTAGAAGGCTCCTGGATGATGATGATGGGAATTAGAAAGGGGGTGGAGGAGAAGGGAGAAGATAAGTCACCCCATGGCACCATTTCACCCATAAAATTTTAGTTCTCTTGGTGTAATTCCATATTATTTTCTTTAAATCAACACTGCACTGCATTATATATTGTCAATATGTAAAATAAATTTCAAAATGACCAATAATTTGCTTGCAAACATAAAAAAAGCGTTTAGGTTAATTGAGTCTCAAGCAAGATGTTACCTCCACTGAAAAGATATAGAGACTGGCGCCTGTTTGCTGTACTGCCAGGCTGGATGGCGAGCATGAAACTAGTTTCCTTTCCTTCAATTATGTTCAATAATTGTTAAAATTACAAAAATTTTGTATTAAACTTTTAAAATTTTTGAATAGTATAAACTTCTTGATATTTACTAAAATAGTAAGGAATTTAAGCCCTAAAACTGATTACTGTATTGGCGGACTAATACTACAGCTGGTGGACCGCCAAATGCAAGCAAAAACATGTTGAGGTCGGCTCGTAAAAAACTCGTTAATCGAGGGATTGCTCGTTAACCGAAGTTAAGAATCTTATAGAAGGTAACTCGTTAACCGAGGGATCACTGTACAATAATGTCCGAGTACAATACTGCATTAAAGAAAAAAGTACAGTACATGTATTGCAATTTTCTGATAAAAAGGGGGAGTCTAAACCTCTCTCTGGGTAGGGGAAAGATACTGTGCTAGGCATTCAAAATAACCTACAAGACACATGCACACTAAGATATAGTGTACTGTATGTACAGAAAAAACATGTACACACAGATACTGTACTGTACAGTCACAACAAGTCATGCAACACTTCCTGCATATTGTAGTTCAGTCTGCAGGTGAGAGATGGAACCCATTCTCCACCATACAGCACTTATCAACCAATATTAGGAGTTACTAGATCAGTGTAAACACCTCCCCACGTATTGTAGATTCAACGGTTATTGTCAGAGTGGATATGCTGGGAGAATGTGTCCCACGACTATTACTCAAAACTACATACACTCACTTGCTTTTGCCATTTTTCAGAAATGATCAGTGATCAAAACTACAAAATTAATTCCATGTTATAAATAAATATGTACTGAATACAGCACTTGGGAGTCACATAAAAACAACAACAGCCTGTCGTGCCCTTCAACCACTGATAGATTTCTGTACAAGTTTACCACAAAATTGGGATAATTCTAGTTACCCGGTAACAAGGCATCCTATTCCAAGATAATTTTCTACAATATCAGGTATATTAGAGGTATTTAAATGATATCCTCAAGGAAAATAAATGTTTATTCATTCTACACAATGCAAATATTGACGACTCCTGTAAGAGAATATACTTAACTTTCACAAGGAAACTGACCTTGATTTACTAATCATACCGAGTTAAATAATATGCATCTTGAGAAATGCACGGATCTTGGTTGATATAATCGTTCGAGTCTGAGAATTTGAAAATGCACAGGAGCCCATATTATGAAATAATGGCATATATAATCTTGTTTCTCACATTTTCAAGAACTCCACTAAGTTTGATACATGCTGAAAACTAACAACTTGCAAATATGTACATTCCATCTCATATTCTTTGTAATGAGACAGCCAATAGGCTTTTCATAATTGGGGCATGTGAGCATTCACTTCCTTTGTACAGTACATAACATCCAAATACTGGGTCATATTGGAGGATGACCAAGGTTCATAGACCCTGGACACCAGTCAGAGAGATGGGGCAAGTGGTGTAATGGCTCTTCCTATGGCATTAGAGAAGATCCCACAACTGAACCATCATCAGCAGTAACCTCATATTTTGTCTTTTACAACCCACACCCTACATGCCTTTTTCTGCCAATTTCCATACTTCAGAACTTCAACACATTGTACACTGAGTGCAATAAAAACTGGAAATCTATTAAAAAAAACTCAGCAAAGAAAACTCAGCAAAGAGTCGTCTCATCCCAATCTCCTAGTTTTGACATTTCTCTCCCATCAATCTAGACCTTCCTGGACAAGATTAACACAACAGACTTGAGAAAATCTAATATAAAGATAATAATGCTTACCAAATATCTCTAAACTTACAATTAAATTAATCTTTACTTTACATACTGGTTTTCTGTTTACATGTTCAAAAAATTTACCCTTTGTGCTTTAATCACTATTTTATATTACATGATTGCCATCCATATTTCTTGACCATATAATAATAATACACATTACACTGTAGCACCACAGCAGTATGTGTGAGTCACTTATTACATGTAATGAAGAATATGCTTGGGATTTAAAGTAAAAATTAAAGTAGAATTTTTTCCATACTTCTACAAGCTAAAGAAACAAATTATGCTTTGCTACTATGAACACCAAAGTAGATAAGTTGGAAAAAATCCTTACTTATCTTATGCCACTTTCAGATATTCACAGTTTAAGATACACACAAGCATGTATGCATGTACACACACACATAAAAGAAACCTGACACCAATTGATAGTACTGTACTATACAGTATAGACAAGGATGGCATCTTTTCACCAACAATTGTAAAATAAAAGCTTTAAATACTGTATATGAAATCCCAACAGAATGCATGAACATCTACAACAAATTTAGCAGTACCCCTTTCATTATTGTATCAGTATACACATTGGGCAGATAAATTAAAAATTAAGATTTGAATATGATCCTACTCGAATATTTTTGATTTATTATAAAATTACAACTGTACGGGGAAATGATTTTCTGCTAAAACCTTTCTTTGTCTTCTTTTGACTGAGAAAAACATGAATACCTTCAATTAGCTTGGCTTTACCTTAATAACTATGTTGATTTTCATCTTGAAAGGATATATACCCATTGTCAACTAAAGTATTTACTAATACCAACAATAAAAGTTGTATTCTAAAATCCAGTGTTTAAAATATTAACAACAATATGTTTATTAAAAGAGAATATTGTAGGGTTACCAAAAAATGGGATATCAATAACCACACCTTAGGTAAGGCTTTTAACACCTACAGGAGATAATAGTGATCAGGTGATATCTTGACCAAACTTTATGCCATCAAGCAAGTTCTTCATACATTATCATGGACATCCATCATGAATGGCAGCACATTTAAAATTATTTTTGTTTCATTAAATTTCATTCTTGATTCAGACTTTTCTTCCAAATTAGTGTTTCAGCAGTTTTTTTTTCTTAAGGACAAAACTTTACCATTTCCAAACACTGGAATGGTTCAGTTGTAAGTGCTTCCCCACTTGAGGGTTTTTACACAGGACACTGTTGACTAAATGATGGGTATTGATCAGGATGAACAATGAGCTATGCTTCATTTACAGGTGAAGTTTAATCATGAAGTGATTACAGCAGATAATATTCCCATATAACCATACGGTTCACATACAAGGAACTTTTATATGTTCCCATGAGGTCAATAAGATTTGGTCCTTGGACACCACTTCCATTAACTTCATTTCACACTTCATGTACTATAAGAATGTTCTATATTGGAAGCAAAACATACTAGACATCTGAACCTGCTGCTAATAACTAAAGACAACAATAATATCCACATTACTTGTCCAGCAAGTTACTTTACCCAAGGAGTTACAGTATAAGCAAGATTCATGTCCCCTACTGTCACCAGTCAGAAATTTAAAACCGCATCAAACAGCTGAAATGGGAAACAACAGTCTGACATGAAGTTTAAAAAATTTCACATTTCTATAGACTGAAGTACAGGTAAATGTAGCATTTCTATAAAAATTGTTACCATCTAACCAGGCTTATTCAAGCCTAAGGTCCAAATATTCAATCATTCAAATGTGAGGCACAGAATTTGTCAGCTAGTTTTGAAATGATCATATTTGCACCCTATTATTAAACACAAGAGGCAAAACCACATTGACATATTTAGTGTATTTCAAAATATGTTAAAAAGAATTCTGCTTTCCACAGTTTCCCCATAGGGTGGTAGACCATTATCTTCTGTGATTTAATAAAAAAAATTATGATACAAGATAAAACTTAATAAATCAGATGTCAATAACTTTAGATGATTAAAAAATAAATTTATGGCAGTGAAGAAGATATTGGGGAATCCTTATACTGTAATGTTCTTCAAAGAATGACCACTCACGTATTGAGACATATGAGGTTTTGTTGTTTTTTCTGGAGAGGAGGACCCCGGCTGGCTGATATAAACACACCAATACATGTATCAGACTTTGACACAATTAACCAAAATCCAAGGAATGTTAATGGAACATTTATATTTCAATTAATATTTTACAATACGTACACAATACATCATGAAATAAAACAAAATCCAATTATCTGAATTTTGGTTCCTTGAGCCCATGTAAGTTATCTGGTGTATGCTGGGAATCTTATTGTTCTTTAGCACCCAACAATAAAAGAGCCAAAGTATAACTTGGGTTACAAAGACCACACATTGACCCACGGAAAAAAAAAAAAAAGGGGGGGAACTATACAAAACTGAAATATTTAATGACAGCCTAAAGGAAATAGTCTGCTTGAGGTTTCTTGGCTGGGATGCCTCTACTCTCTTGTGGTGCCGCCTCAAAGATGGTGAAGTCACGCTTCAAATTTTCATCCAGTTCCAGAATAGCTGCTACATTCCCACATCTTTGAAAGAAAATGCAATGTTTATATTAACTGGCTAAATAAATACAGTCGGCCCTTAACATACGCAGGTTTAACTTACACGGATTTGCAAATACGCAAATTGCCGCTGGAGGAATATACATTATTCAAATCGCGCACGATACCACACACTGCACACCACAAACACACACACACACACATCGCCCGCACCACCCAACGTTCCCGCGCTAAATCAGCCAGTCAGTCAGTCTCGCAGTAACCACGCTTGTGTTGACATCAGCATTGTAGTTGCAAAAATATTATATTTCCGTGAATGTATTATATCAAGCACAGTATGAATAGCATATCACTAATATAAGAGTATTTTAACCGAAAACTATTAAAAAAACGAGTAACATATTTTGAACATCGGAAGGTTAGGTAAAGTCTTTTGTTTTCCTGTAGTTTATCCTAATTTACATTGAAATACATCACGTTTCAGCAAAACTACTATTTATTTCTGAGAACATGGAAATGTAATATTTTTGCTGAAATGATGCACGTATTACAGTGGAAAGTGACGAAAACAATGACTTTCGCTTTCTTTCGTTCAAAAGATGTTACCGTAATCGCTTTTCAAATGGTTTTCAGTTAAAAAAACTGTTGTATTACAATAATATTCTATCCTAATTCACTTGTGATGTAACAGTTTTTTAACTGAAAACCATTCGAAAAGCGATTACGGTAACATCTTTTGAACGAAAAAGCGAAAGTCATTGTTTTCGTCACGATTTTATCCCACTTTCCACTGTAATACGTACGTCACTTCAGCAAAAACATTACATTTCCGTGAATGTATTATATCAAGCACAGTATGAATCATTGTAATATTACAGTATTTTAACCGAATACTATTAAAAATCGAGTAACTTCTCTTGAACATCGGAAGGTTAGGTAAAGTCTTTTGTTTTCGTCATGTCTTTTATCCTATTTTACATTGAAATACATCACGTTTCAGCAAAACTACTATTTATTTCTGAGAATATATTCATTCAGGCGCAGTTCAGGGAAAATATACATGTGATGTAACAGTTTTTTAACTGAAAACGATTCGAAAAACACGTACTCTCTAGCCCTATTCAAGGAGAGGACTGGGAGAAGCTGTTTGGTGCTGAAGACGATGACTAGGAAAATGATTTTGATGGATTTTAATGAAAATATTCAGAAATATGGTTCAGGTATCATAGTATTTATTCAAGTGAATTAGGATAGAATATTATTGTAATACAACAGTTTTTTAACTGAAATTTTTTTAACTGAAAACCATTTGAAAAGTGATTACGGTAAAATCTTTTGAACAACGAAAGAAAGCAAGTCATTGTTTTCGTCATGATTTTATCCCACTTTCCACTGTAATACGTACGTCATTTCAAAAAAAATATTACATTTCCATATTTATTTCTGAGAATAAATTCATTCAGTCACAGTTAAGGTAAAATATACTTGTGATGTAATATTTTAATGAAAATACCCGGTATTTAGAAATACGGTATCGTAGTTTTCTTTTGTTTAAAATTTAATTAACAAAGATTGATGTTTCAAATGTAATGAACAAAAATTTATGTATCTATAAATAAACTTTAAAAAATGAATACTTTATGTTTTACATCCTCCTGTGCTACCATACCATGCATTTGGCTACTTTGGGCTTGCTATGATGACGCAAGAGATCTGCCCTGGCAACTGTACCGACACCCACAGCTGGTGGTGCATCGTTTCCATTGTTTACTGGTAGTTACTGGTAAATATTTTTCAACCTAACGAAACTATTACCCGTTTAGAGGTCGACCCCCAATTTTTTGCCAAAAAATTAGGTCTTAAAAACTCGAACTACACACAGGTATATACGGTAAATAAGGATGAGGGGCCAGGGGTGTTTTTTTTTGGGGGGGGGGGGGGCAGCAAAAATACGAGGATTCTTAACATTCACGGGTATCTCTGCTACCTAACCCCCGCATATGTTAAGGGCCGACTGTAATTTGGATTTGGCTTACAGAAAATACATTGATCCATTGCAACTTTCCACGTCTCTCGGTAGTGGGCCGCTCAGGTTCCACACACACTATACCCGTGCATGTTAGATAAAATAAGGTTTTTCATATGAAAATGTGTTTGAGAAAAAAATACCAGTATGCAATTGTTTTATGACATTATACCAGCATTATTATATGTGCTAAGAACACAAAATTTGTTCCTTGGTAATCCTTACAGGTTTTGGGCTAAATAGTTATAGAAGAACAGTTGAGAAAAAAATAAAAAATAGTATTTCAATGCATAATGGTGTTTCCCGAGGATATCAAAATTTCTTTAGAATGAAAAATATTTCCTTGAAGTGGCAATACTGATGGATGCAGTGGTGAGTGCACATAAGCAGGCAGATATATGAAAGTGACAATGTGTGTATCTATCCGATGATACACAACTTTTCACAAAATTTATCACTACATGTTCATACGCATATTTGTGTATGAAGGCCTCAAGGTGATAAATTCTTTAATGCCTGTTTATGTGTTAAAAGTTTCCAAAACAGTGCCTACTAAGTTATAGGGGGTGAAATATACAATATTAGTTATAAACTGATGACAACCATGTTCTTATCTTACACCTGATCAATTTACCAACTACTGTACAGTATACAGGGGGTCCCCGGGTTACAAATGGGTTCCGTTCCTGAGGACACTCTTAAGTAAAAAATGTACGCAAGTCAAAACACATGCTACGTGCATAGTGTACTTATTGAAAAATGTTTAACCCCATTCGTATCGGCAGGCCTTTGTAAGTCGGGGCCAGACCGTATCCAATTTCCAATACAGGCATCCCTCGTTTAATGATGGGGTTGTGTTCCTGAAATCCTAATGTTAAGCAAAATTGTCGCTAAACCAGGGATAACGAGGAATAATATCCATGGAGACGGCATGTTGCCACTGTTACATGTAATGAAACTATATAAGTTGTGGAATAATCATTACAAAACTCTAATGTGGCTTAGAATAAAGAAAATATAATATTTAACTAAAATAAGAAAAATTAAGAGCATGAGTGTGTACAGTACAGTAGGTGGACTTGGCACATTACCAAGTTAGACTGTCACTGTTGTTACATCCCCTCCTGTCAATTGAACCCGTGGAGGTCTGCGTAAAACGAAATAACAGAACACATGGGATTAATTGAAATAGAGACTGGGCTGACTCCCAAACTCTACTTTTTCCGGCACAATACGTACCTTGTAGTAAAAATAACATCATAATTTTATGATGGTATGCACCACAATTAACATTTAAGAGAAATATCAATAATATTAGGTTTTTTAACACTTACGTTAGTAGAAAAGATGGCTGGGCACACGGGGATGGGGGATTGGTTCCAAGGCAGAGGGCAGATTATTGGCCCTCACCTGTATCACTTGTATCACCATCCACCAGAGGCCAGCAGGGCCTCCTTGTCAAACCCCTCAAAGTCCATATCCTCACTATCACTGACTTGGGCCGGCTGTGGTGGGTGGCGGGTGAAGAACTCGGTAATGTTTTGATGACTGGGCGACCTTGTGTGCACCCTGCCCGCGCTGCTTTCCACGTAAATGATGAAATTTACCGCGCAATTAAAACATTTCATTTTGGCAAGGCACCGTGTAAATGACCAAACGCGTAAACAAAATCCGAGTAAATCCAGACTACACTATACAGGTTGTACCTCTCTAGTCCAGCATTCTGTGGTCCGGAAATTCCCGTGGTCCAGAATGATTTTAGTTTGTCCAATAGGTAGATAAGCAGCTTTTTTTTTTTCTTTTTTTTTATTACTTATCTGAATTATTATTATTGTTACAGGAGTATTAAATTTTTGCCCCTCAGACCCTAATGTGGGTCGGTGACCTGTGCCCGGGTGGGCTAATCCCCGTAAAAAAAAACAACAACAAAGCCGCGGGAAATTAAGGATTGTTTACATCCGGCAGTTCGGCTGCTCTCTCTCTCTCTCTCTCTCTGTGCTTGTCTATACAGAGTACAACATTTAACCCATCAATATATATGAGCAGTAAATAAGTGTTGCTTTCATATTCTTATGTAGAGTAATGAAGATATGTTTTCACATGTGCACACTTACATACGCGCAGTCTCACTTTTTTTTTTACCATTAATGGTTAGCTCCTTATATTGTTCCATTTATTAACATTAAATAACATTACAGGTACTTCAAACAACCATAATAATTTTTTTACATTAATTTTACTACAGCCACAATCAGTTTTATTTTCTTCAGTTTTATATGTAGAACCAATCAGTCACTGGTTTTGTAAGCTTTAACATAAACAATGCCGGCAGCTGTCTCGTCTCCTCATTATTAATAGATTGTATTGTTAATTTTGCACACACAAACATTAATTCATTAAAAACAAATTCAGAAACATTAATTAAAATATATATGAACAGTAAATAAGTATTGCTTTCATATTCTTATGTAAAGTAATGACGATATGTTTTCACGTGTGCGCACTTACATACGCAATCTCTCTTTTTTCTTTACCATTATCATTAGCTACTTCTATTGTTCCATTTATTAACATTAAATAGCATTACTTCAAACAACCATATTAATTTTACTACAGCTACAACCAAGGTCTTATTTTCTTCAGTTTTATATGTAGAACTAGTCAGTCACTGGTTTTGTAATCAACAAAAACAATGCTGTGTCATTTCCTCGTGTGTTTTAATATTCTACGTATTATTAATGAATTGTATTGCTCATTTTGCACACAAACATTAATTCAATAAAAAGAGACATTCAGTAATAAACAATAATGAATCTTTTGTACATAAGAGAAATGACGCTGTTTACACGATTATGCACGTCATCTGCACGTTGGCGGGCTGTTCAAACCCGTCGAAATTCAAGTTTCCGCCGTCAAAATTTTTATTTTATTTTTTTGTGTTCCAATAAAATACGTTGAATTAAAAACTCGCGAATTTTGAGAAGCTACTATACGACATTTAACCCTTCAATATGTCTTCAAAGAGACCATGATGCAGAGGATGCAGAGAAAGTGGTGCTAGTGCCTCCAAGCATAAGCACAAGTCACTTTCTATCCAGGAAAAGGGTGAATTTCCATGGTCCGGCACTGGTCAGGTCCTGAGGTTGCCGGACTGGAGGTACAACCTGTACTGCATACTTCATGACAACTTTTTAGTCATGTATTCTTTTCATTCATAATTATGGAACAATAAGGTTTGCTGTTGGTACACATAAACCAGTATTAGAAAACAAATTATTGTAGAAAAGAAAAAATACTAAACACATTTATAAAATGTTTACATATATAGCCAAGCTGTCTTGGGTGTAAAAAGTAGGGAACTCATATACCGTAGTACAGTATGTTATATAATGCCTGCTGTAATTTCTATTTGTGCGGTAAATTGTACTGAAACAGGTTGATTCATTAGCCCTTGGACTACCTCAAGGGGAAAACAGTCGGACTACCTCAAGGGGAAAACAGTCACCATCCTGGCAGCAAAATTTAACGGCCCTGAGTTACCAGAAATACTCATTCCCATCACATACTGTATTCTTTTTAACTTTCATCTTCAATTCCTCCTTTTGTATCCACAGTGCTATTCATGTGTTTAAATTCCTTTAACTCCCACTTTCTATTCATACCCATTTTACAATACTCTCCTGTCAAACAAACACAGTACACTCTGCTGATACTGGGAAATGAAAAAACTCTAATTATAAATACAGAAAAGTACAGGTGCTCCTCTACTTACGAACTTGTTACGTTCCTGAGGCTTGTTTGTAAGTCCAGCTTTACTCTTGTAGATACCAAACATATTGTAAAAAATGAAAATATTATGGATACTTAGTACAGCTATATCCTTTAATACAGCCTTAAAACCTGGCTCACTCTTCTCCTCTTAGGTAATGTTTGTTTTATCTGGAATTTTCTTCAAAATAATCCAGTCTCATCCAAATTAAACACCTGTTCTGGCAGGTAACCCCCCTCAGTGATGATGTTTGTATCTCTAAAAGTTTGTAAGTTGACCGTTCTGAAGTAGAGGAGCACCTGTACACCTAATATATGTATTATTACAGCAACATACAATCAATATTATTATTATGAAACACATTCTCTTCCCCACACAAATAATTTATATTTAGTGTAAATGATTTTTAATAAACTGCCAAAACCTCCATTGTCAGCAAAATAAACTATACAGTACTGTAGTGCCTTGTTATCCAGTTTGAAGATTTAACTCACCTGTAGCAATAATTTGGTGCAGACCACACAGTTAAAACTGTGTTGTTAAAATGCCACTTGTAACCTTCCATAACTAACTGATGTGCACGGCAAATCATGTCAATGCCATTTGTGTCGTTGAACTGCGCTACAACATCAGAACCAAAGAGGTAACCAGCGCCTCTTGGACTCACACCCCAACCTTGTGTATCTGCCGGAAATAAAAGTATAACACTTAATCTTTCAGATAATATCTCTTACTTTCTCATGTCTTAACTAAAGTTAAAAGAGTTTAGTTCCACAATAATGTAATTTCTTTGACTTCCATCTTGAGAGTGCACATGGAGGTTAACTGCCTTATTTCTTGGTGGTAACTGATAGTTTAGGAAAGTTATTAGTAAATAGTTGTACTATACTTTCTTTTGAATCTTTTGATATTAAACAAGATTTTCATAAAAAGTTGCATTCATAAAAATTCTGGATGAAAATAAACAAACCTTGCTTTACTAACAGTATAGTGACAGACTGAACACCCGACTTCTCTGTCATGTCTACAATGTCACACCTATACAGATTAAGGCAATGTTCATCAACAAAAATAGTTCTGGTAAATCTTTCAACAATGTCCACTTCCCCCCAAAATAGAGCACATTTTGGAGCTTACATAGTCGGAGGCAGATACAGTACTGCTCAAAAGCATCATATCACAAGGCTTTTATGAGATTCTCAGTTAATGTATGCTCAGTTGTACTAGATATACTGTATTTGATCAAGATGTGGGAACAACATAATTTTCAGGATATAACATGCCACCTTTAATAAAGCAACTCACTGCATGCTAACTGCCTTTCACATGAATAACAGAAAAAAGGCATTAAAAATAGTTAGTCAGCAATTTATTTAGTAATTATTTCATTTCAAGAGATGATGCAAATTTAGAACAAACTTTATTTGTGAATCTTTACAAAACATGCCTTGCCATCTGAAATATTAGTCATATACAGTACAGTTTAGCTGGCCTCCAATGTTGTGGAGAGTGATTTTCTTTAAAAAGTAAAAAGCTATATGAGATCAGATAAGTGTTGTTGTAAATCTATTTCCAAAGATAGCTGAATTCTAAAGCAGGATAACTTTAACTGATTAAGGTTATATAGTACATGGTAAGCAAAATTGTCAGACATAAGAGTTCCACACAGAGTTAGTTCGGGGTATAAGTGAGTTTTGGTAGGTAGAGGCTCCACAGAATGGAATTTCAACAGCAAGGTCATGGCTCCTCCCAGATACCCTTATTGGGTGTGCTGGTGATACTATGTAGAGTAGCTTGTCATAACACTGACTGGAAATCCTTGCAAAAGTTATGGAAAATATTCTGGTAATGCCAATTGTTTTGAAGTTTGTTTTTCCTGCACAATAGATGGGGCAAACTGCCTCAACATCACTTCCACAGCTGACACCAGTATTCCATCTGAGAGTGCACAACTTGCTTAAATGTCTGAATGCAAGCCCAAACTCCATTCCAACAGCTCTGGCTAAAATCTCTGATGAAATATGTCATCGTAATAAGAAGTAAGGGCGATGCCTAAAATCTTTATGCTGTGTGATGATGGTGAAGTCAAAATTTATGGTGAATTGCACAATATCATGCCAGTTACCAATATTATGCATCTTGTTTAAGAAGCACTCAAGGAAATCAAGTTGGATGCACCCCACTTAACTATGTGTGTGTGTGTGTGTGTGTGAGGTCTTCCAGTTCAGATGAAAATATCTGTTGCCAGGTATTCAAAATTTCACCTCATGAAACTGGGTCAGTCAAAGCGATGGATGTATGGAGGGTTGAGTTATCTGCATAGGCGTGAATAGAGTTGTTTGTCACTGAAAGAAGATCATTAATGTGTAACAAGATAGATAGTTGGTGCTAGTATGAAACCCTGAGGAACTCTGGCATTGATAAAGTGGCAGATAAAGACTATCCAGAACTAAGTGTACTCGGACACCAGATAAAGACTATCCAGAACTAAGTGCACTCAGACACCATATAAAAAAGAAGAAATTTAAGGGACTAGGAAAGACAGTGGGAAGACAATTCTGTGAGCACATAACAGAACCAAACTCAGTCAATACCCCAGAGATCGGGTACAGTATATATCAAGAGTTACTACAGCAAAATCGTCATTACAAACTATTGAGTGGTGGAGTGAATGTGTGGAATGAATGCCCAGTACAAAAGCCATAGACTTGATAATGTGAGTATTTTAGTCTTTGATATGCTACTGTTGAGGTAAGGAGCAACTTGGCAATAATATGAAGGAATATATATATATATATATATATATATATATATATATATATATATATATATATATATATATATATATATATATATATATATATATATATATTAAATTTTTTTTTTTCATACTTCAAATGGCTGAGACCTGATTTGTGTGTCTGCAATAAACAATTTAATTGCCTAAAAAACACATAATAGACTTCTACATAACACTGGGGCGCCCCCCCCCCCCTCTCTCTTAATTTGGGAGTTGCGTACCCAGAAAATGCTGTGTAGAGCAAACCCGTGTTGAGGGAGGAGGCAGCTTAAAAAGTACTCAAAAATAAAGGACGAGAAGCAGATGCATGAGCATACTAGTACTGTACAACTTAAAACAAAAAGCCTTAAACAAAAATGGTAAAGGAAAACAACAACACTAATCCTATCATTAACTTTACCTTCAGGATCAGACCATAACAGATCACACATAGGTCCGTCGTGGGGTACTTCTTGTTTTCGATCAATGGTACGAATTTGGTCTAGGGTTTGGATACTCGGGGATAAACCACCATGTACACAAAATATCTGTTGAATATAAAAATAAATAAATAAATATGCCATCCATGAGAACAAAAAAACAGAGGTAAAAAAATGTAACTTATCAATATGTGCTATAGTATAGTTTACCAGATTCTGACATTAAAACCCAATTGTCCCTACAAAACATTTCTAAACACCATAAATCTTGTACATAAAAGGATATTCATGTGTGAATTCTTGTTAATACAGTAAAACTGCATGGGGAAGTACAGTGGAAATTAAATAAACACCTTTTAATATAATTTTTACATGTTCTCAATTCCATTAACAGTTAGACACTGAAGGGGGAGTGATGCACCTAGCCTATTTAACCTATTCTGTGACAGGATTCCAGGTTTGAATGGATGATTCTGTAGTGTGGCTGGTAACATACACCAAACAGCAATGGTGCCAAGGTTCAAAATGGCTAGTAATTAAAAAAAAAAAAAATTAGATCTCACAATATGCATGGAGTCAATTCTCTGAGGCACAAGAAAGTGTTAAGTCCAAGGATACGAAGCACCTTGCCTGTCCTGGCAACCCAAACTTTCCTTTATACAAGGGCAATTTCTTCACATTTCAGACAAAACCCATTAGAAGCATGAGATGATGAACTATAAATAGGGAAGTGATAATACTCTAAAAATCTTACATTTTTTAGTGTCCTTCAAAGTATTTTACCTTTACATCTTACACATAACTTAAGTTCATGATGCCTTCTCACACTTAAAAAATGACACTACTGTATACGAAAGCAAAATGGTAATCCCATGCTGTAGGTCAAATCCTTTAATATTAAAATGTTTAAACTTCTCTGACATAACACATTCACCTTTGCTGCAAGTCAAGTGTACACATACGGTACTACAAAAACTGGCATCTAATACATGGCCAACATGGGGCTCTACAAAGTGTGTTCTCCATACATCCTGCATGTAGTATAACATCATACTCTTCACCAAGCTCTTTCATACATCCTGATGTATGTATAACATCATGTTGATCATTAAGCTCTCCAATGTATCCTGATGTACACAGTATATAACCTGGATGCACAACACCTACATTTTCTGGACAGTACTTGTCTACCTACCAGTAAACCATTACTCCATTCTTAACACATCCAGTCTAAGAGACAAGTTGACAATAAAAAGGTTGGAGATATAGAACCAGAGACATGCCATTAAAATACAGAAATGCTGAAAGAATCTCACACTTAGTCTAGTCTGCACACTTTGCTTTGAGTACTTACCTTTCCGTCAATAATAGCTGATAAGGAGAGGTAATCAAAAATTTCTGTGCAATACCGCCAAACTGTGATAGAACCATATTTTCTTAGACATTCATCATAAAAGCCGTAAACTTGAGTGATCTGTCTCGATTCGTGATTACCTCTGATCAATGTTATTCTGTCAGGATATCGTACCTAAAATGATAAAAAATGTTAGTTGGCAGAACAAAGTTCACAATGCATTAAGTTGTTATTACAGTATCAAGAGATTAAAGCTGGAATGACAGGTGGTACAAAAGGCTTAAAGAGAGCTGGAGGTTGCTGATAAGTGTAATAAAGGATACTGAAGGGAAAGGCTGAAGGTTCAATGGGGTTTGAAAGTCATGAAAAAATCATGAAAACCCATAAAAGAACTAAAGGCTCACGTAAGTTCTATGAGTGCCACTATAATGAAAATAAATAAATAAACTAAAATAAAATCAAGTACAGTACGTACAGTACCATATTTATGGTCCGGAATATAGTATTTAAAAAAAAAAAAAAAAAAAAAAAAAAAAAAAAAAAGTTTGTGTGTTTTCCTCCTGTAGCCATTGTTTTCTTTAAATAATGTATATTGCCATTTGGTTGCTGGACAAAAAATATTGTCAATAGTTTCACTACACACAGGAGACAGCTCAGAACGAATAAAATTCCTCACTCACCCCCCTCCTAACATACAAAGAAAGTTTATTCCCTTTATGATGGGAGGAAGGGGCTCCCCACCTTATCCCATATTTACCCCTCCCTCGTTCACTGTCTCTTTAACACACACACACACACTACATATTTATTTCATATCTCACTTACAAAGAAAATTGTATTGTTTCAGTGACGTGAGATAGTGTGAAAAAGGGTCTACTGTAATGACAACTGTCCCAAGTGCCTGGGTGGGGATTGGAGGTGTGAGTGTGAGAGGGACAGCTGAGTGTAGGCCTACCACACCACAGCCTGTCAATCCCCTCTCACCCAGCCTACGAGTGACCTGTGCCTGACCTCCCTGCCTATCTCATATTTATTCCTCCCTGTTCACTGTCACCTTGACAGTCTCTCTAAAATGCCACATTACATAGCTTAAGAGATCCTAACAACATTTATTGAAGTGTCTTTGCATTGTAACATTTCTTTCTTATCTAACTTAAAAAGAACATGGTACTGTATTGTTTTGGTGACGTGAGGTATAGTGGTGACGTGTAGGGGCTAGAGGTATCACCATTATCATGCTCTCTTTTTATCAAGTGTTTACATAAATCAATTTATTGAAAGAAAAAATATAGCATTGTCTATATTCAGTCAAGAGTAGCCAGACAGCTGAGGCCCATTGTTGCTGTAACATGTCATTCATCATGGCAAAATAATTTAGTAAAACCTTATAATTTTTTATTTATTACATAGTTTTCCATGAGCCTGTGAGTAATGAGGAAAGAAATAAAATATTTATGAATGCAAAATACAGAAAAATCATTTTACATTCATATTTGGCACACTTGCCTAAGAGGCCTTGGGAAATTCCCTGAGATGAGAGCACATACTGTACTGTACATTGATGCGTAGTGGGAGGTTTAAATGCCTAGAGTGCAAAACAATGCAAATTTTCAGTCTTTTGACAACAAAATACACCATTCACGTGATTTTTTTTTGTGTGTGTGTTGGGGGGGGAGGGGGCCTTTTACCAGAATCGGTGGACACTTACTGGGTTAATTAATTAAAAGTGCATGTTATATGCCATGAAATACAGTAACTAAAATTATTAAAATAAAAGAGCAATTAATCACTTCCTCCACAAATTAACTTTAAGCACCACTGGTGGTAGTAACCCCTAACATTTTCACAAACAAACTTTCCAGATGTGTCTGAAAAAATATAAAAAATTATATTATCAAAAATTCTCAACAATGACACAACAGAACAAACATTAAAAATTCTGAATGAGAGAAGCACACTAACATCTCTGGAACAAACTCCCAGCAGAAGCCATGGCAGTCAGAAGACTAATGGCCTTCAAAAGAGCCCTGGGCAACACTATCAGGAACAATGATTGAATCTATCACAGTCTTCGTTCCCCTAATGTATTTTTCTACTGTACTGTACTAGTAATGGGAGCCACTAGATACATAAAGTAAAATAATCTCAACCATTAATCTTCACAAGCATATATTTTGGTAACTATGGATTTCAGAAAAAATCGTCACAAAGTTTTAAAAATTACAACCAATATAATTTCTGCCAATTTCTCTTATGATACAAATGTCAAAATATGATAACATTTTTAAATGATTCAGTCCCTGACACCTTCAAATGCATACTTTTTGTACAGTACTAAAGGAATTTATCCCTAAAATTTCAGAAAAATTCATCAGCCAAATTTTGAGATGTGGCTCTTCAATCCATTCATGCTATACTGTTAGTACAACTGTACAGTACAACAAACAGATTCATAGTCCTAAGCAGTCCATCTCAAGAACTAAAAATAAGGTGCACTTAAAAGAGGCAAATTAGACTCTTAACACAAAAATTTTGGTGGCCACTGGACATATTCAGGTGGTGAGCATTAAAGGGAGGACCTTGTTTTGAATGCTGTACAGTACTCAAGTAAAGGCACCAGGGATTCATATCCAGTCTTCAGAATGGAAGAGTAGATACAAAGGACAAAATACATAAATGAACATTTCATTGTACAAGTAGTAAACCCCCATAACTCAAAATAATAGAGGCTCTAGCTCTGACAAATTATGAGGGACATCAAAGCCTGAGGGAAAACAAACAAAACAACGATACTGTACTTTTCCGTTGTCTGCCCCAATCAAAATTTAAATATTTCTAAGTACAGTACCAGATTTAAGGTTATTAGACATAACGACTCAAACACTGGGCAACGATGGAAAAACAAGTGGAAAAGCTTGCGAGGTAGACCACAGACATGCTCTCCCCTCCATGACTGACCCACATATACAGTAAATCCTCGCTTAACGTCGGGGTTATGTCCCTGAAAACGCAACGTTATACGAAACAACGTTAAGCGGATCAATTTTTTCCATAAGAAATGGATAAAATATGGGAGTTACGTTCTCCAGCCTCCGTTTGCCCCATGAAATACATTACATATACAGAAAATCATTGCCATTTCTATAGAAAATAGTGCATACATATACAACTACTCAGTTTGTATTGGTACTCACCGTTGGGCGGAGGTGGTAGAGCATGTGTCTGGTGGGAAGTGCAGTGGAGGAGGCGGATGGCGGGAGCGGAGGAGGGAGGCGAGTCACTGAGACTCTGCGGCTGCCGCCTCCTTCTCCTCCGCCACTGCTTGCTCCTCTTCTGTTGTTGTTTGCTCCTCCCCGGCTGCCAGCTGTTGTGAAGAAGCTCCTGGTACTTCTGCCGTCCCACGACGAAAAAAATGAATCCAGTGTTAACTGCTTGGCGCTACTCTTCTTCTCCTTATACATCTCAGTTTAACAACCAAGATCGCCATCAATGCTGCATTGAATCTTTGATCTACGCTCTCTGTTTGGGTCATCATCTGCAAGGATTTGCATTCCTTACTGGATCATGTTGAACGCTTCTGCCATCCTCTTGGTAGTTAGCTTTCGTTGAGGTGGTTCTTCATCGTCTTCGTCTTCAACGGAATTGTGTTCTGTTAGTTGTTGCAAATCCTCGTTGGTGAGCTCTTCTGTATGGGATGCCAGGACATCCTCAATATCCTCTGATTCCAGCTCATCAAAGCCTGCCTGTCTAGCCAAGCTGGGGATATCCCTATTCACTGCTGGGACTCAGCCCGTGAGTCCCGTAAAACTGTTGACGCACTTGGGCCTCAGTTTACGCCACACACCATTCAGGCAACTTTCTGAAACCTCCTCCCATGCCTTGCCAATGTTGTCAATTGCATGAAGAATGTTGAAGCCGCGTCAATATTCTCAGATCGTAGTTTTATTATATCTGTCTGTAGCCTTGAGCAGCTGGGCCATGGTATGACATAAATAATATGCCTTGAATGCGGCGATGATGCCTTGGTCCATAGGCTGCATCAGTGCTGTCGTGTTGGGAGGCAGGAATACAACTTTTACACTGTCATGCAAGTTGCTGAGATTGGGAGGATGATCTGGAGCATTGTCAACGATCAGAAGAACTTTGAAGTCAAGGTTCTCCTTGGCACAGTATTCCTTCAGTGCAGGGATGGTGTACACGTTTAACCCCTGGCTAAATATGGCGCCGGTTATCCATGCCTTTTTGTTTGCCTTGTAGATCACAGGAAGGTGATCCTTAGAGTAACCTTTCAGGGCCCGTGGGTTAGCAGGGCGAGAAATCAGCATAGGCTTCAGCTTGAAGTCACCGGCAGCGTTCGCGCCAAGCAGCAGCGTCAAGCGGTCTTTTGCCGCTTTAAAACCTGGTGCACTTTTCTCCTCCTTGAAGATAAAGGTCCTCTCAGGCATCCTCCTCCAAAAGAAACCAGTTTCACCCACATTGAAGACTTCCTGGATAATCCATTTGAATTCTGGCGGGAATGTCTCGGCAGCAACCGTATCTGAACTGGCAGCTTCACCAGTCATCTTAATATTATGGAAGCTATAACGACGCTTAAATTGTTGAAACCATCCTCGGCTGGGCGTAAAGGTCTCTTCCTTCGATCCTTCACCCTCGTCTGCCTTCAAGTCATCAAACAAGGATCTGGCCTTATGCTGGATAACCATAAGACTCACAAAGGCATTGCGTTTATTCTGGTCGTCCATCCACATTGCCAGCATCTTTTCCACCTTTTCTATCACAGTGCTTCTAGTACGAGTTGTCTAAGTTGCACTCAGAGAAGAACCACTTCCAGCACTAATCTTGATCTTGTCAGAGTTGGCCCTGATAGTACACACCGTTGTGGGAGTTAGACCAAGCACAGCGGCTTCGTCCACAGCACGTTCCCCTTTTTCAAAACAGGCTAATACATCCATTTTCGTAGCCAGGGTAATGGTCTTACGTTGCCTCTTCAATACACTAGCATCAGTAGCACTTGATGGGTGCTTGGAAGCCATTTCGAATGGTTAGAGTACAGTTTTAGAGCAAAAGCACTTAAGCATACAAGAATGATATGAAGTAGAAACAAAGACTAGCTTGGTATCGCTTGGGGAGGCTGTGACGTTCCGCGAGTGAGGGCAGAGTGCCAAGCCAAGAGAGCGTAGAGCAGCCAGACAAGGGCGGGTGATGCGCCGTAGAAAGTAGTTCCTGACGGCGCAAAACGATGTAGTATCCAATCACTGGGACGTTAAAGGAATTTTTGGTCTCTTTTAAAGTTTAGTGACAGTACCGAAACAACGTTAAGCGGGATGATGTTAGGCGAGGACTTACTGTACAGTACTTGTTTACACTGAGGCTGGCTGTCGTATCCCATGACGACTTGTGCGTCATACATATTCGTAAATGTCTCTCATAATTCCAAATTTTACCAAACTGTACATGTATTACAAAATTTGTAACATATATTTTGTAACAGCAAAACATTACGAATTATGAGTGATTTCAAATAAGGGGAAAAAGAATTATGGGGGTTTTACTGTATTGTACTTGAAAACAATAAATAACACAGGATTTCATTAACTACTTAAAGATAATGTCTCAGACTGTCATTGTGGAGAACAACTTAATGTACTTGGAGAATTTAATGATCATTTAAACATGTATATTTTAGTCCCAACAATGGATCAAAATATACATACACTGGTGTCACCTAATCCAACAAGTACTATACATAGATAACTACAGTACTATGTATACCTCCAGGACTGATTTCATTCTAGGGGAAGTTGTGGATCACATTACCCCTGAGGACTCCATCTTACTTAGAAGGTTTAGTAGATACCAAAACATAAAATTGCTCCATACAAAGAGCAAAAATTATGTAATCATATCGTATACAGTAACCCTTTAAAGCAAACTGAAATCCAAGTAATGTGTGGTTATAACCCCCATATAATTTGATACGTGAAACAATTTGTTTTCCAGTATCCTCTCTTCAACCTATATTAAACAGGCTTATTATCCAGCTACAGTATAGAGTTTAAACCTCCAATCCCTTGCTGAAAATCTCATTTACCATGCAGAATAAATATTATAATCTAATTAGGTGAGCTAAAAATGTCTGAAGAAATTTCAGGAGCCACTTTCATCATGGCTAATGAAGATAATAAACATTTAAGATAGAAACATAGAGTCAACAAAGTATATGAAACAAATAGAAGAGTCTGAACTTCTATACAGTAATTAGATGAACTTGAGAAGACTCAGTAAATGTGAAATTACAGCACTGTACATGAATGAAAAAAAAAAAAAAAAAATCACCTCCTTTCCTTACCTTTAATGCTAAAAGAAGCAGAAAAGTCTCTACACTATAGAAACCTCTGTCAACAAAATCTCCCATAAAGAGATAGTTAGTGTCTGGTACATCTCCTCCGACCTTAAACAATTCTTTCAGGTCATAAAACTGCCCATGAATATCTCCACATACCTGAAACATTCAAGTATTTGCAGTTAATGACAAAATTTAACAAATTAGAAACTCAGTGACATATTCAGAAACTATCAACAATGTGTAAAATAATGACAAGTGAAAACTTTGCACTGTATGTACTGTACTTACTGTGACGGGTGAGTCAACTCTTTGTACGTTGCTTTCCTCTACTAGTATTTCTCTTGCCTTAGCACAGAGAGCTTTAACCTCTGCTTCTTTGATGACCTCACACCGCCGCAACTGTTCAATCTGCCGGTCAAGGTCACTGCAGTCTCCCATTGCGTCCTTTCCACCAGGAGCCTATTTTTTGAGTACCTGTCGAGTCATAAAATTGAAAATACACTTGTTAACACAGTAAGCTGCATTAAAGTACAACTAAATCAACTCAGCCTGACATATAAAAAGATAGACTGCACAACTTTAATTATTACAGGTGCTTGTCTATTCACAAGTGAGTCATGTTCCTGCAGCTCATTCATAAGTCCAAATTTACTCTACTAAATACTGAACACATTATAGAGGAGCATCTACCCAGTACACTGTAATTGAAAAAGTACAGCCAAATATTTAAAACCTCCACTACACCATAATTCAGTACAGAACCAAAAAAAGGTGTGCCACTTTATTTTTTGAGAGAATCTATTGATATGTTTAATGCCCGGAAAACAAAACTGAAGGGACAAAAAAGACAAAAAGAATGTGAGCCTACTGGGTGAGTACTGGATAGTAACATATCCTATAAGGTAAATAGTGAACCATTGTCATGTCAGGAAAAGTTGGATCAGGATGGCACTAAACCATTCAGTTATAACACTATGAAACACAAACCAAACAAACCTAACCCGATAATCAAAGGTTATTTCTCGAGAGAAAATTTTTTACTTTCCTTAAACCAGCCTAACTTTCTTATCCTAGGATGGAAGTATTTTATTTTATGTTAGGTTGGGTATGGAGAGGTTGCTGGAAAGCTTAGTATATTCAGTTGTTGGTAAGTGTTTGTCAACAGATCAAAAGCCAGAAGTTATGTTGCCCAGAGATGGTGAATGGAAGACCATTACAATATTCATAATAAGAACTCCTGGCGAAAAAATGCCATCACTTGCCATTATTTGCAAATATGTGATAAGTTGCCTTCATTAGAAAACTATTGAAAAATGCCATAGGTAGTTCACCTGCACAAATATCCTAAAGTACTACCATTTGATTTCTGAATTAAGTGACTATTGCATAGAGAGAGAGAGAGAGAGAGAGAGAGAGAGAGAGAGAGAGAGAGAGAGAGAGAGAGAGAGAGAGAGAGAGAGAGATACAATTAATACTTGGGAATGGTCCTGCATTAACCAGCAACTTTAAAAAAAATTCTTAAAAATATACTGTACTGTATGTATATTTTTTTTACCTCAATTTCCCAAAATTGGCAGAAGAATTAGAATTTTAATAATTTGTGTTCTTGTTATGGCACCATCTCTGGGCTTCAACTCTCGACAAACACTTCCCACCAACCAAACTGTAATACAGTAGTTTACAACAATAGGTGTGATTATGAATACTAATGAACCACTGTAGGAAAATTCTATGGAAAACTATTTCTAACCTTTCGAATATAAAAAAAAATTTGGTGGAATTATAACTTTTTGTCATGAAGAAGAAATTTGGTGGACCCTTTCACGTATATGTACTGTCATTACAGTGTTATGATAATTTGTGGGTTAGGTACAATACCAGAAGACATCATGAATTATCAAATACTTATTTATGGAGATATGAACCCTGTTACACTATTACAATGCATCATTCCAAAGTGGGCAGGGTTAAAAATAAAATACGAGTCTTTGAGATCCCAACCTAACCTAACCAATATTATAACCCATTTCAACAAAACTCTTACCTTACATATCCGATGGACGCGCATACAATGATTCTGTAAACTGGGTTTCGTACACTGCGAATCGTGTTTGCATTTAGTAGATATGATTTGGACACGACCAAGAAAACAATACTGACACTTTAAATGTGCTAAACCAATTTTTGTAGGATAGTACTGTAACTGTATATTCAAATACGTTTCATGTGACCTTCGCATTATCTATTTAGGAGAGTTCATTCATGTTATGGCTCCCTTGTGACCAGAACACCAAAAACTCTCAAAAAAAAACCAAGAAGAGAATCACTTACTCCTTTGCCATCAGTTAAATATGGAAGTTTTTTATAGGAAAAATGGTATTATTTTAGTTTCAGTCATACAGGGAATCAGTTAGGTTACATTAGGTTAGGTTTGGTTGGTTAGATATGGTTAGTTTGGATATCTAAATACAGGATGACCGAAACTAGTTCATCTTTATTTAGTTTTTACACAGGATATAGATATGGCAGCCGTATGCCAAACGTCAATGTCTATTGGTACGTCAGTTCAATGTGCATGAGTGGTGGGCAGACTACACAATGATAAGTTACCATGATGGTCTTCTTTCTGACTAGCCTCGCCTAACCTAACTGTTAACAACACAGACCATCAATATGACTGCCATACCTACATCCAGTGCGATTTTTGGCGTAAGGCTGCCATACCTATACCCACATTTTATTTTAACCCCACTTCACCGTCAACTTCAAAGCCCTGTCCATTTTATGTAAATCATGGTTGTATCTCACTAAGTATGATTAGCACCAAAAATAAAGGTCATATTCATTCAATTCACAATGAAAGACAATCACAAATGTTTTAGAAAAGGCAGTGGATATTTTGCCATAACTAGCTAAGTTCCTACTAAAGCTATTTTACCAGAGTGAGCTCCGATTGGCTAAACGTCCATCACTGATGAACAAGCAGGGAACTGCTAACAAAAATAGAGGTAAAGATTCGTTTTAGGTCAAACATGGAATTTCATATTTCTATTTATGTAGGGAGAAAGCAAAAAAAAAAAAAAAAAAAATAGTCTATTATGTTTCCGGCACGAATTTATATTTTACGAGTATTTTAACCAAAAAGACCTCCCCAATTACCAACAGTATTGGTTGTTGAAAGAGGGCAGTAGAGGGAAAATGTTGGGTAAAAGACAAAAAAGAACACCAAACAAACCTTTGAAAACCTTATCTAATTTGTAAAAAGGTTACAAATATAGTTAAGTCTGAGAACACCACTACCACCAGAAGGAGTTGTTCGATAATGTTCATTTTTTCCACAGATGTTCATATTATAAGAAAGGCGACATTTACTTAGAAACCTTCCATATCAAGATAGATTAAAGAAACTAAACTTGCATTCCCTAGAAAGACGAAGAGTGCGGGGAGATGTGATAGAAGTATTTAAGTGGGTGAAAGGAATCAATAAAGGAGATGTAGATAAAGTTCAAATAATATCCGAGCAGGATAGGACTCGTAGCAATGGACTTAAGTTGGTTAAGTCTAGGTATAGGAGGGAGATAGGAAGGAACTGGATCACAAATGGGGTGGTGGACGAGTGGAACAAGCTTAACAACTTTGTGGTAAGTGTTGGAATGCTGGAAAGTTTTAAAAGGAGGCTAGATAGATTCATGGATGATAGAGAGTGGTAGTAACTCTCGACAGGAGCTGCTATGCACAGGCCAACCAGCCTATTGCAGACTCCTTATTTTCTTATGTTCTTAAAGCCTAATAGAACCTGACCTCACCAACCAAAGAAACCGACCTAACCTTACCTACCTTCCTAGCTGGAGGGCGGACCCCTCGTCATATTAAACAGAAAGTACTTAGCCAATCACTCGCAATAAAATAGCGTTCGTTAGAACTTAGCCGGACACGGCAAAATATCCACTACATTTACAAAATTGAATTCCTGTTGGGCATAAAACGAATCTTTACCAAAACTGCATATATGCCATAATCCAAACTGCTCAACCTACTTCTGGTGTGGCACAGGATACCATAGATCTGTGTCCAACATTATACACAGCGTGCACTTTACATATGCCAGAGTTCAACAAGCATTTTGTTGTGAATAAACCAATCAGATTAATTGCGAGATGCTTATTTCTCTGTTGGAGTCGAAATCACGGTGCTAACGCCACTTCCTCACACGAGAGTAACAGATCCAAGACAAGAGACACTCAGCTCCACAACTTGGTCACGTTGTCTTCATCCCAACCTCCAGATCTTCACCAAACATCAAACAATTGGAATAATCTTAACCTATTACAATATTTTGGGTAGTTACAGAGACCGGCAGGAATAAACTATAACACGATAATATCATAGACTATTTGTTCACACAGGAAGTTAGATAAGCTGAACAACAAATCAGTTCCTCATGTCTTGATTATCTCCGCAGTTACCAAGAGATAACAAGAACCTTTCAGATACTTCGTGCCAAATGTAAATACCGGATAAACAAGACAAAAGAGTGTCTCACCTTACAATATACGTTCAATAATATACAAATTTCTACTGAAAGCGTTTCCCTTGTAGCTTGGCAAGGCTGTTCTGTCAAAACATTGAATGAGGGTCTAATATTTTAAAACTACCCGTAATTATTTATCATTTCTTATATTTTACTATCAGTAATAAATATTTCAGTTAAAAATTATATGATTAATGTAAAAAATATTTACTTTACGAATTTATTGTTTTTGTAGCATTAAATAACTATAGTCTTTACAGTGACTAAACCCAATACATCTTTCGAAAGATTAGATTATGGTAAATATATAATTATATTACTATATATATATATATTTACAAATTTAGTGATAAAAATTACTATGATCCTAATAATATACATAGTATGAAACAAACATGTTTTTTTATAAACAGAATTGCAACTGCAATAAATAGGAAGCACATTTGAAGGCCAACACAATGCAGTTATAGCTTTTTATTTTACACTATGCTCACATTCTATGCTCTCATTTTCTACACTATATTGTAAACATCATATCTAACAACTTTCAATTAGAAATGCAGAGAGGAGTTTGAGGAACCATGGAAACGTTAAGATTGGAAATTCCCTTTTATTTCGCTAAAAACGATGGGGTATTTGAAAAATAATTACCGAGAACAAAGCACACGGTGTATTACCAATTGCCCAATAGTTACCACGCTTTAATACTGCTATCTCTTGTATCTACTATCAGACACCACGTGACGTCAATAACCACTGTCCCTGATAAATGTGTTGCGCTACCCACAGTCCCGTCACGCAGGGGATTATTATCTCATTGTTTCTGACTCGCCAAAGTTGTATTTCACCGCGGGGTCTTATGTTAGATCTATTGCCATTGGGGAGTAACCAATTCTAAAAAGAACCTTTAATTGAACACTATCCATCTGCACCATAGGCAAGTTACAAGAATTGTTTATAAAATTTTGTACACACGTTTAGTTTCATAAGAAAATATGTAACGCTGTAGTTAACAGGGCAGCTTTTCTGTACACAGCAATGTTCTGCCGATATAGTAATTTTACTCTCACGTACTGGAACTGTCAGTGGTACTGTAATGCATAGTACTCCTTGTACTCTATGAAATATCATGGTTGTTTTATCCTCTTCACCACCGATAGGCTCGTTAGCCGCTTGGGCGATCGATCACGTCTCTGTTACGCACTGTTGGCAAGTTCTGGCTCCAGTGTTGGTCAAGTCTGGTCCTGAAAGAGTTCACACTGGGAGCTGTCACAACACTCTCTGGCAGATTGTTCCAGGAATTCACACCGGAAAAGTTACCCCTCATAGTTTTCTGGGCTTGCGGCTTCTTCAACCTTGAGCTGTGACCCCTTTGAGATGCTTATACACCTCAATTAGGTCTTCCCTTGCCCGTCTGTAGTATAAGCTAGGCAAGGTCTTCCAATTATTTAATTTTCGAGAGATAGTTTTTTGGGGACTGTGAAACTGCCATTCGTCTGTTTAGGTATTTTCTATCAAACCTGCCAGGGATGTGTAAATCTCCGAAGTTCACCTGAAGATCGAGGAGTTGCATCACACAACCAAGCCCCGATAGTCCAAGACATAACAAAAGCCTAACTGCAGAATCGAGCAATCAAACTTTCATTGCTGTTCACATATTATCCTGAACTGAAATACTGTTATTCATATATTCTTTAATATTGATGGGTATGACTTATTTACGAACCTTTCCCGTGCGACTGTAGGTATCTATGCTAGACAAGAACTGGTAATCAGCATGCTTTACCTGAGACAATCTGACAGTTGGAGGTCACACCATAAGCTGGTAGCATGATATTTCTCAGGTTAACTTCAGTGGACCACTCCCCAATAACCTGACAGCGTAAATAGAATCAATCTGCTACTGGTACCGTGCACAAAAAAGTGTTAGGGTCATAAGAACATAAGAAAATAATGAGTCTGCAATAGGCCGGTTGGCTTGTGCATTGCAGCTCCAATCGAGAGTTACTACCACTCTCTATCATCCATGAATCTATCTAGCCTCCTTTTAAGAATTTCCAGCGTTCCAGCACTTACTACAAAGTTGCTAAGCTTGTTCCACTCGTCTACCACCCCATTTGTGAACCAGTTCCTTCCTATCTCCTTACTAAACCTAAACTTATCCAACTTAAATCCGTTGCTCCGAGTCCTATCCTGCTCGGATATTATACGAACTTTATCTATATCTCCTTTATTGATTCCTTTCACCCACTTAAATACTTTTATGATATCTCCCCGCACTCTTCGTCTTTCTAAGAAATGCAAGTTTAGTTTCTTTAACCTATCTTGATATGGAAGGTTTCTAAGTCCCGGAATCATTTTCGCCATCCTTCGCTGCACCGACTCCAGTGAATTGATATCCATTCTATAATAAGGGCACCAGAACTGAACAGTATAATCGAGGTGCGGCCTGACTAGCGCAAGATATAGTTGCAATAAGACCTCCGCACTCTTATTACTTATACTTCTAGATATAAAACCTAATACTTTTTTGGCCTTATTTCGAACACTAACGCACTGTTTTCTTGGCCGTAGGTCCGGGCTTACAAGTACCCCTAGGTCTCTTTCACAAGTCGACTTCTCTAGGTTGATGTTGTTAAGGCTGTATACATTGACAGTATTTGTTCTTCCAATATTAAGTACGCTGCACTTGCCTGTGTTGAATTTCATTTGCCATTTTACAGACCACCCCTGCAGTTTATTTAAATCCTCCTGTAGTGCATTTGCATCCTGCCCTGAATTAATCTGCCGCCCTTAATAAATAAACTGTCAGTCATTCTACACCGGCTTCGATTCAAATGGTATAACTCATTTCTCATGACCTTTTCTGTTTAATTATTTTCGTGTCAGTCATATGTAGCCGTACATTCAGTCATAACATTTCTTAGACAGGAAACACAAACACTTAACTCTTTAAGGCCTTGAAATACACCATCTTACACTGTACTGTACTTTTCCCTTCATTATATAAACGTATAGGAGCCAAACTGAGACTTTCGGTTCGACACAGCACTGACCTTCATTGTGTTCACAGAAGAGGGTATTAGAATTAAACTGTCAAAGCTAAAGGTCCAGAATAGAGACCCGGCCCTGACATGGTGTGGGGTTTCGAGATATTGGTTCACACTCAGGATGGGATGGAGAAAGGAACCCCACAATGTGCTCTCTGTATACATATTGTATTGGATGTACAATGCAGCTTGGTGCTGGGAAGGCAGCATGGTTACAAGCGTTGAGTAGAGAGAGCTGGTTGGTGAGGGTGCTCAGAGGAGGACCAGCTTGTGGGTCGCCATGCTCGCCGGCTGGAGCGGGAGCCGCCAGGCAGGAGCGGAGGAGGAGGTTGTGTTGCTTGCTGGTTGGTGTGGGTAGAAAGAGAGAGCGGTCACCACGAGATGAGGTCTTATATAGCGGAGGTAGGCGTGGCTTAATAGTTGACCTCAGTCATGTAAGGCGGCGCTGGTTGCTGATCTAGACCACGAGGTATACACTGGGGAATTCGAGGATCGGCTAGTCAGCGACAAACGGCGTTTGTAGGGGAGGAATCCACTACAATGGTAAATCCTAGAGTGATAAGAGAGTTGTGCAGCGAGCTTGCAGAGCCCCTAAAGATCCTGTTTTGTAAATGCCTGGATGAACAAATGGTCCCCATTGAATGGAAAGTGGCTTATGTGAGTCCTATCTTCAAGAAAGGCGATCGTCACTCCACGAACAACTATAGACCGTTGAGTCTGACCAGCATATTATGTAAAGTACTTGAGAGTATTATCAGAGATGCCGCGATGGAACATCTAATACGAAACAACCTTGTAAAGGATTGCCACCACGGTTTTATGCCGGGGGGCTCCTGTTTAACACAATTGCTCAAGGTATTGGATATTTGGACCCATATTCTGGAACGGGGTGGTAATATCCACAATATTTACTTAGATTTTGCCAAGGCTTTCGACAGTGTACCCCACGAAAGACTGAAAATCAAACTGGAAGTGATGGAATTCGGGGAAATGTCCTAGCGTTGATAGAACACTTTCTACATGACCACAAGCAGTGTGTGTGATGATTAATGGCACAAAATCATCATCCGCACCTGTCACAAGCGGGGTACCACAGGGCAGTGTATTGGGCCCACTGTTGTTTGTTTGTTTCATAAAATACATGCCTGACGTTGTACACTCCTCCATACAAATGTTTGCCGATGACGCCAAGTTATTTCGGGAAATCAAGAACCAAGCGGGCTGTGAAGAGCTGCAGAAGGACCTCTGTGGGCTGCAGGAATGGTCGAATAAATGGCTGCTGAGATTCAATGTCACAAAGTGTAAGAGGATGCACCTGGGGCGTACCAACGGTAAGGAGGCGTATCTTATGTCCCAACGGGATGAAGAAACTGCACTATTTGAAACTGAAAGTGAGAAGTACCTAGGTGTGCATGTTGACAATGAGCTGAAGTTCTCGGACCATTGCGAGAAGGTAATAAATTATTGGATTTTATAAAAAGGTCGTTCAGATATCTTGACGGTCCGTCCCTCGTAACGTTCTTCAAGAGCAAAGTGCTTCCCCATCTGGAGTACTGTCACCCCGTCTGGTCCCCGGAGTTATGCTAGGAACTGTCAGTTGGTTGAAAATGTCAAAAGGAGGGCCACCAAACTGGTGCCTGCACTTCGGCACCTCAGCTACCCTGAGAGATTGGAGCGCCTGAACTTGCCTAGCTTATACGACAGACGGGCAAGGGGAGACATAATTGAGGTGTATAAGCATCTCGAGGGGCACTACTCAGTCGAGTGTCCTTACTTGGAACTGGCGGACGCTCGCCCCACAAGGAGTCACACCTCAAGATTGAAGAAGCTGCAAGTCCAGAAAACTGTGAAGGCAAACTTTTTCGGAGTGAGGGTTGTGAACTCTTGGAACAGTCTACCAGAAAGTGTTGTGACGGCACCGAGTGTGAGCTCTTTCAGTACCAGACTTGACCAACACTGGAGCAGGTTCAGGTACATTCAGGAGCCGGGACTTGCCAATAGTGCGTAACAGAGACGTGGCCGATCGCCCAAGCGGCTAACGAGCCTGTAGTGGAATTCTCCCCTACAAACGCTGTTTGTCGCTGCCTAGCCGACCCCACCTATTCCCCAGTGTATGCCTCGTGACCTAGGTCAACCAGCGCCGCCATACACCACGGAGCGGGGTTCAACTGCTAAGCCACGCCTACCCCCGCTATTTAAGACCTGACCTCGCGGTGATCTGCCTCTCGCTCTCTACATTCAGCCACAGCCAGCAACACCTCCTCCTCCGCCTGCCTGGCGGCCCACACACCTCCGCCGCTGCCTGGCGGCCTTCCCTCCCTTCATGGCGACCCACAAGCTGCCCGTCTCTGAGCGTCCTCACCAACCAGCTCTCTCTACATCACGCTTGTAACCACGCTGCCTTCCCAGCACCAAGCTGCATTGTACATTCAATACAACATGTATATAGAGAGCACATTGTGAGTTTCCTTTCTCCATTCCATCCTGAGTGTGAACACCAAACAACCCATACCCCACAAGCCAATCAATGGTGAAGAGGATAAAAGTACAAGTAATTATAATTATGCTTGTCCATTCTTTTCTATTGTACAGTAAAGTGTAAGTATTTTAAACTCTCTTCGAGCTTTAAAGCAGGACAGGATTTCGTGGATAATTAAAGAATTAATATTATGTATTATTGTACCACGCTGAGGTCTCAATTCTTTTGGTTCATTTTCTGTTAAGGCAAGATAAACACGAGTCGACCAATCACAACTGTTCCACGTGACCTTGGGGGCGGAGCAATGGGAGGATGATCAAGGAGGATAGCTATTTAGCTTACAGTGGACTGGACTATGACAACGACAGAGCCTAGGACGCCAGAGCTGCCTGATAACTTCCTTGGGAGAGGCTGTACCGTTGCGTCTCAATAAACTGAACTTCTCGTCACCTTTAGTCATCATAGAAAAGTAAAGTTACATTAAAATAGGTTAAAATTCGTAGAGTGACACCAAAATAGGGCGGCAGATTAATTCAGGGCAGGATGCAAATGCACTACAGGAGGATTTAAATAAACTGCAGGGGTGGTCTGTAAAATGGCAAATGAAATTCAACACCAGCAAGTGCAGCGTACTTAATATTGGAAGAACAAATACTGTCAATGTATACAGCTTTAACAACATCAACCTACAGTAGAGAAGTCGACTTGTGAAAGAGACTTAGGGGTAATTGTAAGCCCGGACCTACGGCCTAGAAAACAGTGCGTTAGTGTTCGAAATAAGGCAAACAGAGTAATAAGAGTGCGGAGGTCTTATTGCAACTATATCTTGCGCTAGTCAGGCCGCACCTCGATTATACTGTTCAGTTCTGGTGCCCTTGTTATAGAATGGATATCAATTCACTGGAGTCGGTGCAGCGAAGAATGGAGAAAATGATTCCGGGACTTAGAGACCTTCCATATTAAGATAGGTTAAAGAAACTAAACTTGCATTTCCTAGAAAGACGAAGAGTGCGGGGAGATATGATAGAAGTATTTAAGTGGGTGAAAGGAATCAATAAAGGAGATATAGATAAAGTTCTTATAATATCCGAGCAGGATAGGACTCGGAGCAACGGATTTAAGTTGGATAAGTTTAGATTTAGGAGGGAGATAGGAAGGAACTGGTTCACAAATAGGGTGGTGGACGAGTGGAACAAACTTAGCAACTTTGTAGTAAGTGTTGGAACGCTGGAAAGTTTTAAAAGGAGGCTAGATAGATTCATGGATGATAGAGAGTGGCAGTAACTCTCGACAGGAGCTGCCATGCACAAGCCAACCGGCCTATTGCAGACTCCTTATTTTCTTATGTTCTTCTTTGTCTACCACCTGTGTGAATAGTGTTACGAGGGTAGGTCTATAGGTATCTGATTATATCTGAACGACCTTCTTAGAAGGGGGTTGGGTGTAAATGGGACTGCCCAGTATGGGCCAATGGTCCCGCTGCAGTTTCCTCCCTTCTTATGTTCTTAAGACCCACTAGCTTATTCACTTGATTCACCTTTTCACAATGGTCCGGAAACTTTAGTTCGTTGTCAACATCACACCCAGGTCCTTTTCACATTTGGTCTCCGTTAATGCTGCTTCTTCGTCCTGTTCGGACATGTAGTATGCTTCTTTACTTATGGTACGACATGCGTTAATCTTAACAGATTTTCCTTTGACCCCCGAGTGTGAGCTATTTCAAGACTGGACCAACACTGGAGCAGGTTCAGATGCATTCAAGAGCCAGTACATGCCCAGTACTTGCCAAAGGTACGTAACAGAGATGTGACCGATCGCCCAACCGGCTAACGAGCAGATCAGTGATTAAAAGTAAAAAGTATAAGCTGACACATACTGTAGGTAAGCAGCTCAAGGCTTTTACTAAGGATAGCTCAGGAAAGTCCACTAGCGTAGCTAGGGGGGGGGGGGGGGGCGGCACTTTTGGGTCTGCTCATCACCCATATCTGCAGCTACTGGAGACGTTAATCCTTCCCTTTGTATCGGCGGCAAGTTAATCCTTGTCGTGTCTGGCCTAACACCTGACCCACATCATCACGGCCACGTCATGAGCTACACCCTTGCTATGCGCCCCCCCCCCCCCCCCGCCACACACACAACCTGTAACCTGTTGAGGATTAAGGAAACTTATATAGTTTAAGTATGTTTGGTGTGTATTTAAAGCATACTATATTTGAGTATGTGAAAGTACAGTAATATTATAATGGTACACAAACTATTTAATATATATATATATATATATATATATATATATATATATATATATATATATATATATATAAGAGTGAGTCACTGTGCAATATGTATTTTTTGTGGGGGCACGGGGGGGGGGGGGGGGCGGCAAACTCAAGGGCCGCCCCAGGCGGCACACACTCTAGCTACGCCACTGGGAAAGTCATTACATTATTATAAGTTTAATTACCTTTCTTGGGGTCCCTTTTGGGGGGAACTAATCAGTAACATTTAATCTACAAAAACATAATTCGATGTAGAGAAATGGTTAACTCTAAAAACAAGAAAACAAATTAGTGCTTACATTTTGTGTTAATTCCCGCCACTCATCGGCTCGTGTGCTCGGTTCATATTGCTCTAAAGGTTCCAACCGGAAGTGGGACACAATCTCTATTAAAAGGAGCATGACTGTTATATAATACCCAATTATATTAAAAACTTTTAATAATTTGATGATTTCTATTATTGCAAGTAAATTTACGCATATATAATACCCAATTATCTTTATAATAATTTTATTTCTATTATTGCAAGTAAATTGGCGCATTTAACAAGTGCAATATTGTTCATATTTTGCAATAGTCTTTTTACTACGCTTAATGACAGGAGAATAATTTTTATGTTTCCAAATGATTAAGGAGAACATAAGTTGTGACTATTATAGAAACGTGAGGTGTAATAGTGTCAGCAGATTAATTCTTTATTAATGATCTTGAGTTATCTTGCAGCCGTTCACTTGTGGGATTTAATAAAACGGACTTACATTCATATTTAAATGTCCATTGTCACCATGTTGATCATTTAACTATTGCAATGTAGTTATTATTTGTTACTAAATATATATTTTTATCATTCAATTAAACTGAAACTATCATTAATGAATATAAGTTAATATTACTAGCAAAAACCATTAAATATCCTTAATATAAAAGAGAACTTCTCACTCGGCATTTTTGAAAGTGGAAGGCATCATGGCAAACGCGCGTTCTCATTGGTCGACGGCAACAGCGCTCGACCAATGAGCTTCTACATTGTGCCAGCGTCACCAAATTTGAAGAAGTGAATCTTGAAGTTTTTAATATTTGTCAAAAATATCAATCGTGAAGCATTACACTAGGACTTGACAAGGGTGGCGAGACGTATAAGGTATAGTGTATTACTTTTAACTCATGGATAACACATATATGTTTATCTGTTCTGAAAAAAATAGTTAAACAAGTTAGACGTGTGTGACCAAGCTAACTGTGGGGGTATTTGTTTACCGTGGGTGAGGCAGCTGGGCTCTGGCTCATGGTCACATATAACAACATTTAACTCGTATACTGATATATATTAAGATTTATGTTTGATATATCCTAAAAATAATAATGGGGAGGGGGGTTGCAAATATGGAGGTTAATGGTCGATTTAGTGTTAGGTAAAGGTGTGGTTTTGAATCTCTGGTCATTGATAGTTCATTAATAACTATTATTCGTTGGATTTATTTTATGATTTTTAACGTTATTTTAAGGTTTATTCCAAATGTGACTAATCTCAACTACTTAGATCCTAATTATGCGTTTTTAATTACTTGTGATCTTTAGTGATTATGCCACCAGCTGTTGTACTTTTACTAATAATTATTCAGTAACATAGTCATACAGGTTTACAGTTGGATATGCAGGTATAGAGTTCAGCATGAGTGTAGACAATGCAGGTATACGGTGTAGAGAGACCATGTCAGTACAGGGGTGGACCCGGGGTAGTGTGAGGGGGGGGGGGGGCTATGTTTTTGGGTGAACGGAAATATAGTCAAAGGAAGAAAGTCACGAATTTTGTTTTGAAATTTTAGAAATTTTCCCTAAATATCAGTAACAAGTAATAAAACCCAATGCCGTGTATGGCGGTTGTTTATTAATACTGAACATGACTTCCAGTTCACAACACACTGTATCATGGCATTATAGGTATTAAAAACAACGGTAAATTTTTACGAATCTGACCTTCATCTTTGGCGGAAATTGATCTTTTTTGCACACACACACACACCCCCCCCCCCCCCGCCAACAATAATGGGGTGAGAGCCTGGGAAATTGGGGTTTCTGGGTGGGGGAGAAAACGAAAACGAGTCGTCTAACCTAACCCCTAGCTGTTTCAGTAGTAAAAAAACCTGACTTGACCCCTAAATGTTTCAGTAGTTAAAAACTTTGGGGCGCACCATGTCCGAAAGTACAATTCCTTAGTTAAAAGTGGAAGGACCAGAGATACATAAGAATTGGATAGAATGATCGTCTTTCTCATAAAACTGAGCATTAAACTTAAAATAATCGTAGGAGCACATATGACAACCAACCTCCACCACGGCCATTGTGAGACTGGTCAATGAAATTACCCAGGCTGCTTCATTTGAAAAAAAATCAGATGTGATTGGTCAAAAAAAAAAATTGCGTGATGATATCAGTACATCATTGGTCACGACTGGATGATGTCGGTCTATTGTGCAGGCATCGATAAATCTCCTCAAAAGACTGAAAACTACGTAAAATGAATTGAATTCAATTGTGTCGCTATTATCCATTTCTGCCTGGTGTATATGGGGTTCAGAATGCTCAGAATAGGGAGATCTAAATGTTTCAGTAGCTTATAACTTTGGGGCGCACTATGTCCTAAAGTAAAATAATACCACAACAACATATTATTAAATATCTTAAACAACGTAGAGTAAAAAACAAAGTTTGTCGTCTTACTGCCATGGCAGCGACCACTAGACCTTTTCTCACATTTCCACCACCTTGGTTTTGCTGGTGAAATTGCATTTGTTACCACTAACTGAATCTTGGGAATTTTATCTTTGCAATCAATATTTTCAACAATTCTCAGGCACTTCTGACATTTCTCTCACAGATGACCTAACCTAACCTACCCCTGTACCTCCAGCATATTATTGGTCATCTGCGAAGGAAACGTCATACAAGAAAAGTGTTCTTAGAATTGTCGAAACTATTGCATTGCAAAGATAAAATTCTCAAGATTCAGTTGGTGGCAACAAATGAGATAATACTACAGGCTGTTAAGAGCTGATATGATCAAAATTTATAAAATGATGCATGGATATTATGATGATCTTTGCAATGAGGTTCAGCTTTGGAGAGAGACTGTAGAGCGTACTGGCCGAAGAGGACACAGTCTGAAACTTTGCCTAAAAGAAGCAAAGACAACAAAATGAAAAGCATCTTTGGCACTAAGGGCAGTAAATCTGAACAACTTCTCTGAGGAATTTGTTACATCACCAGCCATAAATACTTTTAAGAATAGATTAGATAAGTCATGGGAGGAACCTGCAATACTATATGACGACTACAAAGCAGATATACTTGATGGCACCACAGACCCGCACAGGACTGTGGAGTCCAGCATAGAGGAGCCTTAGATCCTGAGTTGGAGAACTACCTTATGTAACCTTACATAATACCATTTTGTGAGTGGTATGTTTGGTATTAGTATACATGAACTCACTGTGACGGTCAAAGTCAACCTCAGGTGACTATTAGGTCAGAAAGTGACCATTGTGAATCAAAACTTAATAAAAATGCCATGTTTCTGTTATTGATTATGCATTAATTATGAGAAGGAACCCACAATGGCAGGCAAAAATGTTTATTCCAAACTTCTCAATGGAGTTTCAGATAAGGACTGGCACATGCATCTTGATTTTCTGACCATCAACAGCTATGGTTATAATGGCCATAGTCTTGTAAATTTTTCATTTTGTTTTTTTTTGTTTTTTCTGTATCTTCCATCTTCCTTCATCTTGCACTTGATCTTGTTCTTGTTCACAGTTTTCTGGTTCTGGGTGTTCTTCATTCTTGCTTGAATTACTCACTTGGAGGAGCAAATCTCTGTAGGTTAGCCTCTTGATGTGCTTCACCTTGGCAATCCTACACTTTACCTCCATTTGAGACACTCCCTGTCAGGATGAGTGAGGACCGCCACATGTTGCACATTTTTTTCCCTCAGTCTTGCAGTTATTATGTTGGTGTCAAGAAGATACACACATGGAGCACACGTCCTATGGGGCCCTGCACTTTTTGACTGGGTGACCAAACCACTGACACTTGTAGCATCTGGTCAATCGTGGAATGTAGGGTTTCACTTGGACGTTGTCCCATCCCAGTGTAATCCTGTCAGGGAGCTTATGAAAGAATTTGACCATGGTGGAGGTAGATTCCCTGTCTGGTCTTGTTAATTTTTGTTCAACTCTAATATTTCCAAACTCCTCTAGTTCTATATTCTCCATTTGTTCTATCTCAGCATGGGAGATAACTCTCCACACCAAGTTGTCATCAAAATTAACATCCACTTGAATGGGGACGTCATTGATGACTTTAAAGTCTTTTGGTTGTCCTGCTTGTCCCCAGTCACCAAAAGTAACCATGGGGCCAATACTCAAGCCTGCGGACAACCTTGGTTACCCCTTCTATCCCTGAAGAGGTGAAGACACTCTTCAGGGCAAAGATGTTTAGCTTCTCAGGAGGTATGGGTGTTGGAGGCTAAAGCCTCGCCACCTTTACTTGGTCCCAATTGTCTTGCATGTCTGTCCTCAGTGTTTTGGCTTCTTGTCTTGATTCATCAATACACAAGCTCCTTATATACAATACACATGATGTTGCATCACCCATATCCCCTCCTGAACCTTCGCCATGGCGGTCACCTCTGATCAAATCAGGTAGCACATTATCCAGACGAAACCTGACCACCAAGGCTCTCATCACAGGATCCAGTTTGAACATGTCCTCACTCAAGCTAAAAATTTTAAATTTTTATGTACAAACTGATTCTAAAATCCTACATTTCTGAAAATCATTTAATTTGTAAAACAGTTGGCTTGCATTCTAATCTATTACATGTGTCATGGTTTTGGGATGGTTCGGTAGTAGTAGGAGTGGATTATATTATATAAAGATAATATTATGTCGTATTTCTTATTTCTTACCGTAGAGTTCGATACCTTCACACTGGTTACTTACAGGAGATTATGGAGTATCTACGTAGAAGTTCACTCCACCACTCGACATTCCATGATTTATACTTGATAAATGATGATTTAATGAATTCATTTAATTTTCAACAGCCATCTAAGTTATTGGTTATACTATGTCATAACCAATCAGTCATTACCTTTAGTAATAATAAGATAGGATCACAGATACGGGCAGATAATTGCACTTACATTTATTTGTGAAGCTTCCATACAATGATTTACAGTTTGCATGGATATATGATTTACTCACGTTCACGCTGTAATAAAATTAATCTTCTAAAATCGGGAATTTCCAACTTGGGGACACATGTGATTACTCTTCTGTGGTATGACTTAACAGAGCCTTAATTCTTCAAGTGATACATTTACTGCCAGCTTGGATTGCTTTTATTGCAACCAGGCTTCATCACAAGAACTTCTTCCCACGGCCATAACAACAAAAAGGTACTCTTGGGTTACCACACATAGTCTCGCGTCACTGACAGTCACTGGACGGTTGTCGCGGCAAGTAGAACTGGTAAGCGTGACTTGAATTAACCATTAGGTGCAGTAGACCAGCCTGGATTGCTTTTGTCGCAACCAGGCTTCCACACGTGATATTTCCACGGGGATAACAAACCTAGGTTAACACACTTAGTCTCGTGTCGATCACGGTCACGGTAGACGGGTGTCGTGCAGGAGAACTCTGTAAGCGTGAATTAATTAACCATTTACTGTAGGTTTGATAGGCCAGCCTGGATTGCTCTTGTCGCAACCAGGCATCCACACGTGATATTTCCACGGGGATAACAACCTAGGTTAACACGCTTAGTCTCGTGTCGACGACGGTTCACAGGACGGAGTGGCGGTGGAGGACTCTGTGTGGTGTGGTGTCCCGCCCCCTTTCAGGAGGGAGAGGATGGAGACGACGTCTTAACTAATCCATGGCTCAGGGGATACTCCTTAAAATGAGGTTTTTGGGTGTGAAGCGATGAACAGTACAACACTGTTCCACTGCCCACCCCCCTAAAGGCTGGCTAACATACACTAATTGAAAAATACATGTCCCAGTTATGCCTCGCCGGGCGTCTTATCTCTGGTAAAACAAACTTTGGAGTTGGTTGTGTGGGTAAGCCTAACACAACCCATGACAACATGGTTATTTTTAGAGCATGAATAAATACCAGTGTTAGTATTCTTTGTCTTCGGGGTATTCTTATGTTATTTAATGCGACATCATCTCAGTTGAGTATTCATACCGCCTGCCCCACTAGGGATCTCGGCTCAAGGTTGATGAAGCCACAAGTTCTGAAAATTGTCAGGGCAAACTTTTCTGAGTGAGAATTGTAAACTCTTCGAAAAATCTGCCAGAAAATGTAACAGCACCAAGTGTGAGCTCACTCAAGACCAGAATTGTCCAACACTGATGCAGGTACAGATACATTCTGGAGCCAGTACATGTCAAGTACTGTACTTACCAACAGTGTGAAGGAAACACCATGAAGAGATGGAGCTTTATTCCTGATGTTTCGCCACAAGACTACAATTCGTCTTGTGATGAAACATAATAAAGCTCCATCTCTCAGTAGTGTTTCCTTCACTACCATACTACCCTGACTGTAGCTATTTGTAGATATCCTTCAAGTATCCTTAAGCTGATTTGTAGATGCTCTGAATCCCAGGCCATACACCAGTATTAACCATTATATCACACTGCTAGCTGCAAAATATTGACATACAAAATTACATGTGATGTATGGGAAGCACCATGCCCATGTATTGGAAATTTAATCTTATTTATGTGTTGTGCCATTGATCCGTTATTCATGTTACAGTATTTATATTAAGAGGTAGGTGTCCGTGCCTGTACATTTGATTCTAACAATTTAGTCATTCATTGTGATGTGTAGTTTTGCACTGTATTGTACTGTACAGGGGGTCCCCAAGTTACGAACGGCTTCTGTTCCTGAGGACATTATTAAGTCGGAAATGTACGTAAGTCGGAACACATGTTATGTGCCTAATGTTCTTATTGAACAGTGTTTAAAATCCGACTATATCATAGCCTAAGTCCTTATATACATCTAAAATCACTTAATATAAGAGAAAAGAAGAAATAGAATGACAAAATACATTAATTAAAGTAAATAAGTCCTCAGGTAAATAAAATACTGTCAATTTCAAGTTTAACCCTGTTCATATTGGTGGGCGTTCGTAAATTGGACGTTTGTAAGTCAGGGACTCATAAAAGTTAAATAAAATTTGTTGCGTTTTAATCGAACCACAGTATTTGCTCCATACTTTACTCAATCTACTAAACATTTTGACATTTGTTGAGTCATTGACTTTCTCAGGTAAATATTTTTCTTTAAAAATTTCATATGCTGTATTTCTCATAACATATTTGGGTTAGGAAGTAAGTCTTGGGTGTACAGTACAGTACCATGGGCTAAGCAATTAATAACAAAAGATGAATTGAATATCCTAACCAAATTGTTGAAAAATTATTGCAAGATCATTAACACCTTTGTTTATGGGGTTCCCTCTGAGCTGAATGAAATCGTCTGGTGTTAGCCAAATAAATTATTAACCCCTTGACGTAGAGGTACTGTACTTACCTGGCACATCCTCTTGCACTAAGCATCACATCAGGACACACCTGATAATTTCTTTAATCCCCATGGCAGTAGGAAAAGCTGGGAGGTAGAAATTGCTATGATATGGCACAAGTCTTATTCTAAGGCACTTCGATATCTCACTAGGCATAGTCCCATATAGTACTGTACAGTACGGTATACATGTATATATATTTTTCTCTTGTGTTGGGGGTCAGTATTGAGCTTATTGTATTTATCTGTTTTCTTATCTCTTTCTCTTGAGTGGCCAGTCTGGTCTGTTTACTTGTTTGATAAGAGACTGACCACTTGGTGTTTGTGTGTGAGGGAGGGAGGTGACAGCAGTTATGGGAGCATGCATTCACACACCATCCATCCTCCCTCACATACACACAGATAGTGTGTGTGGTCATCAAATTGGCTCCTCTGAGTAAAGGGGTTAAAAGATTTGTCCCCATAGTGAAACAGTTAATGGAGATAGTCTATTAACCCCTTTTGTATGGGGTTCCCTCTTGAGCTGAATAAAATCGTCTGGTATTAGCCAAATAAAATATTAAAAGCGGCGTTCCCGTATTGAAAGGGTAAAAAGAGGCTCAATTGGGTGTCCTTGATCTACACCCTTTCCTAAAACGTTACAAGAAAAATAAAAAATGAGAATTCTTAAGAAATAGTGTTGTACAGTACACTTAACATGTGTTTTTCCTGTAGGCTGTAAGATGGCCTCACGCCCAAGCACCCGAGATTTGGTAACTCGATCCCTGGCCAACAAAAATGGAACAGGCTTGAAGATTCAGAATGAAAACTCCAACCTTCCACCAGTGCCAGGAAAGAACAATTCATCAAAATTTCTTCGTAGCACTACAAACAGAATGTTGGGGCTGAAACGCAAGGCTGAGGCTGCTCCTGATGATGAGAAGGCTACCAAGAAACGATCAGCATTTGGAGATCTTACAAATGTAAGTAAAATATTACAATATTGATAAGTGTTGTATGATTAAGTGGTATTTTATGACTGCATGGGAAATGCTGTTGCCAGTACAGTACTATACACCAGAATTGGTACTGTACTTATATTTCTGGGGAAAGTATTTGAAGCTTATATCGTGTAGTATTACTGTACTGTATTGTATAAATACACCTAGGCTCAACCATAAAAAAAATGATATTCTTTTAAATTGAAGCAATGTTGGTGTTCTTCCTGTTTTGAAGCTCTTGGTGTTATGTACTGTGTTTAGATCAAACTCGGACATGCATTCACCATCGTGTTCACATTACCCAAATTCACAATAAAGTACCTGTACTGTGATACATGAATCATTCTACATATCTAAAGGTGTTTTAACATTTATGAGCAAAACAAAGATTATATTTGTAAAGGAATTCTATATGTTGGCTAAGCTGTCACACTAATGATACCTGTACTGTATAATAAGCATGAGTAGGAAAAATATTACAATCACAAGTTGGATTTTTGAAGCTGCTGCCATTTTCATAATCTAAGATTTATGAGTGTAAGAAAACAATTAGAATTAGTGTACCTCATTGAGTACAGTACAGTATTCGGGGGGGGATAGTAGGGATAGGATAACAGTGAGAAAATAATACTGTACCTGGCAATGTTTTGAAGAATAGTGTGGAATATGCAACTGACAAACCAGTACGTAGTAGGATAAAGGGAGAGTCGGTAAAGAATAAAAGTATTTTGGTAATTATTTTATATCTGCTGCTCCCTGTAAAGGGCATTTTGATTATAATTGTTTAATCATACTCTAACTACAGGCAATTGAAAAGAAAATAATTGATGGCAAGAAGGTTGCGACACAGAAAGGAAGGGTGGTGCGAAATGGATCTACGAAGTCTCTGCGCAAGGTGGTCAAGCCACCCACTAAAAACCCAGTCCAGACATTATCCTTGAAGGTTACAACAAAAGAACCTGGTCCAGTCATCAAGGTAGACCAAGCAAAGGAGTTGTCATTCTGCGATTCTCTTCCCAGTTCCCAAGAATCCAACAAGACAGATCTAGATGACTCTGCTGCATATGTAACAGCTTCTGAAGGAAGGTACAGCGTATCCAAATCTTCTCTTCAATCTACTGACATAGGCTGTAGTAGCCTGTAAGTTTCTAAACTGCTCGCTTTTCACAAAGGGAAAGGTCAAAATATTTACTCATTCATTTATCTCTATTATTAACAGGTTTCTGTCAACTAATGCCTTTTAAACTGAGAAATACCGTATATACTTGTCTATAACCCCCCTTGTTTATAGGTCGACCCTGATTTTTTGACCAAGAAATCGTTAATTTATGATATTCCTCGTTTATAGGTCGACCCACGTTTTTGAGGGTAATGGAACAACAAAACCTTCACTAAAAACGCTTTACGTCCTATAAACTGAGGCTCGCCGTGCCTGAAACACCGAGTGCCGAAGGCAAATTGTTTACCATTTATTATTATGACACTTTACACTGAAACGCGGGTAGTTTAAAAAAAAAATATTGTATATTTCCATTCAAGTATTTATTCAAGTCAATTAGGAGGGAATATTATTGTAATACAACAGTTTTTTAACTAAACCATTCGAAAAGCGATTACGGTAACATCTTTTGAACGCAAGAAAGCGAAAGTCATTGTTTTCGTCACGATTTTATCCCACTTTCCACTGTAATACGTACGTAATTTCAGCTAAAATATTACATTTTCGTGAATGCATTATATCAAGCACAGTATGAATAGAATATCATTGTAATATAACAGAATTTTAACCGAAAACTATTAAAAAACGAGTAACATCTCAAAAACATCAGAAGCTTAGGTAAAGTCTTTTGTTTTCGTCATGTATTTAATCCTATTTTACATTGAAATACATCGTTTCAGCAAAACTACTATTTATTTCTGAGAATATATTCATTCAGGCGCAGTTTAGGTAAAATATACGTGTGATGTAATAGTTTTTAACTGAAAACGATTCGAAAAACACGTACCCTCTAGCCCTGTTCAAGGAGAGGACTGGGAGAAGCTGTTTGGTGCTGCAGACGATGACAAGGAAAATGATTTTGATGGATTTTAATGAAAATATTCCGAAATATGGTATCGTAGTATTTATTCAAGTCAATTAGGATAGAATATTATTGTAATACAACAGTTTTTTAACTGAAAACCAATCGAAAAGCGATTATGGTAACATCTTTTGAACGAAAGAAAGGGAGTCATTGTTTTCGTCACGATTTTATCCCACTTTCCACTATAATACGTACGTCATTTCAGCAAAAATATTACATTTCCGTGAATGCATTATATCAAGCATAGTATGAATAGAATACCATTGTAATATAACAATATTTTAACAAAAAACTATTAAAAAAATTAGTAACTTCTCTTGAACATCGGAAGGTTAGGTAAAGTCTTTTGTTTTCATGTATTTTATCCTATTTTACATTAAAATATATCACGTTTCAGCAAAACTACTATTTATTTCCGAGAATATATTCATTCAGGCACAGTTAAGGTAAAATATACATGTGATGTAACAGTTTTTTAACTGAAAACGGTTCGAAAAACACGTGTACCGTCTAGCTGTTACACTCAACAGCTGGTGGTGCGTGATGCGTCTTTGTAAACAATAGGAGGTTGAAGTAGATTACCGGGTATTATATTAAGTGTGAAATATCGAAAAGGTTTTTATTACCTGTATTTTTTGTAGATCAATGAGAACTGTGATACCGTATATGATATAAGTTAGCCTGTGCTGAGAGCTTCAACATAGACTACTGAAAGCACGTTGTAAGGTAATTTAACCTATTGTAAGTTGGTGAGCTTCATTCGCTGGAGGAACTGCACAACTTTTCATTACCAATTGGTACATATTTTACGTTTCCATTGTTTACTGGCAGTAAATGGTAAATATTTTTCATGTCTGCAGCTAAAAGTTGCTCCTCGCCCTTCCCATCATGCACAGGTTCAACCTAACAAAACTATTACGTATGTATAGGACGACCCCCAATTTTTTGCCTAAAAATTTGGTCTTAAAAACTCGAACTATACACGAGTATATACAGTACTAAAGTTGTCAACTTTTTTATAATGGAGTTACACTTGCTTTATACTTTTAACATAGTACTCTTTTTAAACTTAGCTGTAGCTTGTATGTTATCTAAATTCTGGGATCTGTACTTTAACAGTTGCTGAATTTTGACAATTCCCTATTGTTTACTTCTTTGCTCTGTTTTGCAAGTACAGTACTGTATTGTTTCCTTGGGCATGAGAAGAATGTCCTAGTCATGGTGCTGAAATATTGCTAAAACATTTGGCTCACACTTATCCAGTACAGTACTTGGGTGTGGTCTGACCTGTGACCTCTGCATGTGCTTCTACTTCGCGGGTTCTTGGGCGTTCTTTACCCTTTCTTTTACATCAATTGGATGTTGTCTTTAGCATGTAACCTTCCTTTATGATTACTTAATATCATTTGAAACTGGAATCATTTCTGTAACAGTTCATGAATGTTGGATGAAGTTCATAACCAGTACTGCATGTTTGTGGTGCTTGACTGATATGGGAAGTTAGAGAGTTTTATGTCTGTGGTGGCTGAATGTTGCATGAAGCTTATGACATCTGCTTGTTTTGGTTGTTGGATGTAACCTGCAGCTTGTGAACTGGAGACTGCTTGCAAAATAAACTATGTAAGTTCATATTTTTCTTTGTTGTGAATATTCAGGCAGTTCCTCAACCGAGATAGCGAATACCAGTCTCTGTTTGATCTAACTCTCCTGGAGAAAAGTCATATTAAAGGAAATTGTAGATACTGTACCACCCAAACTACATTTATTAAATGTTCTTTCATTGCAGTGTAGATGATTTGTAATTCAGAACAAGGTTAATAGTAATGAAAATAATGATATATTTGTAACTAAATGTTAGTACTATTAATATACTGTACATGATCATAGTCAAGGTGGAAGTAATGAGTGAGGGATGTTTCTTTGAGAGGTGAGTATGTGGTAGACTTTCATAGGACATGCAAAGCCTTGACATCTATAAGAACAAGGGAGAACATGCTGGCAGAGTTCTTGCTTGCATCCTTCTTAACAGACTTTACACTAAAGACCATCATGAGGCACCACTGACAGGATCTTTGATCCCCACTAGATACAAGAGAAGTGCAGAGAATAGCTCACCCACAAAGGTGACATCACTGATATCTCATACTGTATTATGTGGCCAATTACACTTTTTGTGACATGCATAATTTATATGCTAAATAGCTGTTAAAGTCAATATTAATCAAACATTTTGGACATTATTTTTCTTAACATACAAATGGTATATATGGGTTACTGGTATTTATGTATACTGTACTGTACAACCAGATTTTACATCATAATGCTCGCATCTCTTTGTAGGCTCTTGTCATCATGGCAGTGTAAAGACTGCGGTTTAAGCCCTAATTATTTCTTTCATTTAGGATACAACTTGTGCATGTGAAGCTATGCTAACACAAATAATATTTATAGACTGTATACAAAAGTACATCCAACTATAGGTTTTGTTTTAGGCAATACTGTACTGTACCAGCACCTAAATATTCAGTCATGTTACCACCTTTTTGCTAGGCTGGCTGCATCATGGAAAAGTATTGTGTGGTACATGTACTGTGCTGTGCCAGTATTAATGGATAGCAAGATCATATTTGTTAAATTGCATTTTTCTAAACATTTGGTAGATACTGCAACACTATTATGGAATATCACTAGAAATCATGCTACATTAGACCAATCACAGCTAGCGGAGGAGGGAATGCGTGGGTGGTAAGGATGCGTGGTCCAATCACAGTCCGATACGTCAAATGACGTCAGCGATAACGTAAGAGCGACCTAATGCGCATCCCTCACCGCGCTGCTTCCCGCGTGTGGTCAAGATGGACTGCGTGAGTAAAAAATGGCGAGGTTCGTCTGGACCTCTCCAGCCGCTCGCCGCTTAAATGATGAAATTTACCACTTAAAACATTTCATTCTGGCAAGGCACCGCGTAAATCCAGACTATACTGTACAGTCATCCCTCACTTTACGCGGCTAATATAACCCACAGGGTACTGCGGAAAGTGAGAAACGCGTAAAGTGAACAACATAACATATGGGGTTAATTGAAATAGAGACCGGGCCGACCCCCAAACTCCACTTTTTGACGACACACAACTATGTTGTAGTAAAAATTTTATCTTAACTTTATGATGGTATGCACACACAATTAATATAGAAGAGGTTAGGTTCGGAAAAGTAAAGGTTAAGTTAGGAAAAATAAAGGTTAGGTTACGAAAACTAAAAGTTAGGTTTAACACTTACGTTAGTAGAAGAGATGGGTCGGCATACGGGGATGGAGGCTGGTTCCGAGGCAGAGGGAGGCTACTGGCCCTCAGGTGAGTCACCATCACTGTCCTCCACACTTGTCAGGGCCTCCCTGACAAATCCCTCAGTCATCTTCAATGTCTCTACCTCTGTCACTGTCACTGGCTTGGGCTGGCTGTGGTGGGTTGCGGGCGAAGAACTCTGTTATGCTTTGCTGACAACTGGTGTTTATGTTGTCGTGATAAACCTTGATGTAGGGCTCCATAGTCTGCAACAGCTGGGTAGTGAAGATTTCATGCCTGTTTGCGTCAGGGTCGTCGGAAAGGAGGAGCTTGACTTTTTCAATACACTCGATGGCACCCCTAACATTACTATGGGATAAGCGGTGTTCTTCTTGGGGCGACGCACCACCTGCCTCTTCACTGATGTCATCATCATCTACCATCTCGTTGGTAGTCACATCAGGATCCCTTATCACCTCCAGGATGTCGTCGTTGGTGGTCTCGGAGAAGCCTGCAGCTGTAACACTGCGCAGCTTCTCTGGCAAGGTCCACTGCTACTGCAACAGTCTGAACCTCACCAGTCACAGATTGACTCTGCCTAACGGCCAGAATGCCTTGCAACACATGTCTCCATGCGTGAAGAACAGTTGCTACAGACAGCTGATCCCATTCCTCCACCAAGAAGTCCACAGCTTTCTTGATGTTGAATATTCTCCAGAATTGTTTGAAAAGTATTTTTTGCTCTGCCAACTGTTGATCCTCGTCGTCTTCGCTCTTGCTACCGGTGGTGGTGTCACTCAGGTTACGCAACCCTTCCCTGGTGTTGGTGTAGTCATTCAGGAGCTTGAATTTTTTCGTAGAGAATGCAGCTTTTACATTACAGATTAACTCTTGGTCCATGGGCTGTAATATAGATGTAGTGTTGGGAGGAAGGAAGACCACTTTTACGTTGGGGTGACGATCTAACAGTAGGGGCGAGTGTCCTGGTGCGTTGTCCAGCAGCAACAAAATCTTGAATGGCATATTGTTGCTCACAGAATTTCTTTACATCGGGAACGAAACAGTCATCAAACCAGGAGAGGGACAGTGTAGAGAACATCCACGCCTTACGTGCGGTCAGCCAGTGGACATTTAGCTTGGTCATGTCCTTGCTCTTGTAGGCGTGCGGCTTGCGGGCTGTGTGGATCACCGATAACTTGAGCTTACAGGTACCGGAGGCATTGGTGGTAAACAGGACGGTGATGCGCTCCTTCTGCAACTTCCGGCCCCGACACTTGCTGGCATTTTTCACAACGGAGGTCTTGGAAGGTAGCTTTTTCCGAAAAAGACCAGATTCGTCCATGTTAAACACCTGGTCGTCGGTGTACTGTCCTTCCTCCATAATCTCACGTAAAAACGGAGGAAATTCCCGAGCCGCAACACAGTCAGCACTAGCTTCTTCACCACCAATGTTGATATTGGTGATCTTGTTCCTCATCTTAAACCTCTGTAACCACCCAGAGGAAGCATTTAAGGGTTTGGGCTCTGTAATTCCCATCTTTCGTGACACTGCAGCATACAGTTCACGTGCGTACTCCTCAACAGAGCGCTTGTCGACCACCATGTTCCGTCGCGCCTGACGCACCAAGTAGCTCACAAGTAATTTTTCCGTCTTGAGAAGCACCTGGTTGTGGAAACACTTGATCATAGAAGCACCTGTAGACATTGTGATCTTCATGTGCTCCTTTATCTTGGCTGCTTCCTTCTTTATCGTCCTGATCGTAGATTCGTTCACACCATGCTGGCGCGCCAAATCAATCTGTCTTGTTCCTTTCTCTAACTCTTGGATGATCTTGTACTTCACCTCGTAGCTTAAGGAACGTCGTGTCTTCTTGGGCTTAGGGCGGCTGGGTCCAGGCAAGGAAAGGTTTCTCTCTGGGGGCGATGGTCCGGCGGAAGCCATTTTACAGAACAATGGATGCACGATTACACGGTGTGGCCTGGAGGGATGAAACTGCCGCGGCTAGTAGGGTGTGTCATAGGAGGGAAGATCAGCTAAAACTAATGGCCCATCACTTTTTTGGTAGATTTTAGTGTATATAAACAGAAAATAATTTCAGTTTCAATATTTTGCAACCTTTTGCTAGGTGAATTTTAGCGTGAAATTTATCGAAAATCTAACGTACAGCTGCATTAGTGCATTACAATTAAATAGTGAACATTGCTTTCTGACTTCATTCTTTAACAACCCAACTAACAATATTTTTTTCTGTTTCAGATTCTGATGCATTTATAAGTTGATAATATTTGCGATGGCTGCTTGTGTCAGGACGAGGAACCAAAAATCCAGCCATCTCAGTCACTATCTTGGGTCTGGGAGAGAGCTCCTGAAGTCAGAGTTGCCTACATTGAGAGATGCTTTGAGATACGGTGTTTTAATCAGGCAAATCAGTGAAAAGAACCAAAGAACTTACACAAACAAAGACATTGCCAGTGATATGACCAAAGCTGTCTTGGCACAGTACACTCTGGCTAACGCTCAGTTCAAGCCTCCAGTCATAACAAGTCAGAAGAAGATTAGTGAGAGACTGCTAGCCAGTTGGGAAAAGGCAAGAGATATCTCTCTTGGGAGAGGAAAACTTGCAGTTAAGGACAGCTTTGCCAAGCAACTGGACCAGTTATTTGACATAATTACTTGCAAGTGCCCAATTGTTCTCTGTCCTGAGTTTGGATGCGATCGTGACTGTAAATCCGAGGCCCACATCTCCTGTATTTGCAAGCGTGAACTGAAGATTCCTGTGATCGAACTGGCATTTGTCAAAGCACAGAGAGTGAAGACTGGCAGTATAGGGGCTCTCATGATTTCTAGCCAAGATATTCCGGAGTCCAAGAGACAGGAGGCTGCCACAGAGAGACAGAAGAGGAGAAGAGTTGCCGAGGAAAAGAGACTTGAGAAGGCCCAGGGTGAGGTAAAAAAGGCCGATGATTGGAGTCAAGCTGATTCAGAGTTTAATGACTTCCCCATGGCTGATCCGAGTGCTGACCAGGAGAATGGTGACTTTGTCCCTAACTCAGAAAATAATGATCCCAAACCTTCCAGGCATAAGATTCGAAATAGGAAAGATATCCCGAGCATAGCTCTGGCCAGCATGCGACACCACACTGGTCTCAGAGAAACTGCAGAGATAGCAACAGCTGCCTGGGTTGACGGTGGTTTGATAACACCTGATGATGTTCACCTGGTGATAGATCATAACAAAGTAAGGAGAGCTCAGGAGAAACTTGTCAGTAACCTAGAAGAGGAGTTTGATAAGGGGATAAGAGAAAATGGAATCAATTGTTTGTTCTTTGATGGGAGAAGGGATGACTCTAAAGTGTTCATGAAAGTTGGAGATTCTGACAAGTTGTTCCCTGCCATGGTGAAGGAGGAACACTACTCCTGCTGCAGTAAACCAGGAGGGAAGTATTTGTGACATTTCACTCCAGAGAAAGATGACAGGAAACCAGCTGAGATAGTGGCAGATAACATTGTGAACTGGCTCAGAGAGAGGAACGTAGACCAGACCCTGCAGGCCATTGGAGGGGACAGCACCAACACGAACACAGGGTGGCAAGGGGGGGTCATACAGTGGATAGAGCGGAAGATTGGGAGGAAGCTGGTCTGGGTTGTTTGTGACCTCCACACCAACGAGTTGCCACTCAGACATCTGATCCAGGAGCTGGATGGCAAGACTCTTTCAAACAACAGATGGTCTGGTCCTCTTGGCAAGATGCTGGACTCTGCCACTGAGTTAGAAATAAATCCGAGCTTTGAAAAAATCACAGTTGGCCCTCCACTCGTTGAGCTTGCACATACTGTCATTGACGACCTGAGTACTGACCAGTACTATGGTTACATGATTTGCAGTGCCATCAAAACTGGGGTCATGCCTGATAGACTTACTTACCTGCAGATAGGTCCAGTCTCACATTCTAGGTGGCTCACAACGGCTCTCAGGTTCTGCAGATTTGGGTCGCTCATCATAAACTGAAAGGGAACCAGCTTCACAACCTGAGACTTATTGTCCAATTCATCGTGAGTGTCTACTTGCCAAATTGGTTCAACACCAAGGTCAAGTCATCGTTCTCCGAAGGTCCGAGGCATGTTCTCTTCCAGCTTGAGCTCCTGAGGAGTCAGCCAAGGAAGGTTGTTCAGATTGTGGAGCAGACTGTGAGGAGATCTTCCTGGTATGCTCATCCCGAGGCAGTTCTGCAGACAATGCTCTGCAGTAAGGATGAGGAGGAGAGAAGAGTGGCAGTCAAAAAGATCTTGGATATGAGACTTATGAGAGGATCTGGGCATGACGAATCAGTTGGTGACGATTCCTTCAGGGTCAGGAAGACTCCTGAAGTCAATCTAGGTGCCAAGACCCTCACTGATCTCATAGATCTGGATAACATCCAGGCTGGCAGTGAGCCCCCTCTTACCTGCAGCCTCACCAATGTTCAAGTCAGAGCTTTCCTGGACAACCCCATGCATGTCCCTGCCTGGCCCTCGCACACCCAGAGTATAGAGCGTTGTGTACAGCAAGTGAGTGAGGCCAGCAGTCACGTGTACAGCCAGGAGAGGAGGGAAGGCTACATCCGAGCTCAGGTGGTCAGCAGGGAGGTGATGAGTAGAAACAGAAGCAAGAAAGACATGTTCTCTATGGTGTGCAGCAACACCGGGTTGTAGTAGTAAAACCGGTTTTTGTATTTGATGATTTTGTTTTCTAAAGGAATATTAAATTTAATAAATGTGTCAAGATCATTCGTTTCACTATTCTGGATCATTTTCATCCTAATAAATTAACCTGATACATTTACTTTACTTTAAATAAGCTATTTAGTGGTGTTGGTAAAAGGGTGGGAATACTGAATTTTCATAAGATTTCAAGTTAAAATTTACCAAGCAAAAAATTAAAACTTTTCAAATCTGAAGATATCACATGATTCTGCACATAGAACTACATCATTAATACCATGGGCCGATTTTTCAAACTCAAAAAAAAAAATTCGCCTCCGTATGACACCCTAGCGGCTAGGTCAAGCGTCGTCTTTCCTCCCTCCCTCCCTACCCCGGGTGGACACGTCATATTACTTTAAACCAATTACAACTAGCAGCGGAGGGAGGTAGGGATGCATGGCCAATCACAGTCCGATACGTCATGTCACTGATAACGCAACAGAGACATGCACTGCGCAACCTTACCGCGCGGCTTGCCCAGGCGGAGGCGGGAGGGGCGAATCTAAAAATAGTGTCGAGCCGGACACACTCCGCGTAAAGGGGTACACGCACCGCGGAATGTGAGCATCCCGGGTTCCGGCAGGGTACCGCGTAAACGTGGAAACGCGGAATGTGGGACCGCGTAAAGTGAGGGTTGACTGTACTTTTCATATTAAAATTAATAATTGAAACTACGGTACAATATTAAGTTCAATACAGTATCGATATTATAATCAATCCCTCTATGAAAGCTGACCATTGGCTGACACATTTTAGTGATAAATTCATGTGATGGTTGCCAGAGGACTGTTTCTGCAAAATATATTGGATTAGTCTCTGATTTTTCAACATTATTTAGGCAATTTTATTAGTTATCTAAATGACTGAAGTTTGAAATGATAAATTTGGTTTATATATGAGGTGTGTGTGTGACTGAGTCTCCTCTTTTTAGCCACCCTTAAGTTGTGTCATATTGGCAAGTTCTATTTTTCAGTAAAATTTTGAGCAAGTGGTTGCATGTTTTTTATTGTTATTTTTTCACTGGGAAAATATATAACAGAATTGAAGCTTGATACCTTTAGGCGTCACTAAGAAAATTGTTTCCTTTGGGGTTGTACTAAAAGCATTATTTTATAAACCTAACCTTGAAAAAAATTTACAGTACAGTACTGCTATAATTAGAAGATAATGATTAACTCTGTACTGTAAGTGTATTTTCAATCACTGATTAACAAATGTGAATCACTGAAGTATAAAACATATAAAAATTAATTTCAAATTTTCTGCAATTACAAAAGCTTATTAATTATTCTCAGCCCTGTTGTAACCAAACCTCCAACCAAGGTGTTGGTGGAAGACAAACCTAAGTTACCAGAAGGAGTGGAGGACTATGACAAGGAGATGGAAAATGACCCTTTTGCTGTGTCCAACTATGCTCATGATATTTTTAATTACTACAAAGAAAGGGAGGTACGAATCATATAGGTCATTTTTAGTTTTTGTCTTACTGTTTGTTTCTTTATTTCACAGTTGGATCACTTGCCACACTTCCTGCCTATACTATACTGTAGTACACTGTGTTGTGGGATAATTATTTTGGTCTATCATAGCCAGTGTATCATTTTAAAGTTTATTGCATATAAACTTGACACTAGGCAGCCCTTACATTTTTCTACAAACTACACTTTAAGTCCTTTCATATTTTATTCTATCTATACTGTATTCTTTTTAAAATTTGCTTATATCAGATGCAGAATCTGGTATTTGTAGTATTGCCCCTGATCACCCTAGGTCTTCAACAATTACACTCGGGACAAATGGCAGTTCCTATCTCTCCCTCTCACTAAAGTCGTATTAAATTATTACATAGTATTTTCATTATTTTCACTGACAAAGAATCCCAAATATTTTACCATTTTCTAGTGAACTTTTGTGGGCTCCATAATGTGGTTCCACCCGTGAACTACTGGTTGGGGACCACTGCTCTAAGCCTTACTTTTGCAGTTACAGTATATTCTATCTCAGGAACAGGGAAATAAACTCCATCATTAAAATTACATATTGATATTTTTGTAATGTGGAGATTAAAGGTTTTGAAATAATTTGAATGTTCTGGTTTTGGGTTTAATGAGTAATTTATAAAGTATTTAAAGATTATTTTTCTCTTCCCTGTAAAGTGTTTTGTTTTTAGATGGTATTTTTCTTTCACCTTCCAACTTATTTTTGATGGAAATGTTTCAAACACAGACACCTAACACTTCCTTTGTAATATTCTAATATTCTTTTTCAGAGTAAATTCACAATTGGGAGGTACATTGAGCGACAACCAGATGTATCCAGGAGCATGAGATCTATTTTGGTTGACTGGATGGTTGAGGTGCAGGTAGGTTGACCAGTTAATGAAATTTGTTTTAGACTTCTTGTTTTATGATGTAGCAGAGATCATGGTGTTTGATCAACAGAAACAAGAAACTATTTGTGATAGACAAATGTATATTGTAGTACTAGGGAGCAATATTTATCAAATTACTCTATAATGATGTCGCATGAATATGCAGAACACCGTGTTGGTGAAAGTGATAGAGTATTACACTGAGGGAAGAAGGGGAAGAGGTAGACCACTTAGGATTTGGACTGTCTTGGTGAGGTCTAGAAGTGTGCCAGAGGAATAACACAAGCAGATAATTGTTTTTGAAAGTATTTAAGTATTAGATAACATGGAGACAAAGCTGGAAGTATAACAGTAAAGTCATGTTGACAAATCAACTTGGTGAAAATAAAGTCAAATTGAAGCTTCTAGTATCTTGATTCACTGTTTCACTCAATATGTGAGGCTTTGCTTACATTACTTCAGTGAATATAAATAAAGTAGGGTTGATCAATACATTGCATAAATAAGGTGGAAAAAACATTTCTTTGAAGTGTAAATGACACCAAAGGAATGTTATAGAAGGTGAAAGGTTATAGAGGGGGAATCCTCTCTCGTGTTAATTTTTTAAAATGACCAGTTATTTATTGTTGGTTATTGACAGAATTTCTAAAATAAACTTTCTTCCTCAGGAATCATTTGAACTAAACCATGAGACACTCTACCTTGCTGTGAAGATAGTGGACCTGTACCTGGCAGAAGTTGTGATTAAGCGTGATGCCTTGCAGTTAATTGGATCTACAGCTTTGTTCATTGCTTGTAAATTTGATGTAAGTTGCTGTTAATGCAATCCGTGCAGAATGTGATTTTGGAGATAATGCTATACCAATGTATAATCATGCAGTAAATCTGGATGCTACTGTACAACTTATGTCTTTTGAATGACATATACTGTATACAATTACTGACACTTCACAGGAAAGAACCCCGCCTTATGTTGACGACTTCCTGTATATCTGTGATGATGCCTACAAGAGGAAGGAACTCATTTGTATGGAGATAAAGATTCTTCAAACTGTTGGCTTTGACTTGGGAGTACCCCTTTCCTATAGATTCCTCCGGAGATATGCCAGGGTATGTCCTTGTGACTGATCTTTGTCACAATTAACTAAGTACACTATAGCCAGTTTTAAGTTTAATGAAATTATTCTGCTTAGAGTTTGTATAAGTAATAGAGTGCAGTTTATGGATGTACTGGAACTGGGAAAAGAAAATAGACATTCATAGTAAATAAATCATAATACACACAGTACAGTACAGTAGCTTGTTGAACTCGTGTGCAGTCGGTATATTTCTGAAATGAAGCAGGATACTTTTTACAGATAAATAGACAATATGTTCTAGGTGGTATAGAGGTTAGTCTTATGTCATGTACAAAGGCAGTAGGTTGGGTCAATTTTAGTGATGTATTATTTTTTTTATCTGATCCTCTGGATGATTGGTAATTTGATTTAGACTACACATTCTCTCTTGATTCTTCCGTGTGACTTTTTTTTTAGTCTAATATACAGTAGTATGAACATCAGGCAAGTTAAGAACAATGACTAATCTTCATGTAGAGTAATTGATAGCCTATTTTCATTACATCACAGTGTTCCAAGGTGAGCATGGAGGACCTCACCTTCACTCGCTACATCCTAGAGATGAGTCTCATGGATTATGAACTGATAGATTCATCAGATTCTGCCCTTGCTGCTGCTGCTCTTTTACTGACTAGAATTATAAGAGGAGACTCCACTTGGCCCCCCACACTACAGTATTACTCAGGTGAATATATCACTACATGTATTAAAATTTGGCTTATATCTGCTTTATGCAGGGTGGTAGAGAATTGCCATGTATATTAATACAAAATTATCTCCATTTGGTTTTCTCTTCAAGTGTCTTATAAAAGTTCAGATTTTTAACCCATTAGTCCTGGGTTAGGGTGCTGCTGGCAGTAAACCCCCCCCCCCCCCCCCCTACCAGGGATAAGTTGAGGAAAAAATCGACTTCTAAAAATAATTAAAAAATAATAATAATAATAAAAATGGCGGGAAAATAGGTGGACGTTCTGGAATGTCACCCGGGGCCTAAGGGTTAAGGGAGTATTCATTTGCGTTTAGTTTCCAAAGTATTATACTGTACTTAATTTGGGTTTTGGGGATGTTAAGTCGGTTGTCCATTTGAACTGTGTTCTCACTAAACACACTCCTCTTCAATTTTGCACAATCATTGTTACCTTGAAAACAGTATTCTCAGTCTGTATTTTGAAATTCCTCAATGACCAATCTTATTAGGTAATGAATTACAAGACTTAGAATTTAATGATAAAAGATTACTTTTCTACTGTCTCATATTTTGACAATAAAACAGCAACATTCTCTACTGAGTAAGTCTTTTGGGTTATCACAAAGTACTGGTAAGTTAGTAATGGTTTATATATAATCCATACCCTGGTTTGGCTATTTCACTTAATTTTGGGGCTCAGGTTTATTAAATGTGAAGAGTTTGTAGAGATCATAATTGTCATAGATGTAATAAAATTAGTTTTATGGCCTAGCTTTATTTTCTGATAATGATTGTTTATATTTATAACTTTTTGCAGGATACCAGCTAGAGGATCTGTACCACCTGGTTCACATGCTCCACAGCATGATCTGCCAGCCACCAAAAGAGCACCTCAAAACTATCAGGAATAAATACTCTCACAAGTAAGTACTGTACCACATTTAAGCGAGTCTTGGGCTTAAAAGGCATGTTTCTACCCGTCCTCAAGTTGTTTAAAACATCTTCAGCTATCAAAAGATGACCTTTTTCAAAAAGAGTGACAAATTTATAAAGTATCTGTCAAGGCCTTTTAATTTGTCTTATCAAACATATTCTTTGCTTATTTAAATGTGAAGGAACTAGTGGAATTGAAGATACATATATTTATTTAATAAAATTATTTTAAAATTAGATTTACCTTTTAAAAAAATGGTAAGGGGTGCCAAAAATAAGCAAAAAATATGTGATTAAAGAGTATAAGAGGGATCTAGTACAGAAACATATGAAGAGATATGTGAGGAGTGGAGTGCATGGACAAAGCTGTATTGGACAGCACATTACAGTATTTGATGTGAGGTGCTGTAAAGGTTATTGGAATTTTACTTTCCTGTATTTAAAACGATACATATTATAGGAGAAATATGGACAGTCATAATTAAAACTATATGCTTGTGGTATGCATAATGAGAATGTTAACTTGCAATATATTTATCATCATATTAAAGTCAATAATTTCATTATGCATACTATAGTTTTTAATATGACTGGGTAATATATATTTAATATTTAATGTAACAACCAAATAAATGAAAGAATAAAACAATAAAATTATTTGGATTTTCAGGGTCTTCTTTGAAGTGGCAAAAATTCCCATTCCAGAGAAGTTGGATTTCTAATGCCTGTGGAACCAACTGGAGATTGTACAGATATTTATAGTCAGATTTCGTGATTGTGGACCTGGCTTAATGGTCCATTGAGTGACACTCTCTGTGGAGAGTGATATTGAGTCATGGAAGATATGGTGATCACTAGTACAGATGGTATTTTAAGTGTGTGTTCTCAGTCTGCCATGATATCCTGAGCTTTTAACTTAAGCTTGTAGCTGTAAGTAAATGACTTCTTTTACCACTTTGTTTCGCGTACCAATTCTTGGTACTACTGTTATTTTTTATATGCACATTTATAACTCTTAGCTATTGAATATTGTAGATATACTGTAAATATATCCGATTTAGTTGAAGTATTTTTTAAGGACTTTAGATCAGATGCTCATTTCATTTTTTCTAGATATGTCTTTGTGTTCTGGTACTGAATTAAATTTACAATTTTATGATATAGGACAACTTCCAAAGATTATTATCACTGTTTTATGCAATGGGCACTTGGATAAAAAATCTATTAAATGAGAAGATTTAAAGGAAATTTTCATTTACCTATTTATTTTTTAAAGCACATAGCTCAATAATGTTTATTTTAAATAGTCTTTGTGTTTTAGGAGTAAAGAGTAAATATGGTGCACAATAGATTTTTGGCATAAATAATACTGTACCGTATTATAAGATCAGAGTTACCTTATACAACTAAAATGAAATAATTTATAGTATTTGAATAAAACTAAACTATACTTAATGAGGTACAAACTCATGCAGTATGGTACCCTTAGCAGAGTTGTGACCTTAATCTTTTGAAACATACGACAGGTTAAATTCTGAAGGCATTTAGGTATGTGACTCGGCAGGTTGAGCACAATACTTACAAAAAGATGGGGGGGGGGGGAGCATGACATGTTAAGGATTGATGAGTGTTTAGTGATTTAGAAAGGAAAAAATTTAGTGGGCAACGTGTGTGTCCAGGTCATGAGATGTGACTGTGGATGGTTGTATCCAGGTCACAACGCCATGCTTGTAACTAGTACATAATGTGATTGATGTCTGTAGCTATACTTAAAATGTTTGTAGCTAGTAGATTATGTGATTGATGATGTTTTAGTTAGTAAATCATGTGATTGAAGTTTGTAGCCAATACTTATTAATTTTTTATACTTTTTGGTGGTTGATCATGTGACTTAAAATTTTTATAGCTAGTGCATTACATGGCTAGTAAATCATGGGATTGATTTTATCTGTAGCCAATAGATCACATGATTGATGTTTGTAGGTAGCAGATTGTGTGGGAAATGTTTGCAGCTTGTCCAACATGTGACTGACTGATGATTTTTATTGCAAAATCACATGATTAATATGGTTTAGTTCTGAGATCAGGGTTAAGGAAACTGTTGCAGAAACAGGATCTGCTTAAGTCTCGAGAATGAATCAAGATGGACACTTAACTTTCATGATCACAAAACAATTCATTTATTTCAAAACATTAAATTAACCTAAATATAATGATCAGGCACTTGTACTTAAATTTGGGTGGTTTAGGTTGCCATAAAAAATGGTTAAAAAATGGTTTTGTAGTTTTTGGGTTTTTTTGGGGGGGGGTTCTTTTTGACCATTGACCACTTTCAAACAAAAAGTATGATATATTATAAATGTAAAACTGTATGAAGATTAAATGTAATAATTACAGGAATATAAGCTCTGTAGAAATACAGCATAGTAACAGTGAGAGGGTTCAGAAAATTGTAAAGGTAAACATTGAAGATTTTTTAATGCATGTAACTACAGAACATAGAGTACCTTTAACATGGGGATTGTTAGTTGATGGAATTAAAAGTTTTGGAATGTTTCAATTATTAATCTTAAAAAAAATTATATATTTATTGGTCAGGATGTTTTGAATAATACTGTATTTACATAATATCCAGTGGCAGACTAAGGAGGTTTTTCCAGAACTGACATTGCATTTCAATACTTCATGTAATAAAGAGAACAATTGTTATGAAAACTGGTTCCATATACTGTACTTCAACTTTGTGTTCCTGTATACATTTTATGTTCACATCTGTTAGGTGATGACTGTAGACTCCTTGTCTTTGAGGTTTGCCCGAAAAGATTAATAATCTTTACATGAAATAAAATTAATATGGCAGTATGTGAGAGGAAGTCATTGCAGAAAGAGAAAGATTCTCTAGCTCTGAGTCCCTTTGCTTTAAATATTGTAGCATAATAATTATGGTCAGACAAAAAAAATAAAAATATTTCATAAACAAAGCTTCTTTTAGTCACTTTTTAATTTATATGTAGACACTCTGAGTTTACTTTGTCAGAGCCCTAAACATGGCATGAATCAATATTAACTATACCACTGTGTATATGTCCTGTTCAAGTTATTGTATATAGACAAGGGGGCTACAAAATTGTTATTTCTTTATTTGACTGAAACAAAAAAACTTTCATGGTTAATAGGAAAAAAAAAGTCAATTTTGTATTTAGTTTATTGTAAACTCCCACAAACACAGTAAATGATCATAAAATGAGGCAGAAGCAATAACACTGGTTGCATCTGTGGCACCTGCCCACCAATCCACTCCATAAGCCAAGCTCTCATGCTCTGTGAATGAGGCAACCACTTGCACATCTGATGGGGAGGTATCGGTAACATGAAATCCATTATGCATACAAGCAGCCAGTAACAAGTTTCTTCCTTGTGGGTCCCATTTAAGACGCCATATCCCACCACTGAGGGATATTGATGAACATGGTGATCTCATCGTTCTAGTGTCCCACAAATTAACAATTTCATCATAACTACCACTTGCTAAGAGGTACTCAGAGTGAGCACTGCTGTGAATGCTTGTGACACCTGCACTGTGCACCCTACTGGTCAATGTTGGATTGGCTGGCTCATGTCTCACGTCATATCTTCGAAACTTGCAATCATCCCCCCCTGTATAAACTATGTTAGGATTCCAGTAATCAAATGCAGTGATCCAAGCTTCAAACTCATGAGCTAGAAATCTATCTTGTAAAATTAATTCCTGGTTACCGAGTTGTAATAAACTTATTTTCCCTTTTGAATCACTAAGTGAAATTAATGGATTCTCACACTGAATTTTCCCAGTTGACCAATCTAATGACAAGGCAAGAGTGTCTTCCTCGTCTATTTCAGACTTAATCCAGAATTTTAATTTAACTGTTCCATCATCTATTGGTTGTAACTTATACAGAAGTAAATGACCTGAAGCATTTGCAATGGCAAGTACTGGATCATTCTCTATCTTGTTATGACACCATTTCATATCCAAAATAGCAGGCATGTCAATTTGCTGAACTAACACAAGTTTCTTCTCTTCTGTCATCTGCTTCAAATAAAGACGACCAAGTCTTTTCTTAGGTGCATCACATTTCTGCAAACTTGATTCCACTTCAGTTGTATTTTCATGATTAACTTGTGCACAAACCTCTAATCTATGTTCCTGGTCCATCAGTTGGTAAGTGCCTACTACTAGGTATTCCTGATAAGGCTCAACAGGACAAAATTCAACTGAGTCAGCATTGTACTGAGTGTCCCAGGAAAACAGCTGTTTTACTTCACAAGCCATGGTTATCTCTGAAAGATTAATGCAAGGATTAATTCTCTGCATATAATGTTTCCCACAACAGAAGAGATAAACCAAATGATGAATTAAAAAAAATCCAAAACAACTCGTTTCTAAACATTCAGTGTAGAATCATTGTTAAATATACATGCATGTACTAGAATTTACATATTGTTTGTTCTATTTTAAAGTAAATAGAAAGTGAAATGCTTTGTAAATTCATAAAAATCTTTCAGGTATTATAGAGAGGAGTGGTTGATAGGGCAGGTGATCACAGGTGCTGCCTCTGCCTGCAGGTGTGAGGTGAGGTGACAGGAGTTATGACCTCACATGACAAGGTTTACCTTTACTGATACCATTTAGACAAGTGATCTATGAGTTGATACCTACATGTACTGCACAATAAAATTGGCTGTTTAAGATGTTTATTTTACTTTTCCCTTCTAAAATCCAGGCAAGAAAATTTCATCTATAAATTTGTCAGGGAAAGTAGAAAAAGTTACTTAGTACCTGTATGCACATTTCCCTATCTGAAGCAGCTGGATTTATAAAAGAGGACTTATCCATACCCACACCCAGGGTATTCCACAATCTCACATTAGTGGGGCAACAGCAACTACTGGATATCCAGCTGCATTTTCCTTTACAATTATGTCATACAAAATATCCTTGGTCATATCAGTATACAAATTGTAAACTTGTAATACTGTATATAAGATACTTCCATGAGCCAATCATTCCTCATATCATTACACAATGAACTCTCTTTTTAGATGCATAGGGGATATCAGTTGCTTTATCATAGGTCCATTCATGTGCAACACTTGTTTCATCAAAAGATAAAACACATAGACATTCACGGTCATCCATAGACTCACTTTTATGCTGCAACAGCTACAGAACTGCATGCAACACCCCCGGTTCCACATTAAGCTTAAAAATCCAGTGAGGCGAAGGATCAGTGTTTGACTGATATCCTCAGAACACCTATGCAGAGAAAAGCCATCTTGCGACGAGCCAGCTCAAATTCAATACAGGTACTCTGAGGATGTGCAGGAGTATCATGTGACACCAAGAGTAATGCTGATTGGCTAGACAAAGTTACGTGACACCGAGACTTATTGTGATTGGCGAACGATTCGGATGGAAACAGCGTCTCCTGCCGAAGCGTAAATTCTTGAGTGAACTCAAAGACCAAAATGCAAAAAAATAAATAAAAATTTGTGAAGGAAACATTATAAAATTATGTTATTTTTTCCTCTACCGATCTATAGACATAAATATGAAGTTCTGTGGTCGACCTTTTCCGAATCTTGACCTAGGGAAATTATGGTGTGAAAACATGCAAAAATACTGACAAAAGTAAACTTAACCAAGTAATTACAAAAAATAAATAAAATAGTGTAATATTTAATAGCAGGTGTTCAGGTTAAGAAGCAGAGTTAGGTAAACTTTTCAACAAGAAAAGTTCTTCAGTTTATCAAGAACATCCCCAAAACGATGGAGGAAATAATTTTTTGTCACACAAAAAGATCATCAAGAACCTAACCTGACTCAAATGTCAGTCTACAGTGCATGTCTAACCTAACTTAACCAGAGAAACCAAAATGTTCTCAAGGGTTTGTTTGGTGTTTTTAAGTGTTTTAACCCTACATTTTCCCTACACATGTTAGAAAAAATCATTGTCGTTACTAGTGTTGAAGGGGTCATTCCCCTTTTAATATACATTTTCTACCATAAAAGAAATAGTTTAGGGTAATGGAGCAGATGGTTAACACCAGAAGGAGTTGTTTGGTTTATTAAGCTTTTCCACAGGTTCTTTAGATGATAGTAAAAAAAATTATACAACTTTTTAAAATTAATGTATATTATTAATTTCATTTTTTATTTTTTCTCTATCTACCATCATAAATCACCTGTAGCAGACAGAGTATCAAAGATGAGGGAAATTGTGGGGTAAAACACGGTGAAAAACTGACCATACCACTAAAATAATGTCTGCACGTGCCTTGCACACAACAAAATTATTTACTGTAAATATTCCTCAAAAAAATCTACTAATGTTGCCTGCATTTTGTTTACGACTGACCTGCTCGTGCCAACCATACTCTCACGTCTACAGTAAACGTAAAATTACACCATAACGCTTCAACAAAATTGTCTTCATTGGTACCAGATATCAAAATAAGTACTTTTGGTTCAATATGGCAGGGGGGTCAGAGTCCCCCCCAGCTAAAAAGTTAGGTAAGGTTAAGTAGGTTTCTTTGGTTGGTTAGGTCAGGTTCTATTAGGTTCTGTGCATTGTTGCATCGTTTTTATTACTTACTATCATCCAAAGAACATCTGTGGAAAAAATAAACAAGATTAAATGTATTCTGGTGTCAGCCATCAGATCCAGGATTACCATAAAAATCAATATTGAGTTCCGTGGTTGTCTTTTACCGAGTCATAACCTTGGACCGCAGTCTTACTACCTGTGTTCCTCAACTACCAACCATAGGACATTTGGTAAGATTTTAGTTTTGGTCACCCCTGTATCTAGAGATCTAAACTATAATCTAATCTAACCTAACCTAGCCACAAAACCCAGGAACTATATGACCCCTAACCATGGGGGGGGGGGGGGGGGGGGAGAGGGGCGGGGGGCGTCAGCCAATCAAATCTAATAAAAAATTGCAGCATTTGATTCAACCAATTAGCGTTCGATATTCTGCATGGGTGGTAGGATGCGGGACATTTTTAACCAGTTGCAACATGGAGCCATAACGTGCTGGGTGCAATTTCGATTATTGGAAGTTTATCGTATTATTCATTCTAAAAATAAGGAAACTTTAGAGAACAGAGGAGCCCACGACGCATTCTGGTCCCTGACTCAGAGTAAGGAAAGAAATATTCTAAAGGCTATTTATATTCTCGTGGAAGCTGCCCACGTGACTCTAGGGTTATTACATAGAGTTTGGGGTCCAGGGGCAAAGCCTCCAGGGTTAGGTAAGGTTTAGTTTGGTTATATGGTATACGTTAGCGAGCACAGAATACCAGGAATTCAGAACATGCAATCATAGAACTATTGTGAGGAGGGGGGGGGGGGAGGTGTCTAAGCCACAAACGAGTGATTTTCGACAAAAACGAAGGTCAAGTTGAGTTAATCGCATCAAAACCACACAGAAAAACATTTGTTTTCTCTCTTTTTTCAAACTCCATAGTTGCTGTAAAATGCACATTTACCGAAAACCTGACCTAACTTATATCTTAACTCGCTTATATATAGAAAACTAAGCATTTGCACAATAAAATGAATAGAACCGAAAGTAATCAACGTACAAAGCTGTGTCTAAAAACACCGTCCATAATTATCAAACCGCTGACAGTCACTAGTCATATATTAGCCCAATTACCTTATTATTTTACTATTATAAAGTTGAATATAACATGACCAACATCAACCCAATACTGTACATATAACAACCTAACACAGAACTGGACTCCTACCTCATGGAAGGTTTGTTTATTATTTATGTTCACCAATATATCGTTCGTGTTGTGTTAAGTGAGACTCGTTCCCGGGACAAACTTGCTCACTAATGTAATAACCGTTCTCTGTTTCACGGGGTTTGATCACTGGCGCACCAACGAGTCTTCAGTCTCGTAGTGAAGGTTCGTGGCGCTCGGGGGCAAAGTTAGAGATTGGCGCCCCTCTAGGCAAAGTAGGTATCTACCTACCATGCCTCTGGGAGCCACAGCCCGGGAAAATTTTGGCTACGGAGAGTCAATATCATGCAACCTAAGCTCTTGTGGGGATGAGATTGTTTGGTTCACACTCAGGATGGGTTGGAGAAAGGAAACTCACAATGTGCTCTCTATATACATGTTGTATTGGATGTACAATGCAGCTTGGTGCTGGGAAGGCAGCGTGGTTACAAACGTGATGTACAGAGAGCTGGTTGGTGAGGATGCTCAGAGGAGGACAGCTTGTGGGTCGCCATGCTCGCCGGCGGGAGCGAGGACCTCCAGCAGTGGCGTAGCTTGAGTGTGTGCCGCCCGAGGCGGCCCTTGAGTTTGCCGCCCCCCTCCCCCCCCCCCGTGCCCCCACAAAAAATACATATTGCACAGTGACTCACTCTTATATATATATATATATATATATATATATATATATATATATATATATATATATATATATATATATATATATATATATATATATAGTCAACGACCTCACCAGCAAGGTGAGGTCGTTGACTATATGTTCAAAGTCCGCGTGTTAAATGGACTAAAAATGAAGTATATATATATATATATATATATATATATATATATATATATATATATATATATATATATATATATATATATATATATATATATATTAAATAGTTTGTGTACCATTATAATATTACTGTACTTTCACATACTCAAATATAGTATGCTTTAAATACACACCAAACATACTTAAACTTTATAAGTTTCCTTAATCCTCAACAGGTTACAGGTTGTGTGTGTGGCGGGGGGGGGGGGGGGGCGCATAGCAAGGGTGTAGCTCATGACGTGGCCGTGATGATGTGGGTCAGGTGTTAGGTCAGACACGACAAGGATTAACTTGCCGCCGATACAAAGGGATGGATTAACGTCTCCAGTAGTTGCAGATATGGGTGATGAGCAGACCCAAAAGTGCCGCCCCCCCAAAAGTGCCGCCCGGGGCGGACCGCCCCCTCTATTTATGCTAGTGACCGCCAGGCAGGCGGAGGGGGAGCGAGGGCCGCCAGGCAGCGGCGGAGGAGGTGTGGTGTTGCTGGCTGGTTGGTGTAGGTAGTGTAGGGGTATCGAGATATTAATGCTGTCTAGCACTCAGGATGGAAGGAAACTCTAAGGTGGTTTTCTTGTATAATATATATGTTATATGATAGACAGTCTGGTGCTGGAGGTGTCGTGTGGTGAGGAGCTGGTCAATAGAGACGTTCGGTGAGTAGCTTGTTGAAGGAGGTAGATGTGCAGGAGCTTCGTTAGAGAAGATGTTGCCTGTTGCTGGCCTCCTGGTTGAATGAAATGTTAACAGCGTGGAGCTTGCTGGAGGAGGTGTTGCTTGTTCAGGAAAATGGGCAGAATGAGAGTTGGTTGGTGAGGAAGCTCAGGGAAGGACAGCTGGTGGGTCGCCATGCTCGCCGGCGGGAGCGAGGACCGCCAGGCAGCGGCGGAGGAGGAGGTGTTGCTTGTTCAAGAAGAATGGTCAGAATGAATCTCAATGGAGAGACAGAGCTTATATACCCAGCAGCAGCCGCCAGTCCTCTATGAATCATGTTGGGAAAACCCAGAAAGTCGCCGGTGATTAGTTCCGTTGCTAAGATACGGTAACATCTGGTTGGTTGCTAAGGAAGGCGGCACATTAGAATGCGATACACAGTTTGTAGGGGAGACGTCCACTACAGTAGAAAGAGACAGGTCACCACGAGGTCAGGTTTTAAATAGCGGGGAGTAGGCGTGGCTTAGTAGTTGACCCCCGCTCCGTGATGTATGGCGGCGCTGGTTGACCTAGACCACGAGGCATACACTGGGGAATTGGTGGGGTCGGCTACTCAGCGACAAACAGCGTTTGCAGGGGAGAAATCCACTACAATACATCCCCTTCCCTCCAGGCGGTGTAAGAGACTTGTTGTCTGCAGGGTTGCATTGCACATGTGAGGCAGAACGGGCGGTGCATGCCTCATGTGAGACAGCGGCGATGGAGTGGATGAGCCGGTCACTGGGGACAACTGTCTAGATACACACTATCTGTGGGAGAAGAGAGGGAGAATAAGGGTGTGTGGAGGCGATGAATGTTGTTCTTCCCTCACGGCAGGTACAGAGTCGTCAGATGCGCCTGCTGGGGTGTGTGGGCCTGGGTCAGGAGCAGGGGCTGCGTCAGCAGAAGCGGATGAGGGCTCGTGACAGCAGCTGGGTCCACGACAGCAGCAGGGTGCAGGACATTAGCAGGGAGTACCTGAGGGAGAAAAGAGGGGTGTGTGTGTCCGCACTCAGGAACAGAGGCCGCATCAAGGGCGGCAGGGGTTACTGCTGGGCCGGGGTCGGCGTCTGAGGCAGGACGGGTGTGCTGGGGTCGGAAGAGGAGCGACTGTCTGCTTAGAGTAGCAGAGCTGCTCTAGGGTGTCTAACCTCCGGTGTAGAGACAGTAGCTGTAGAGCCGATGAGAGCTGCTTCTGGGTGGATAAACCAGTCTTCCATGTTGCTTGAAGACTGGGAGCGTGATCTGTTTCTCCTCCATACTGTGTGAGTGCGAATCTCCGGGAGTCACCATTGTGGGGATGAGATTGTTTGTTTCACACTCAGGATGGGATGGAGAAAGGAAACTCACAATGTGCTCTCTGTATACATGTTGTATTGGATGTACAATGCAGCTTGGTGCTGGGAAGGCAGCATGGTTACAAGCGTGATGTAGAGAGAGCTGGTTGGTGAGGATGCTCAGAGGAGGACCAACTTGTGGATGGCCATGCTCGCCGGCGGGAGAGAGGACCGCCAGGCAGGCGGAGGAGGAGCGAGGGCCGCCAGGCAGCGGCGGAGAAGGTGTGGTGTTGCTGACCACGAGGTCAGATCTTAAATAGCGGGGGCTAGGCGTGGCTTAGTAGTTGACCCCCGCTCCGTGATGTATGGCAGCGCTGGTTGACCTAGACCACGAGGCATACACTGGGGAATTGGTGGGTCGGCTACTCAGCGACAAACAGCGTTTGTAGGGGAGAAATCCACTACACTCTGTTTTCAACTATTTTCAAGATAAATTATTTTATTTTACTATGTAAATCACTGTTTTCGTGAAATTTTAGAAGTAGTATACCAAAATAATGATAAAAAAATTCAGAAACCTAATTTTGCATATATTCAATTTTGCTGTTACTTTTACTTTTATCCTCTTCACCAAAAGATTGGCTCGTTAGCCGCTTGGGCTATCGGTCACGTCTCTGTTACGCACTATTGACAAGTACTGGGCATGCACCGGCTCCTGAATGTACCTGAACCGCTCCAGTGTTGGCCAAGTCTTGTCTTGAAAGAGCTCACACTCGGTGCCGTCACAACACTTTCTGGCAGATTGCTCCAAGAGTTCACAACCCTCACTCCGAAAAATGTTTGCCCTCACAGTTTTCTGGACTTGTGGTTTCTTCAATCTTGAGCTGTGACCCCTTGTGGGGCGAGCGTCCGTCAGCTCCAAGTAGAGTAGTGCCCCTTGAGATGTTTATACACCTCTATTAGGTCACCCCTTGCCCGTTTTGTAGTATTGTAGTGGATTCCTCCACTACAAACGCTTTTGTCGCTGAGTAGCCGACCCGCGAATTCCCCAGTGTATGCCTCATGGTCTACGTCAACCAGCGCCGCCTTACATGACGGAGGTCAACTATTAAGCCACGCTTACCTCCGCTATATAAGATCTCACCTCGTGGTGACCTACCTCTTTCTACCTACAGCCAGTCTTCAAGCAACACCTCCCCCGCCTGCCTGGCGGCCCTCGCTCCCGCCGGCGACCATGGCGACCCACAAGTTGGTCCTCCTCTGAGCACCCTCACCAACCAGCTCTCACTACATCACGCTTGTAACCATGCTGCCTTCCCAGCACCAAGCTGCACTGTACATCCAATACAATATGTATACAGAGAGCACATTGTGAGTTTCCTTTCTCCATCCCATCCTGAGTGTGAACCAAATATCACATAACCCCACAGTATAAACTTGGCAAGTTCAGGCGCTCCAATCTCTCAGGGTAGCTGAGGTGCCGAAGTGCAGGCACCAGTCTGGTGGCCCTCCTTGGAAAATTTTCAACCAACTGACAGTCCCTAGCATAACTCCGGGGACCAGACGGGGTGACAGTACTCCAGATGGGGAAGCACTTCACTCTTGAAGATCGTTACAAGGAACGGACTGTCTAGATCTCTGAACGACCTTCTTATAAGACTCAATAATTTATTTGCCTGATTTACCTTCTCTCAATGGCCCGAGAACTTCAGCTCATTGTCAACATACACACCTAGGTCCTTCTCACATTCAGTCTCAAATAGTGCAGTTTCTTCCTCCCGTTGGGACATATGATACGCCTCCTTACCGTTGGTACGCCCCAGGTGCATCCTCTTACACTTCGTGACGTTGAATCTCAGCAGCCATTTCTTCGACCATTTTTGGAGCCCACATTCATTGATAACTGGCAACGATTCTATGGCAACGACTACCTGTACAGTCGTGACGGAGTACACTTGTCTCGTGCTGGGGTAAAGACGTTGTCTGCATCCCTGGAGCGTGAACTTGTTACTCCAAAGGGGGGGGGGGGGTTCGCCAGTAGAGAGAGGTCGGGGTAAGTGGGGGTCAAAAAACATGCTGGTCCTGGGAAGTAAAATTGGTTCCTCAGGACAAGGGGTAAAACAGGACCAGGGAAGGGTAGGTTTAAATGTGTACTATGCAAACAGTAGGAGCGTTCGAAATAAAATAGACTTGCTGAGAGCGGTTGTATGTACCGAGAATGTAGACGTCATAGCAATCACCGAAACTTGGATGAATCTGGCGAGCAAAATTTTTTTTATCACAGTACCACATAGAAGGGTACAACCTTTTTCACAAGGACAGGGAAGGTAGGAAGGGGGGAGGGGTCGCACTCTTCGTCAAGGATACATTAAAATGTTGTATTAATAATTCAATAAAGGGTGAAATAGGAACCGAGTCTGTATGGGTAGAAATCACGGAAGGAAGAGAAAAACTAATTATAGGAGTGATTTACAGGCCCCCAAGTCTTGGGAAGGAAGCAGCTCAGCCCATATGGCAGGAAATGAGTAGGGCAGCAAAATATAACAACCTGTGCATTATGGGGGATTTCAACTTCAGAAATATTGACTGGGACAACATTGTAGGCGACTATGAATCTGAAGACTTCCTAGACGCAGTATAGGACAATTTTTTGAAACAACTATTTACAAAACCTACTAGAGGTGACAATATATTAGACCTAGTATTAACAAATAAAGAAAATATTATCAGAGATATCACAGTTGGGGAAGAACTAGGTAACAGTGATCACAGAGAAATCAGGTTCACCCTAAATTGGGAAACGAAAAACAATGACAATATGGTCAGAGTCCCAAACTTTCGGTTGGCGGATTATCAGGGGTTAAGAAGGTACCTAGGTGAGGTCACCTGGGAACAGTCACGTCAGTCACCAGTAGGAAGGGGTGAGTTCATAGATGACACAACAATTGATCATGACACAACAATTGATCATGACTATTATATATTCACTAGTATACTACATACAGCACAAGAACAAAATATACCAAACAGAAAAATTAGGTCAAATAAGAATGAGCCAAGGTGGATGACCAGAAAACTTAAACATGGCATAGGAATAAAGAAAGGAATATATAAGAAATTAAAGGGAGGGGAGGAGCAGCTCAGAAATAGGTATAATGAACTATCTAGGAATGTTAAGAAATATGTAAGGAAAGCAAAGAGAGACTATGAAATCAAAATAGCAAGAGAATCCAAGGCGAATCCCAAGGGATTTTTCCAGGTATATAGAACAATGGTCAAGGACAAAGTTGGGCCTTTAAAGTCAGGGAGGGGAGAAGTGATAAATGGCAGTGAAGAAATAAGCAAAGCATTGAACAGCTACTTCTTATCAGTTTTCACAGAGGAAATTCGCGATGAAATTCCAGAGGTGGAACTGATATTTAAGGGAAAGGAAGAAGAGAAATTAAAGAATATTACTATCAGAAAAGAGGATGCTCTTAAGAATGATAAATAAACTAAAGAAGACAAAATCCCCAGGGCCTGATGAAATTTTCCCTCGAGTCTTGAAAGAGTGTAGGGAACAGATTAGCGGACCCCTCGTAAACGTATTTACAAAATCATTAGACACGGGAGTTGTGCCAGACTTGTGGAAACAGGCAAATGTAGTACCCATATTCAAAAAGGGAGACAGAGCATCAGTGTCAAATTACAGGCCGATCAGTTTGACGTCGGTAGTGGGGAAATTTCCTGAATCAATTATAGCAGATAACATCCGACCGCATTTAGAGAAAAGCAAATTAATCTACAACTCTCAACATGGGTTTACAAAGGGAAAATCTTGTCTAACAAATCTGCTGACATTTTTTAGGAAAGTCTTCCAGGTAGTAGATAATGACGAAAATTACGATGTTATTTACTTAGACTTTAGCAAAGCATTTGACAGAGTACAGCATCAGAGGCTTCTGAGAAAAATTAAGGCTCATGGTATCGAGGGGAAAGTTTTAAATTGGATAAAATCATGGCTCACCGATAGAACGCAGAGGGTCAGCATAGATGGTGTTAAATCTGAGTGGGGTCGTGTAACCAGTGGGGTTCCCCAGGGGTCAGTACTAGGCCCACTCTTGTTCATAATCTACATGAACGATCTAGATACTGGGATCAGCAGTGACATTAGCAAGTTTGCGGATGACACCAAAATAGGGCGGCAGATTAATTCAGGGCAGGATGCAAATGCATTACAGGAGGATCTAAATAAACTGCAGGGGTGGTCTGAAAAATGGCAAATGAAATTCAACACCAGCAAGTGCAGCGTACTTAATATTGGAAGAACAAATACTGTCAATGTATACAGCCTTAACAACATCAACCTAGAGAAGTCGACTTGTGAAAGAGACCTCGGGGTACTTGTAAGCCCAGACTTACGGCCTAGAAAACAGTGCGTTAATGTTCGAAATATGGCAGAGTATTGGGTTTTATATCTAGAACTGTAAGAAATAAGAGTGCAGAGGTCTTATTGCAACTAAATCTTGCGCTAGTCAGGCCGCACCTCGATTATGCAGTTCACTTCTGGTGCCCTTATTATAGAATGGATATCAATTCACTAGAGTCGGTGCAGCGAAGAATGACGAAAATGATTCCGGGACTTAGAAACCTTCCATATCAGAATAGGTTAAAGAAACTAAACTTGCATTCCCTAGAAAGACGAAGAGTGCGGGGAGATATGAGAGAAGTATTCAAGTGGATGAAAGGAATCAATAAAGGTGATATAGATAAAGTTCTTATAATATCCGAGCAGGATAGGACTCGGAACAACGGATTCAAGTTGGCTAAGTTTAGGTTTAGGAGGGAGATAGGAAGGAACTGGTTTACAAATAGGGTGGTGGACGAGTAGAACAAGTTTAGCAACTTTGTAGTAAGTGCTGGAACGCTGGAAAGTTTCAAAGGGAAGCTGGATAGATTCATGGATGATAGAGAGTGGTAGTAACTCTCGACAGGAGCTGCCATGCACAGGCCAACCGGGCTATTGCAGACTCCTTATTTTCTTATGTTCTTATGTTCTGCAGCTCTTCACAGTCCGCTTGGTTCTTGATTCCCCAAATAACTTGCTGTTATATTTCTGTCAACAAAGCAAGAATTTTTTTTTTTTTTTTTTTACGGGGATTAGTCCACCCGGGCACAGGTCGAACGACCCACAACGGGCGAAAAATTAAGAAAAAATAAATTAAAAATAGAGAAGAAAAAGGTTATACTGTGTTAATCTACACCACGAAGATACCGGAAAACCAGCTTTTTAAAGTGAGACAGATTGTATAAGTATGGAAACAGAAGAAGGCAGAGCATTCCACTGTTTGGCTGTGTGAGGAAAGAAGGATGTATTAAAACGGGTTATTCTAGTGTGACCGACATCCACAGAGAAACGGTGGGCACCGCGGGCAAGACGTGTTATGAGCCCTCAGCCTTGCCGGCGGTACACAGGATGCCAAATCCACCGAACATTGCCCGTTAAAGTACCTGTAAAAGAGAGAGAGTGAAGCAACATTGTGGTGAAGAGAAAGGGAAGAAGATTATCAACTAAAGAAGGAGAGTTAATAAGACGAAATGCTTTTGATTCCACCCTATCTAATAGTTGGACAGAAGAAGAGCCACCCCAGATATGAGAGCAGTACTCCACGTTAGGGCGAATGAATCCTTTATATACTTGAAGCAACTTCTCAGGAGTGAAGTAGCTACGGCATCTGTACAGCATTCCCAACTTTCGGGAGGCAGCTTTAGCTGTGTTAAGGATGTGTGATTACATTAAATCACATTAAAAATTTCCAAACTTTTGCCACAGCAAAAGGGTTAATGACATAATCAAAGTTATGAATGTTCTCGCGGTTTCATTTGAGAGCCTGCACTACGGCACCTCAGTTACCCATAGTTTCAACACCTGCAACTTTCTAGCTTATACTGTGGTGCAATGGTTAGTAATCAGAGACGTGACCGATCGCCCAAGCGGCTAACGAGCCTGTGGGGTTCAGGTGGTTTGGTTCACACTCAGGATGGGATGGAGAAAGGAAACTCACAATGTGCTCTCTATATACATGTTGTATTGAATGTACAATGCAGCTTGGTGCTGGGAAGGCAGCGTGGTTACAAGCGTGATGTAGAGAGAGCTGGTTGGTGAGGATGCTCACAGGAGGACAGCTTGTGGGTCGCCATGCTCGCCAGCGGGAGAGAGGACCGACAGGCAGCGGCGGAGGAGGTGGTGTTGCTGGCTGTGGCTGTTGGTAGAGAGAGTCAGCGAGAGAGCGAGAGGCAGATCACCGCGAGGTCAGGTCTTAAATAGCGGGGGTAGGCGTGGCTTAGTAGTTGACCCCCGCTCCGTGGTGTATGGCGGCGCTGGTTGACCTAGGTCACGAGGCATACACTGGGGAATAGGTGGGGTCGGCTAGGCAGCGACAAACAGCGTTTGTAGGGGAGAATTCCACTACAGTACTCCCCCTTCCCTCCAGGCTGTGTAGGAGACTTGTTGTCTGCAGAGTTGCATAGCACATGTGAGGCAGAACGGGCGGTGCGTGCCTCATGTGAGACAACGGCGATGGCGTGGATGAGCCGGTCGCTGGCGACAACTGTCTAGATACACAATATCTGTGGGGGTAGAGAGGGAGAATAAGTGTGTGTGGAGGCGATGAATGTTGTGCTTCCCTCACGGCAGGTACAGAGTCGCCAGATGCGCCTGCTGGGGTGTGTGGGCCTGGGTCAGGAGCAGGGGCTGTGTCAGCAGCAGCGGATGAGGGCTCGTGACAGCAGCTGGGTCCACGACAGCAGCAGGGTGCAGGACATTAGCAGGGAGTACCTGAGGGAGAAAAGAGGGGTGTGTGGGTCCGCACTCAGGAACAGAGGCCGCGTCAGGGCGGCGGGGGTTACTGCTGGGCCGGGGTCGGCTTCTGAGGCAGGACGGGTGTGCTGGGGTCGGTAGGACGTGGTGCTTGGGGCAGGAAGAGGAGCTGGTGTCTGCTTAGAGTAGCAGAGCTGCTCTAGGGTGTCTAACCTGCGGTGTAGAAACAGTAGTTGTAGAGTCGATGACAGCTGCTTTTGTGTGGATAAGCCAGTCTTCCATGTTGCTTGAAGACTGGGAGCGTGATCAGTTTCTCCTCCATCCTGTGTGAGTGCAAATCTCCGGGAGTCACCATTTGTGGGGTATGAGATGTTTGGTGTTCACACTCAGGATGGAATGGAGAAAGGAAACTCACAATGTGCTCTCTATATACATGTTGTATTGAATGTACAATGCAGCTTGGTGCTGGGAAGGCAGCGTGGTTACAAGCGTGATGTAGAGAGAGCTGGTTGGTGAGGATGCTCACAGGAGGACAGCTTGTGGGTCGCCATGCTCGCCAGCGGGAGAGAGGACCGACAGGCAGCGGCGGAGGAGGTGGTGTTGCTGGCTGTGGCTGTTGGTAGAGAGAGTCAGCGAGAGAGCGAGAGGCAGATCACCGCGAGGTCAGGTCTTAAATAGCGGGGGTAGGCGTGGCTTAGTAGTTGACCCCCGCTCCGTGGTGTATGGCGGCGCTGGTTGACCTAGGTCACGAGGCATACACTGGGGAATAGGTGGGGTCGGCTAGGCAGCGACAAACAGCGTTTGTAGGGGAGAATTCCACTACAAGCCGATCAGTGGTGAAAAGGATAAAACAAAACAAAACTAGCGAAAGGACCCGAGTTCGATCCACGTGCAGATTGAAACTATGGGCAAGTTTCTTAACGCCATTTGTCTCTGTCTACCCAGCAGTAATTGGCAACCTGGATGTTAATCGATTTGCGGATCGTATTTCGGGGAAAGGGTTAGCCAGTGCAGTTGGCGAGTTGTCCGGTTGTGGGGTTCAGGATATTTGGTTCACACTCAGGATGGGTTGGAGAAAGGAAACTCACGATGTGCTCTCTATATAGATGTTGTATTGGATGTACAATGCAGCTTGGCGCTGGGAAGGCAGCGTGGTTACAAGCGTGATGTAGAGAGAGCTGGTTGGTGAGGATGCTCAGAGGAGGACCAGCCTGTGGGTCGCCATGCTCGCCGGCGGGAGTGAGGACCGCCAGGCAGGCGGGGGAGGAGGTGTTGCTGGCTGGTTGGTGTAGGTAGAAAAGAGGCAGGTCACCACGAGGTCAGGTCTTAAATATCGGGGGTAGGCGTGGCTTAGTAGTTGACCCCCGCTCCGTGATGTATGGCGGCGCTGGTTGACCTAGACCACGAGGCATACACTGGGGAATTGATGGGGTCGGCTACTCAGCGACAAACAGCGTTTGTAGGGGAGAAATCCACTACACGGTCTTGTCGGACTATTCCTTGACACTGGGTCATGCAGCTCGTTAACTTAGGGAGGGTGTGATTGATGTGTTGGCGACACACCTTAAACAAATTCACGCCTAGGTGGCCCTAGGTCTGGCCATCCTCGTTACACGAGGGGCAACCATTATTACAGTAGGCGGGCAAGAAGTGACTTAAAAGAAGTCTATAAACACCTCGGAGGACATTACTCAGTCGAAAGCCCATATATGTAACTGGCGAATGCCTGCCTAACAAGAGGACACTTTTAAGGCTGAAGAAGTCACAAGTTAAAAAAATTGCCAGGACAACTTTTTCGGAGAGAGGGTTGTGACCTCAGAACAATCTGCCAGAGAGTGTTGTGATGGCACACGAATGTGAGCTCATTCAAGACCAGACTTGGTCAACACTGGTACAGGTACAGATACATTCTGGAGCCAGTACATAACCAGTACTTGCCAAGAGTGTCTATAGCAGAGACGTTACCGATCGCCATAGAGGCTCACAAGCCGATCAGTGACGAAGAGGATAAATTAAAGGGCATATGTGATGGTCTAAGCTACAGGAAATGACCATGAATTCAACTTGTTCTGATTCTTTAAGTATATACTGTAAATGTGCACGTCGATGTTTGGAGGTCCACCTACAAAAATACTCGTTTCTTTACTACCTGTTAAGTAAATGTTAGGAAGGGTTTCTAGTCCTACAGTATTAGCATACAGTAAATGCTCATTGCAAGTAATAATATTCCAACTTCTGTCCGTACGATAAATAAAGTTTGTCATATCCAATTCACCATACTTTACGAGTGAGTAAAGGCAATATCAGCGGTGATCCCATTGAATTAAGGCAGAAATATAATGAAGTGATAATCCGGCAGACTAGAATGTGGCTCAACCACCGTGGATGACCTTGAGGATGTGGTCCACTTTCATGAAGATGGAAACAAAACACCTGCGATAATGGGAGAGTTGTGCCCCTATGTCCTGTTAGGGACAATATCCTAATTCTTGTTTCTGACATGTGCATTGTGGAAGTTATGAGCTTGTAAAGGCTCGTGTGTACAAAGTTGATTTTTTTGTACAAGTTAAGTATATGAGAGAAGAATTTAAGCAAATATTGTAGAAACTGTGAAATGAGTGAATGTCATTTCAATTATCTTTTATCCGTGGAAATTTTGATATACGGTATACTGTACAGTATATAATAACCCTATGTTTAACCAATCGAATATAGCGATTATGAAAAAGAATTCAATACGAGATAATGATTCCCACTATACCAGTGAGAGATTATATGATAGACAGCATTTAATTAAAGTAGCGATGCTCTTATGTTTGTAAAGGCTGGCGGAGGCGTCTGTCCCGCAGCCTCCCTCCATCTATACTTATACCAACAGCAGTCGCCATTGTGCCGCCGATTTGTAACGTGGTGGAGCGTACTACTTGAATCTGTGTCTTAGGGACATTTTTTTGCATCCGGGCTTGACAGACTTGCCCGGAAGTACCACGTGGACGTTGGTGGCGAGTACTTAGGTGTGGTGAGTCGCCAGAGAGAAGGGTTCTTAATTAAGGATTGAGTAGGTGTTATTGAGGTGCAAAGGCAAGACCCAAGACCCGTCTGTCATAAATTGGATGGGCTGACCCGACACCGTTTATGGTAGTTGGTGCTTGAAATACCATCAGGTTATATTTGTATTATAGTACTTAGAGTTTACCGGCGTTGAAGGTTAAGACACTTTACTGTAGCTTCTCTTGCATTGATTTACTGTGGTTATGGCTGTTGTTTGGTGTGTGTTTTGTGTGTTTTTTGTGGTGTTTAAGGGGCGATGGTTGTAACTTGTGTCAGCTTTAGGTCCCAGTACTATGTATATCATTACTTTATTGTTCTCTATCTTAAATTTATTTCGTCAGTGTGAAGGTGATTGGCGAGGTAAAAACAACATCAGTTTCATGGTAGATTTTAACACAAAAGATGGCCCCTTTTTTGACAAATGTTCCGACACTTTGCATTTTTCAAATTTCATAGTATCCTTTGACAAACCTCATTTTAAAACAGACTAAATGAGACCAGCAAACACGACCTTAACAGTCTTAGTATGTACTGTACATTGTTAGCAAAGGAGTAACACTTTACACCCTTTACACCAGTAGCACAAGTGTTCGCACCTCATGAGAAGGCCAAAAAGTGGACGAGTAATTAAAAGAGGTAATGTATGAGAACACCGCCAACAGTTGTTGTCTGCTTTAGGTTTATTTTTTACACAGATGTTCTTATCGTTAATAATAAGTATTTTAAAAGATGCGACATTAACTAAAACCCTACCTTATCTAACTTCCTGGACCCCTCTCCTTATTAAATACAGTACTTATTGTGATATCTGGTACAGTATCAATGAAAGCAACTTTGTTGAGGCATCATGGTGTAATTAAATTTTTTTTCGACCTTACGTTATGCTCAGACCAAGCATGCTGGTAATAAATGACAGAGTAGACGACAACATGCGCCGACACGGCAGATTTTTCAGATGAATATTTACGGCAAATAATAAATTTTTCCGCGTACAAAGCATGGAGACATCATTTTAGTATCATGTAATCAGTTTTTTTCTTCTTGTTTTACCCCGAAATTTCCCTCATACTTCATGCCATGGCTATTACTGGTGATTTATGATCATGGAGAAAAAACAAAAAACATACATGTACGTAATTATAATAATTTTTATTTTATTTTTTTATGGGGATTAGCCCACCCAGGCACAGGTCATTTACCCACATCAGGGCCTGGGGGGCGAAAATATAAAAATAATAATTAATAAAATAAATAAAAATAATGATAATGACAAATAAAAAAAAAATAATTCAAGAGTGAGAAACAACAGCACCGTATGTATGTTGTGTATCAATAGTAAGAGAAACAATTGAGACCCAGCAATTGTTTGTAATTGAGGCAGGAAATCAGATGAGCAACCTGGAACTTGGTCACAATTTAAATAATAATAATAATTAACGGTTTATTGAAAGAGCTTGGCAGCCAGAAGGCTGAAAATATACAGTTACATATTTGGGGAATGGGTTTCGAATTACAAATAATATACAAGTAACATAAGTGACACAAATAAGATATATAATAACTAGATGGGGAAAAGCTCAAACTACAGTTCATTTCAACATAGTGACAGTGCAAGGAGTAGTGTTTACTGGGAGTGAATACACTGGTTTATTACAAGTTATTGATAAGTTTTACAATGGTTGGGACTGGGCTGTTCTTATAGCGATCAGTTCGTGCACGTATGGGCTGGATTTTTGTGATGCCATATGGCAGCAGGGTCTACCATTAGACAACACATTATGCTTCCAATATCATTCCAGGCGGTAGTACCTCCCTGTTTGTTGTCGCCTCTTTACAAATACTTATTATAATGACACTGTAATAACATCTGGGGAAAATATGGACAAAATCAAACAACTCTTTCTGGTGGTAGCGGTGTTCTCATAAATTACCCCCTCCCCCCGAAAAAATAGTCTTGATATTTTTGTCCAGATGTTGGTGTCTTGCATCTATGGGGGCCTTACTATTATCCCTCCCAAGGCTCAATATACTATACAGTCAACTAGAGTACTAGGGGCATGAGCAGTTACAATGGTCAGTGATGGAAACATGGCTTTATTTTGCTGTCACAACTGAATTGAAGTTGTATCTGTTACATGGATGATTTTTCCTTAGAAAATTGATGGTGACCCAAGAAATCGTAACTTATTATGGATGAATGGACCAGGAAGTGACACGGGGGGAGGTATACTGCACTGGGTATCTCACTACCTGAACCCAAACTTAACCAGTTGACCAGGAAATTAAGAAGTTAATTTGTGGCCTTGAGAGGTCTTTGGTAAAATTCTGAGACCACAAGATGTCTTAGGCTGAGAGTGTCCAGTCATGGATCTTTCTATACTTGTGATACAGTATTTGTCATTCATTCTCATTGGTCGAGACTGTTAACAGCATTCCCATTTTTATGGCAGATGATAGGTGACTATTTTGCTGGGTATTAGTTTGGCTCATCCTTTCTTGAAACAACCTAACTTGGAATCCTGTATGAGTAATGAACTGAGATCGTTTACACTTTAACCATAGCATGTTTAACTACAGGAAGTGGCAATTGAGTCTGGTTGTACTGTAAAATAGCTCGAGGGCTGTTGAGCTGGGTCACCCAGTACAATAGCCTACAGTTGTATACAGCCTGGTTTATAGTTTTTTATCAATGATATACTTTACCTAACTTACCTTAACCTAACCAGGTGACCCGGTTCAATAGCTTTTGAGCTATTTTATTGTTCAACCCGGCACGCACACACAAGTGAGCATCCTCCCCTTACCTGTCTTTGAGACATGTCAGATCACTTTCCGATCCTAGGTTTGGCTAGGTGAGGAATATTGTCGGTAAAAATAAACAACCTTGCTGTATACAACTGTAGGCTATTTTTCATGTGATCTGGCTCAATAGCTCTTGAGCTATTTGCCACCCGGCCCAGTTCAATAGTCACTTCCTTCAATACACAAAAGATATGAAAACATGACCTACCTGTATGTATAAACATCTACAGCCACAGCTACCATGTTTGCAATTGATTGAATTCAGTAACCTAGGATGTGTAATGCTGTCATCATCAACCTTGACCAATCAGAATGAATCCCGGACAAATAGTTGAAGTAATGATCCGTGATCAGACAAATAGCCATTGTACTGGGTAAAGAGTAAGTTGTCACCAGATTATGAATCTGGTGAATGGTAATAATGTGACACACACTGTTCATGCCTCTCTGTTAGGTTATATTTTATTTTTTAGGGGGTTAATTTTACATGGTTTTAAAAGTGCCTGATAACCCAGCTGTCAATATGTAAATGGACTGTACTATTGATTTTCATAATTACAGTAGTATAGGTACAGTTAAGTACCTTGCTAGTGTACCGGTAGTTGTGTACACCAGACAAGCAATACAGCTTTATCAATTACTGAATGCTAAGTCATGTTTTGTAGGTTCAGCTTGTGTGATGTTAGAATGGCTTAGTCCTCTTGTTTATGACCAGTTAAATATAGATGGATTGTTTTTCTCAAGTTTATAGTTCTCTCTTGTCTCCATCTGAATTTGCGTTATTTGTACTGTAGTACTGTACTGCATACTAAAACACTGTAAGTCGTCTTGTTAGACTGTTATAACTTACAGGTAATGAGGTGTTCATACTTATTAACTTGTGCCTAAATTATTTATGCAGGATTTCATAGTGCTTTGTTTAATTCTGGGTTTTAGAAGCAGATTTTTACCATACCTGAGATGAACACATCAAAAGTTATCATAGTACTGTACTGTAATTTAAAGCATTTTATGGAATACAGTTAATTATTATTAATTTTTCATTAACTAGGTTGTGTTGGTGAGTGGGCAGCATGTGGTCGGGCGCTCCACAATGGGCCTCATGGGCCCTGCAGCCCCAGCACTACCAGAACATGAAGCCAGAAGAAGGTACTTGTATTCCCTGTGTTGTAAAGTCCTAAAACTTCTTGAGGTACTGTACTGTACCTATTATAGTCATGCTTGGTGAATCATAATGTGAAAGTGATTTGAATTAATTTTTTTTTTGTGATTATGATTATCTGAATGTGTTTAATGATGTTTTCTTACTGATAAATCTGAAAGTAGTGATTAGGAAGACTGAATTTAAGAGCAGTATCTATGTTATTTATAACTTGTTTAGAGCATTTTAAGTCCAACTAAAATGTAAATGAGTTAGGTGATAGAGATAGGCCCAAAAATATATTTTAAGGAGACTGGTGGACTGTTAGTGACATAGAACTTGAGTGATGTAATGCATTAGTGATTGGGTGTGAGCATGAACGAAGAAGTGTTTGTGTATGAAGAGGCTACAAGTACAGTACCACCATCCCGGATAAGTTCCTGGTGTCATTATCTAGGATTTCCCTTGGCTTTGAACATTTTTGCACAAGTCAAACAACCCTACATTGATGACTGAGGATAGATCTTGTCTACCAGTTCAATGATTGCCAGCAGTAATCAAAGTGTGCATCTTGTAAAACAGTCATGAACCACACATGTCTAGTCAACATCAATATGAACAAATTTGACTACCAGTAACAACAACATGGAACTGTGACAGATGCCATACAATAAATAGTTGCTTGTAACAAGTTTAGCTTTTTTTTCGATGTGTATCTTTTCCAGTTCAGTATTATAATTAGTTTTGGTTTACATAGTTTCTGGTAATTTGCTATTCTAAATATTATAAAATAAACTATAGATGTCCAGTAAACAGAGCTTTCTATATACCTGGTGGGAACTGTGTAATAATATAAAATTTCATATGAATAATATTCAGCCATTAGACCTCTTGCACTGATTTCATAGACAGCTGTGTTGTATTGAGTGATTGAGGATGGCTGCAAAGTCTCGGCATTAAAAGAAGTGTGGGAAGTGCTAAAAAGGGCTGATTAGAGATATTACAACTTAACCTGTGCAGAATCTAGGAAAGGATATAAGCAGAACTTGGGGTATTTGAAGAACTTAGTGATCCATACATAATTACAAGAAACTGAGAGTATGTAGCATCAAGAAATGGCTGTCAGTCTCATTCATCACCACTCTGGACACTTTGCCACATGTCACCTTGATAAAATTATATTGTTTACCTAGCCCAACTAATCTTCATACAGCTCAACTAACCTAACGTTACTTAGTCTGGCTTTACTAAATTCAATACTGTACGTATTTAATCCTCTGCTGCAGGCCAATTTGTCTGCCAGGCGATAACTAAACAGCCAATTAGTGTGATCTTGTTGCCCTTACATTATTTTTGTCACCTTGGGCAAGCGGATGTACAGTACAGTATCAATTTGCATCCTTGGCTTATGGGATTATACTTAGATCAATCTCAGTACAGTAGTAAAATATGATTTCCAGGATCAGTCCATCACTTTTTATTTATTAAAGCTGATGCTCATTAATATGAAAGTACTGTACTGTATCTTTAAAACTGTTACGAGTGCTGCAGATTAAGATGTAGTGAAAAAATTAGATGAGTAACGGATGTACTTTACTGTATTGTATCTTTATATTCACTTATTTTAGATACTGAAGACATTACTATTTAGTAGATTTATAGCTGCCAGGTAAATTATTGCATTGCCAATAACTCTTGACAAACACAAACACCAGAGTAAGTGCCATTATAGTTTTACGTTACATTGTAAGTGTTGCACGAGTGTTGTGTAGCTACAGATTTAGAAATGGGTCTAGCCAGGTCTTAAGTTTAAGGTTAGTGTTGCCTTTTTTTAACTTTAGAATGTTAATTCAATCTAAGACTGCTACCATCATAGTAGATACTAAATATGTGAAGCATACCAACAAGAAATATGAAAAGGGATTTAGGTTTACATTTGTCTCTATGTCTAAGGTTTATTTCTTTTTTGCTTAATGTATTACAGTACACTTGATAATATTGAGATAAGTGTATTGTAAACTTCCTGATTGGTCAGACATGAGAAGTATGTGTTGTACAGTCAGAAGTATTAATTACTACCCCCCCCCCCCCCCCCCCCCCCCCCCCAATAGCTGGAGCCATGGCAAGTGTCTTAAAAGTTGCTGGGTGGTTTTGGAACTGTCTTGGCTGGCGATGTTGCAGTGTCAATATTGGCCTTCACTGGCTGTGGCTCTGGCTATTAGTTAGGGGGGGTGGGGGGTAGCAATTACTGCTTCTGACTGTACAGTACAGTACATTGTATTGTGTTAGAGAACTACCAGTACATAGTAAGTATAGCCTTATGTACCTGTTGTACATATTGTTAAAATTGATTTATGTATTTTATATTACATTACAGTATTTACATAATTTTTTGCCTTTTAGCATCAACAGTGGACTGGGCAGCTCTAGCAAAGCAATGGATCCAGATGAAGGAGACAGTCCCACAGGAACCAGTGCAGCCACCTCAGCAGCCTCCAGCCCCTGTTACCTCTACGCAAAGTCATTCAGCTGAAGATACTGCTGCCGGTGGAGGAGAGATGGATATGGAGATAGAAGATGACAAAGGTCCTTCCGCTAATTGTACAGAGCCGCAGAACGGTGGGTCCACGATTAATGTTACACTTAACTAGGTTTAAAGTTCTGTAGCTGTATAAACTGTCCCCATGGATAAAGTATACAGAAGGCTAAAGAGGTTTGTTTGGTAGACTCCCAGGACTTTTGGGTATGTAATCTCGTGTAAACAGTATACTGTACAGTATCATACTCTATGAAACTTGATTGTACCCAGATGCTTACTTACTGCAAGTTTATGCATAGTATATTAATGAACCTATCTCCAATTAACTCCATTTGGAAGAGATAAACAGTATTATCTCATGTATTAAACATAAGTCTTTTAGGTATAATATATATATATATATATATATATTGTATTTTTTTATTTTTTTTTTAATGACAGCTTTTTATTTATTATGCAGGAGAGCCGTGGGCAGGCTGGAGTGGAGACTGGCCACCATCTCAGTCCGGGATGGGCTGGGGCTGGGGCTGGCCAGTAGACTCGTATTCTCAGAATGCATCTGGCAACCAAGAGGCACTTGGTCATCAGTTTAGCGGAAAAGACGTAAGCCAAGCAGGATATACCATGTATGGTAATGAGTTTTCAGCCATCCAGGGCATGGCTGTGCAGGTGCGTATTGGATGCTCTACGTTGTATCCAGCACTGCGCTTTAGGTGTTCGTTCTTCTGCTCTTGTCTCATTGGTGGTCAAAGGGACACTAATGTTAAAAAACTAGTTTTAGATACGTGTTATATACTGGAGAAATGAAAGATGAGGCATTTTTCCAAAAGAACAAACTGTTGGAAAAGTGATTCAATGAAAAGAGAAGGTGGGGTGAGAAAGTGATCACAAAAAATCAGGTGCTTGGGGCTGAAGGACCTGAAGTTTTGTACATATTTGATGTTTAGTGGTTCAAAGTTGGCATGGCACTGATTTTCAGGCCAATTTAAGTGTCTTTTCTGCACAAATGAACACAGGTTTGATAAACAGTGTTGTGTCAATTTTGAGAATCTGATATGACCCCTAATTGAAGTGACCAGACGCCACGGTATCAATAAATTAACTTTTTAGACTTAACCTAGAGAAGTCCATCTATACCCTGTGTTTGCTTGTGAATGAGTTAAGATATTAGGCCTGCTTTAATTTGGCTTGGTCTATACGTTTATTTCAAGATGGATTTAATGTAATGATATTTGGATTGGTTTCATGTGGTATGGTCTGTGTGCTTATTTCATAGAATTATGGTGGGATTTAATATCAAGTCCAAGGAAGGCTTTTTATGGGGGACTTGAAGAAATTGGTTCAAGAGTGTCTGGGGTGGAGAGAGGAGTGAAGGCAAGAGAAGGGAAGTGTTCAACAGTTTACTTAAAGAATTGTTTAAAGCAAAAACTTTCAGATCATCAGCAGTAACAAGAGACATATATGTTATTGTTCATGTATCACTCCCTTAAAATAATGATTCTCAATTGTTGAGTTATTAGGTGTTCTTTGTTGGGTGGTAATACCTTATGGTGCTGTCCTGCTTTCTGTTTTCACTGTATGTATAGTGTCAGACAGTCTCGAGAAGTTATTACAAACGTGACAAACTTGTCTTGGTATGATGCAGTGGTCCCTGCTATATTAGGGTGAAGTAGCTTTCTGGTTTTTCTGGCTCTTTTCCACTATATTGCAGATATCTTAGATCAAAAGGAGATATTTACTCCTCTCTATTTTAGTCAACTGTCAAGACACTGCTGTATCCTCTCTGTAAACCAATTGATGCTGGTTATCCTATATATTTTTAATACTTTCCACATCACTTTTCTGTTGACTCAGCAAGTGTGTTTTTCAGAGCCATAAATGCCATAAACACCTTTTTAACCTTCTTTTAAAACATTTAGCACATACTGGCAATCCTTTTGGTATGCACTTGATATATACATTCTTCTTTACTCATCCCAAACTGCTCTTAAAATACATTCTTTATTTTTGTAATAATCTTAGCAACTAATATGTCATTAACTGTTGGCACTTCTCCACTCTTTAACTTGCTTACAGCTTTTTTCACTTTCTTATTTATTACATCCTCATTCATTTTAATGCTCTTCGGTTCTCTCTGTTCCAAACATGATTGCTCAACCTCTTTCTTCCATTGCATTTAGTAATTGGCCAAAACTTTCTTTTCACCTCTCTATTATTTCCTGTTTTTTCAATCTTCACCTGTCGTCGTCGGCACTATCATTTCCATTTTTTCCCTCACCTAGTGTACTTCCCCCCAGAGCAGTTTGTGCCTGTAAAACCTTATAATTAACTTTTTTCTAAATTTTTAATTTCCCCTCTGCATTATTTTACTTTCTAATCATCTATTTTATTGTATAGATAAGATGATACAGTATTAGGGATTTGTAGTTTCAAATTAAATCTAACGTTCTCTCTCTGTTGATTAAGCTGCCTTTTCTAATATTCAACTTCTATTTTCAGTTCTTAATAGTACACCAAGTCTTTTTCACTGTTTAGACATTTAAATATAGTGTGGTGACCTTTGTCTGTACAAACGTCCTTACAAAAGGTACTGTTACTCTTCTCTTTTCTACAGTTTTTGTTGTGCTTTTATAGATTTCAGATAGTTTGTTAATGTGCTTGAATGGAATTGGTAATGATTGGGGAATTCTATTCATGTGCTTGAAGATTAAATTATTCTCTTTATAGGGTGAATATGGATGGCCTATGATGGGAGGTGATAATGCCCAAGGTGACTACATGGGGAGTGATGGAAGGGACAGACGAGGAAGGGAGTTTCAAGTTGGTACCATTGATCAGGATCGAGCAGCTGCTAAGGAGGCAGACTTCCAATTGGATGCTGCTCAGAGAAAAAAACTTCCTGCTTGGATCCGAGAAGGCCTCGAAAAAATGGAGAGGGAGAAGCAGAGGAAGGTCTGTGATGAGTAATAGCACTCATGTTTTGTGTGTGTCAGTTAGTGCAATAGTAGGTGAATCATAGAAGAGCTGAAGTGCAGTAGATAATTGGTGTATTGATAATTGTATGGAGATTGAGAGTTGTGTTAAAGGAGGTAACGATAGGAATGTATGAAGGAGTAGCTTCACATAGATGTGAAGCAGTAGAAGTGATGTGTTTAGGAGTGATTGGTGGGATGACTAAGGTGTAGAGAATAAGAAATACAGATATTAGTGGATGTTGAAGAACTGGGCAGAGTCGAGCGTGGTTTGCCGAGCCTTGAGAGAATGGAAAATGCAAGATTGGCAAAAGAAGGTAGATGGTAAGAAGGGGGAAGCCCAGGGAAGAGATGGGAGGATTGGCTTAATGGCATAGACATCCAGGAAGCATTTGTATACAGGAGTGATAGAAGAGCATAGCATCAAATGGCTTACTATATGCATATGATATATAAAGTATATGTGTGGAAGTATGGATTGAAGGTGGAGCACCACAGGACTGACAGACTGCTGCAAGTGACCTACCACTCCCAAGGGATAAATATAAAGAATGAATGTACAGTACTGTAGTAATTAGAGTAAGTACCGTCATTGAGAGTATGAGGTAATTGTTTCAAAAATAATACTGTCCTGCTAATGTAGTTCTTAGTGTAAAGTGTTACCATAATGTTGAAATTTGTATTGAAGAAGTTACCTCAGAAATGTTCCATTGTACAAGACTTGTTTCTTCAACGGTTGACTAAGAAGTTGAAGATTCTGGTAAATGGATCTTCAATTTAGTTTTTTGTACATGAATCATGATGTACTCAACTGATATTACAGCTTGAGAAGGAGCGACAAATGTCAGAAAAGGAAGAAATGTTGAGACGGAAAAGAGAGGATGAGGCAAGAGCAAGACGTATCCTTGAGGAAGATCTTGCCAATGATGGGAAACCTCGCATACCAAGGAGAAGCAAATTTGTAAGTGTTACTTAATATTGTTTATTATAGACTGCTAGTTTGAAAGGAAATCTTCATTAAAAATTGAGGTCAGTTTGTATGGTGAATGATTCTTAACCAGTGTGTGGAGTTTTGTAGAGATTTTTGGTTGTGGGTGAGCCTTCAGAGGTACTGATTCTGACCCCTTCACATACAGTAGACAAGTTCTGAGGAGTACAGTATTCAGGAACAGAAGTTATAGTAATCTTTTCTTTAAATTTCCATGTTATCATTCTAATGTACTATATATTTACTTAATAAGTCGACTGTACATTAGTATTTTGAATAGATTTCTTGTTCATGATGTGTGAGATAGAATAATGAGAACCAAATAAGGTTGTTAAGGTGTTGGATATTATCATTCAGTGCTAGGTAAGTTTATGAGTCATATGAGCACTGTATATAACTGTAACCCCAAAACTTGACTATTTCCTCCTATCAATGCTAGGTGTCTAGCAACAGTATTTAAGAACTGGTGGTGTTGGCAGTATGATAGATTGACATTGCTGACATTTAATTAACTTTTATCTACAATATTACAACAGTAGATCAGATTAGTTGTAGCTGAACCGGAAAGTATTGAAGAATATACAGTACAGTAGGGTCGGGATATATTGTGACTTTATATAACGATTCTTTTTATATCGTGGCTACCAAAATTATCGACATTTTCCTATATATAGTGATAATTTTTTTTATTTCGTGAGGGAAATTGGGCAAGAAATATTTCAAATGTACCGCCATGGCAAACAAATACGTTCTTTGCCCACCATGGCTGCTCACTCATGCATTCACGCTCGTCCGCTCAGTCTTTCTGAGTGAGTGATGAGAAAGCTGCAGATTACGACTTATAAGGCGAGTGTAAATGGGTTGCTAGTGATGTGAAAAATGAAGTGAAGATAATGGAAAAGATTTAATACTGTAACTTATATTTTAAGTGTCCGTGGAGACAATAATTTAGGCCTACCAGACTTGGGTAGGGGAGCTGGCAACATGTCCTCTCCAAGCTCACGGTAGCGCTTTACAAGTTTCTACACAACACACAACCCCACGCCAGTCTGAGCAGAAATATCTCTCCTAGTTCATGGTTTGCTTTGTACAAGGCAATCACTGCTGCAATGTCATCCCTTGTAGTAGCCCTCCTGGACATCTCTGATGGTCACTATGTCGGAGTAATGCACCGTAAATGAGGCAAAAAATGGCCACAGGGCACGCAAACCCGCAGAGTTAATCTTCCCCTCACGATTGCCAGAGGCGCGCTAAGAGTAATCCGTGATGTGTGCTCAGTTGCCAAGTGTCACCATTTGCCAACCAACCAAGTGTACTAACATCTCGCATCCCGGGACCATCTTCACAACATATGAACTTATTTACGACCTAACTTTCCGCGCAGACTGTAGGTGTGGGATTGTCAATTGAGGGTGGCAGTGTGGCGTCTGCTGCCGAGCCTGGTGTTCCCAGGATGGTGCGTCAGCTGCCGAGTCTAGTGTTCCTGAGTTTGGTGTTTATTGATATTGAAATAGCCTGTTGTTCCCAAGGCTAGTGTTCATTGGTGCTTTAGTTAGTAAGCAAATGAACTCGTTAAGTCAAGTTTAGTCACTTTTTTTGGCCTCCAGAACCTCACCCTATTTTCTCCGTTGATTGCATGTAATTATATATCGCGATTTAGTATACAGTATAGCGAACATCGTTGGACCCTACCTCGCGATATATCCCGACCCAACTGTACACTGTACTTAAGCAAAAATCATGTATGCTGTAAAATTCTCTTAAATGCATGAGGTGGGACCTGGTGGTATTAGCTGATGAGAGAGCATTTCATTGTTAAATTTTATGCAGGGTTTTATCTAATGTGTTGTGACAGATTAAACCAAACATGGCATCTTTGTTAAGTGGGACCTTACTTATTAAGAAATTAATTGATGTTAGTGTCCAACTTACAATATTTAATTGAATGGAAGTCTGTTTTTGACTCATGAATTGGCTTGATATTAAAATATATTTGTTAATGAGTATAGTGAAGCTCTTCTGCAGTCTCATGTTACTATGTGACGATTATATATATATTGTCTTCTTTTACAGGACAGTGATAGCGATTTATCTGACCATAGTCGATCTGCAAGTCCTGAAGCAGGCACACAGGGATTGGGCATGGCACGGAAGCGTCGCTCGAGGTTTGAACCTCGGAATGGCAAGGGAGAAATTCAAGATGAGGACAGTACAAAAGATGATGAGGAGGAGGAAGAAGAGGAGGAGGAGGATGAAGGGGAGAAGGAAGAGGATGAAAAAAAACGCCCAAGAAGATTACCATCACCTGAACCAGTTAAAACAGAGGAGGAACGGATGCAGGATATGGTCAGTGGGATATTTGTTTACATCTTTTAAATTTACTTATTGTTCCATTAGGTTTTTGAACATTGTGCAGCATGGAAACACTTTTATTGGGAATTGACCGAGACAGCATATTATATCTTATGATTCATTTTATTAATATGGGAATAAAGATCTTTTGGGTATACTGTGTTAAATTATGTTGGCTATTGAAGTGTAATTACAGTATATGCTAAAATTATTTCCTGTGTAATGAGGATAGGATGTGTTGATTTATTTGAGATTTTCATAATGGTGTGAGTATCTTGATTCAGGCGCTCCAGACCATAATCTGTTTAAGTGCCGAAATAAGAAAATGGAGGAAAATGCAGCTGAAAATTTTAAGTACAGTCAACCCTCACTTTACGCGGTTAATTCAACCCACAGGGTACCGCGGAAAGTGAAAAACACGTAAAGTGGACAACATAACATATGGGATTAATTGAAATAGAGACCGGGCTGACCCCCAAACTCCATTTTTTGACGACACACAACTATGTTGTAGTAAAAATATTATTTTAACTTTATGATGGTATGCACACACAATTAATAATTAAGAGAAATATCAATAATATTAGGTTTTTTAACACTTAATTAGTAGAAAAGATGGCTGGGCACACGGGGATGGGCGGTTGGCTTGCAGGGCCTCTTTGTCAAACCCCTCAAAGTCCATATAAGTCCATATCCTCACTATAATTATCACTATCACTGACTTGGGCCGGCTGTGGTGGGTGGCGGGTGAAGAACTCGGTAATGTTTTGATGGCTGGGCGACCTTGTGCGCACCATGCTCGCGCCGCTTAAACAACATGGCGGATGGCGGGAGGTTTGGATCCAAAAATGGCGCTGCTCGCCAGCCGCTCTCCGCGTAAAGGGGTACACGCACCGCGGAATGTGAGCATTCCTGTTTCGGCAGGGTACCGCGTAAACATGGAAGCCCGGAATGTGGGACCGCGTAAAGCGAGGGTTGACTGTATTAAAATTACAATCACATTTTAACCAATAAAGATATCTGACTGATTTTTCTTGCACAATGTAGCTAAGGACATGTAGTTTTATGCAATAAAGTACAGTAAAGCCTCGAATAACAACGGTAATGTGTCCTCCAATATTGCAGTGTAAGGTGGTGAATCATTGTATTGCGAATCATTAATTATCATTAAAATAAAGCAATAATAATGAGATGCATTCCTAAGTGTGCTCTTTTCATATCTTTTGTGTGGCTTTTTACCATCTTTTCCCCCCAAAACAATACAATTAATGAAAATTGCAGACTATATTCTTTAAATAGTGTTTCTGAATGCACCTTATACTATATAAATGAATAAAATGGTCATACAAGAGATGGGACGCCATTATTTTCATTTGTATTTACAGCCGGGAGTCCGGGACGATAGTTCTACACGAGAAAATGAAGAAAATAAAGACCCTAGTTGTAGCTGTAGTGAAATTAATGAAAAAAAAATGAATACAGGGTATATTTGTTTCAAGTAATGTTAATAAATGGAACAATAGAAGTAGCTAACCACTAATGGTAAAGAAAAAAGTGAGATGGATTGGGAACGCCAACATATACGTGCGCATTTAAGGATACCGCGTCATTTATCTTTTTAAGAATATGTTCAAAAGATTCGTTATTGTTTATTATTGAATATGTATTTGATTGGATTAATCTTTATATGTGCGAAATGAACAATACAATTCATTAATAATACACAGAATATTAAAACACACACGAGGAGACAAGATGACATTGTTTTCGTGAGTGACAATAGTTCTATATGAGAAACTGAAGAAAATAAGACCCTGGTTGTAGCTGAGGTGAACTTATTGTAAAAAAATTGAATACCTGTATGTATGTTTTAAGTAATGTTATTTAATGTTAATAAATGGAACACTAGAAGTAGCTAACCACTAATGGTAAAGAAATAAAGCGAGACGATTGGGAACGCCAACGTATGAACATTAAGTGTGTAAATGAAAACATATCGTCATTTCTCTATATATGAATATGACAGCAACACCTATTTACTGTTCATATATGTTTTAAATAATATTTATGAATGTAAAACAAAAGTTATACTTACCAATGGTGGTAACATCTAAAACATAAGGACAGCCAATGAATATTGTGAGTTTTTACTCAGATGACGAAGTCATCAGGTTCAACTCTGGCTGAAGCTGTAGCTTTCCATAAAGCTGTTGCTGAAACTGTTACTGAACCTGAAGCTGTTGAAGCTGCTTGTGATGCTGAATTTGATGGTGTAGCTGAAGTTGATGGTTTAGGCCTTCGAATAATATAGCAGTCTAAAGAACCTTGCACAGCTGCTTTCTTTACTCATTATACATATTTATGTAGAGGTCATTTGTGTTGATTTAAAATTTAATGCTTTGTTCTGTTAATGGATCCACTTCAGAAAATGTTCATTGCTTGCTCTATATAATATCGACAGACTTCTCACATTTTTCATATTTTAAAACATCTAGTTTCTCGGCTAAGCTTCTACACTTTCTTTTAGCTTTTGAAACAACACTACCATCACTTGCTCTCTTGCTTATGTTGAATAGGGATGGAAAAATGCTGTACAAAACTTGAGAGTTTTTCTCCTTTTCCTGTTCAGATGCGTGAAAACAAAGGGTCCGCCAGCTGCGATTGTTTATACTGGTGATGCTGGTGTCGCCACTAACAAGCCCGGCAGCCTCCGTGTGCAAGGCGTGTTTTTTTATAATATCGGGATTTAGTAAAAAAGTAATATATTTTTTTATTTTGTCGTAAATACGAAGAAAATAATGGCGTAAATTGAATTGGGTCCTAAAATAACCAGGGTCTTAGATATGAATCTTCGTTAGTTGAACCGTTGTTATCAGAGGTTTTACAGTACTGTATAGTATAATAAAGAATAGTATTTTTTTAAACGATTATAAGGGTATGGTTATAACAATATCAACTATAAAATATATACTTTTAGGTTTGCTGAGTAATGTAACTTTATTTAGAATGTATATTATTATTAAGCACATGAATAGTGAAGAAATGGATTTAATGATAAATTTAATACAATCGATATCCACCTGGTGTGATGTTTCCACAGCACCCTTGAGGTGGTCACAAATAGTCTTTTTATGTGGTTTCCCTGTGAGGCCCAACCAACATTAATATTCTTTATTTGAAGGTACGGGAAAACAGGAACTATTATGAAATTGATTGGACTGCTTAATCCATCAATTCATTCTCAACATCGTCCTCTTCATCAGTTTCTGTGTCAGTTGTTGGTGGATGTTGCAGTTGTTTTTGTGCATCGAGAATCAGACTAAAATAATCACTATACACAGTGCAGTGTATTCATTTTGTGCCTTTAAAGCCCTAATTTTCTCTGCACACTATTAACATCGTTGAGGATGAATGCCTCAATATTAAACTTAACTTTCCTTGGCATCAATCTAATTGGTGTCATGGTTGACTCATCATAGTCATTCCTACCATAATGTAATAGCCCTCTCTATAACAAAGCTTAAACACAAACTTATGTGTATTTTTGTATTGTTGATCACATGCTTTTCTCTGCACTATATACTTTTCCCGCTGATCAAAGTTCAGAAAATCTTGCTGCCTCATTTTCACAATGTTATAGGTCTTATTAGTGGCAGTCTTTATGATGACACAAGGTGCATTGAAGCTATATGTTATAGGTGCCCATAACGACTAATGCATTTTTCTATTGCACCAAAGGCACGGGCACATGCCGTGTATGAATCACCTGGCATGAGTATACATGTTCAGTGTCTAGCACCTGTTTCATAAGCTTCTCATGCAGATAGTTAAGATTATGTTAATGTTCTTATTTTAGCCTGAACAGTTATTGCTAAACATTACAAGTTTTCCAGTCATCAATACTGTTTTCATTGTTTATCCATGCTCCTGTATGCATGTTTAAGCATGCAATATGCAGTAGTCTTTTTAAGAGGACTGTCACTTACATGTACAGGTTCCCAATCAGCTCACACACTTACCCAGGGGCAGAGGAGGGGTTAGGGAATACATTACAATACATAACTCGTTTCCATGATATATGGCTCTCAGCTGCTTATGATCTGGAGTACCTCATTTTACGTTGTTCTCGATGGAAGTATTTTGGTATGACCCATTAGATTCATGTACATGAGGTTTTATCAAAGTTCTTTGATTTTGTTTTATCTAATATCCTAAAGTTCTTTTAATTTATTTTGCAGATGTTGAAGCTGAGACGGTGGATGACAGAAATTCTATTAGATGTGACAACGGGTATGATGGAAGAAGTTTGTGGTGAGGTGCTCAATCGTGCCCGTATGAAAGGTATATCCGTACCCGAGCCAAGTTTATGGTTAGGAAAATGTTGCACAATTTATAAAATAAGCACCAGCATAGCTGTCAGTTTTTACTCGTTAAGTTTTGAGCTTCCCTTCGATTGAACATCTTTCATGGTTTTCTGGTAGATATCTATTGTTGAAAGCAATATTATTTCAATAGAAACTTGACAGTGTTTTCATCTCCTTGCCAACCAAGTTGGAGGAGATTTAATTTCTTTAATGTTCGTTCGTCTGTCACTTGTTGGTTAAGAATTTCGCCTAAGGTTTGTTTTTACTGATATGTCTAATACAGTACTATTGTTGATATATAGTTGAAACATTGTAGGTAAATGCATCTTGCTATATTCTACAAGTGCATGTACTTTGTTTAGTCAATTAAAGGGCATTATATTTATATTTACAGTAAAAGTGGGAAGCGAGGGGTTTCGTATCGTTTTGCGATACCCCTTGTTATTTATTTTATTTATTTTTTCAACTATTAGAAAAAAAATATTACCATGATTAATCCTTTAACTTCTTTAGACATTGTATAATGTGATATGTAAATTAATTGCTGAATTTTTTTATTAAGTTATTTTACTAAGTTACGATGAAAAGGAAATTAGGGAAGAGGTTTCAGTGAAAGGTCTACATTGCCATTTGTATCCAGATGCATAGTGGCTTAAGAACTATGTACTGAACTTCAAAGACAACTTTGTGATTGGTATCATCAGTATTCATCTACAAAGAAGTTGAGATAAGTTAAAGAAAACAAGTGAGTAAGATCCATTAAGACCACCCCTTGAGTTGTGGAATGGACATCAAGTAGTGAGTGTTGTGGAGGCCTCTTCCCTCTGAATAAACAGTCAATTCCCTTATAGAGGTGAGCTTGTCTCTGCTTAGTGTGGTAAGGCTGGTCTGCCGGGGTCTCCCGCAACACACTAAACTTCCTGTGTTTGTCTAAAGCTCCGGCAGTTCAGGTCAAGAAGAGCTCGGCCCTAGCCTCTTTGTCGGGCGGCATTGGTAAGTTGAAACCAACCTTTTCTGTTTTGTAACATTGTGGCTTTTAAGTCTAATTTATTTATTTACCCTTATACTTATTAAGGATTCCTTTGGTAATGCCTGTACACTGTGCTAAAATTTTGATTGATTGTGGTGTGGGTGTGGTATTTATTGGCTCATATTTATTGCCAGACTTCTGCTTTGAATTTATTTATGCTGTCTTCACCCAAGTAAATGTTAGTGTATGTGGTGTACTGTACTTCCTCCAAAAAAAATTCAATTGTGCTGTTTTTGTACCTTATTAATTATTGTTTCCTGTGATTGTTGCTTTATAAGCTTTATCTAATATCTGGAAGAAGGCAGCATTTTTCTGTGAGCAGTGTAAATTGAAGCTTCAAGAGTCAGTGTTCTAAATGTCACTAGGTAAAATGAGTTGTGGGTACACAGGTTTCAGCTTCTCCTGTAGTTAGAGGATGGAGTAGACATAGCGCTCTTAGTCTCGGTTCTTCTTGAATCGTTCTTGAGGGATATCGCTTCATATCCTCTCGGAGCATTAGCTTATAAGCATCGTGGTCATAAAATTATGAATGATGCAATTACTAAGCAGCCTTGCTTCTAGTTTATTTATTTACTTTTTGTACTGGTTGTTGAAGGGAATATTGTGTTAAACATGTGATAAGTAATCTAAGGCTATGGTACTGGCTTTTGTGGGTATGCTAGTAATGTGTAGCTCATAAGGCAGTAATTATAATACACCAACTCAAAAATTGTCCTAAAGTGAAGAGACAATAGAAGAGGGAGATATAGGCAACACTAGAAAACTTGACCCAGCTGTATTTATTTATTTTTTTTTGGTAAAGATAAAAGCTTATAGTAAGTGGAAGAAGTGTTTATAGTATTTAGAATGCTAGTTATCATTTCACATTTGGGCAACAAAAATGCAGTAGTAAAGTGAACAACACTAAAGTAAGTGTAGAGTGCAAGTTTGAAGGTGCATGTGGTGATAACTTTTTATTTTTCAAATTATGGAGAAAGTACATTCAGAAAGGCTCAAGTATCAAAGACTTATTATTTGATGTTTCTTTATTTCACAAGTGAAAATGGCTGATTGGAATTAAAAGTGTAGATGATTTTTTACTTGTCATTTTGGAGAGAAATATAATTTAATAGGACTTTGGGGTAACCATGTTTAGCCATAAGGTAGGTAGGAGACTGAAAAGCTTAGGATAATGAATGAATGACGTTTATTTAATGTGGATACTGCTTAACAAGAAGTTGTATTGCAGGGCTTGGCATCTACAGTGACAGCGAGAGCGATGGCGAGGGTTCGGGTGGTGAAGGAGGCGGTGGTCGAGGTGACACTGACAGTGATGAGGAGCTACGGCAGACCATCAGGCGTAAACGTCGAGATTTTCAGGCCACAGAGAGGGACATACTGCAGCGTTTGCAAGCAGAAGAAATGGCAGAACGGAAAAGGAAATTTGGTGTTCATGAGTCTGGTTCTGAAGATGATGAAAAGGAGGCAGGGGAGGGAGAAGAGGAAAACAGAAATGAGAGAAGGGCTAGCAAGGATGGGGATGGGGACAGGCTTGGGGAACAACCACAGAATCACCAAGACTCTGAGGAAGATGTCAGTTCACCTCCAACTTCTGGTAAGTCACAAAGGGCAATTGTTTTAAAAATGAATCTTGTAATTGTTTTTTTTTTTGTTGAGGGCTTATTGTGTACGTGGACCATTTGTATTATCATTATCATCAGTGTTTTATGGCCATTTTCCACACTTTTGTGGGTTATCCGTGATTAGCTGGAACACATCCCTGATGTATAGTGAGGACCCCTTGCACAGGTATTAAGAAGGAATGATTGGTTTACCGCAAATTAAAAAAGAATGGTGAATGAGTTTGCTGCTGTTTGTAGCCACTCTACATCAAGTAGGAAAAGGCTTAAGAGAGAAAAGAAGAAAAAGTACAGTACTTTCCCCCATGGTCTTCTGTGTATAACACATTTCCTTTTTGTGGATCCAGACATGCCAGAAACAATTTCTGCAGCTCCAGAAAGCATTCACATGTGTCCTTTACTGCAAACTCTTGATCCATATGTCCTGTTCCTTTCTGAACTCAAGACTACTATTCCCTCAGTAAATTCTGTTTTTGCTATAGTTCTTTCATGATCAGCTTAACCATACAATTTTCCCAAGTATATTTTTGGATCCAAACCTCCCGCCATGTTGTGTAAGCGGCGCGAACATGGTGCGCACAAGGTCGCCCAGTCATCAAAACATTACCAGTTCTTCACCCGCCACCCACCACAGCCGGCCCAAGTCAGTGATAGTGATAATTATGGTGAGGATATGGACTTATATGGACTTTGGGAAAGAGGCCCTGCAAGCCTCTGTGGTGGATAGTGATACAATTGATACAAGTGATACAGGTGAGGGCCAATAATCTGCCCTCTGCCTCGGAACCAACCGCCCATCCCCGTGTGCCCAGCCATTTTTTCTACTAATGTAAGTGTTAAAAAACCTAATATTATTGATATTTCTCTTAATTATTAATTGTGTGTGCATACCATCATAAAGTTAAGATGATATTTTTACTACAACATAGTTGTGTGTCGTCAAAAAGTGGAAGTATAATTTTTTTTTTTTTTTTTTTTTAGCTCATAAAATTCATACAAGTTACCCGGCCAGAATATAATTTACATTGCTGGAATTCTTACAATTTGATGATCATTTTGAATATAAACATCATGGATTTTGCATTCGACATACAAATTTTAGACATGCAAATATTTTATCTTTTGTGCAAAATATATGAAGTTTACATTCAAAATATTCCCTGACCTGCAAGGAATCCAGAAATGTCAATTATATTATCCTAACTTTAGTCTGAGGTATTATTTATTACTAAATGTTCAAATCTAGTGTTTCACCCAATCATTTCTCAGAGAGGTAGGGGCCAGTGAGCTGTGGGGGGGATTTGAGTCTATTATTTGAATGGACATTAACCTGGCGACTGTATTTCTCTTAAATATTACAGTGGCCCCTCCATTATCGAACTCAATCCGTTCCAGAAGGTCGTTCGTTAACCGAAACCATTGTTTCAATGGGTATTTGGGTAATTGGTTCCAGCTCACCGAAAATTTCCTAACTTCAACAAAAATGGCAGAAAAATTTACTTACTTTGAGGTGTGTATGTAGAAGGCTCCTGGATGATGGTGATGATGTGCATTTGAAGTGGGAGGTGCAGGAGGAGAAGGGAGAAGAGAAGGAAGTGGAGGTGGAGGAGAAGCATTTTACTGCTTCTTGGAAGGTGAGTCACCTTCCATGAAAATGTCAGGAACCTCTGGACTGACAGATTCTCCACCATGAACATCCTCTCTCCTTCTTGAAGTGGAAGGCTGAGGGCTAGCATCTTGTTCCCTCTGCCTTTTACTGAAGAAAGTGTCAATTGTGGTCTGTGGGGCATCTGTCCTCCTCACCATTAACTTATGTTTAAAGAAGGAGACCATTGAGTCCTCAACATGACACAAAGTTAGTTCAGTTTTTTCCACTTCTGGGTGCTTTGAAGCCAGTTCCCTGAACTTCTCCCGGTGGTAAATCACATCTTTCAACTGTTTAGCTGACATATGGTCATCACTTTCAATTTCCTCCTCACCACTGTCAGCCTCTAGCATCTCATCCAGTTCCTTCAAGTCATCAGGAGTAAGTTCCTCCTCATGAGACATCACAAGCTCTTCCACATCCTTCTCCTCCACTTCAAGGCCCAATGACTGACCAATGGACACAATCTCCTGGTCCAACTCTGTGTCATCCTGAAATCCCTCAAAATCATGGACTACTGATGGCCACAGTGCTTTCCATGAAGAATTGAGGGTTCTATTGGAGACTTCTTGCCATGATGACACAATCAATTTTACAGCCTCCAGGACGTTGAATTGTGTCTTCCAGAACTGTTTCAGTGTTAGTTCAGGATCAGCGGAAGTTGCCTGATGACACCTCCTAAACATTTTCTTCATGTACAACTTCTTGAAGTTGCTGATTACATTCTGGTCCATTGGCTGTATGAGTGAAGTAGTGTTTGGAGGCAAAAACAACACTTTCACAAAGTCAAATTGATACTCCAAATTTCTGGCAAGGTCAGGGTCATGACCAGGAGCATTATCCATGAGGAGAAGAGCCTTTAAAGGAAGTTTATTGGTGGTTAGGTAGCTCTTGACAGAGGGGCAAAACACATCAACAGCCCATCCATTAAAGAACTGTCTTGTCACCCATGCCTTACGGTTGGACTTCCAATAAACTCCAAGCATTGTTCTTATCACTTTCTGTTGCTTGAACACCCTGGGGTTTTAAGAGTGGTAGACAAGCATAGGCTTCAGTCGGAAATCCCCTGAAGCATTGGCACCAAGCAGTAGAGTGAGACGGTCTTTCATGGGTTTATGCCCAGGTAAAGAGGCTTCATCTTTGGTGATGAATGTTCTTTTGGGCATCGTTTTCCAGAACAGCCCAGTTTCGTCCACATTGAACACTTGCTGTGGAAGATAATTTTCTTCTTCCATCAGTTTTTTAAATTCAACTAAAAATTTGCTGCCCCTTCTTTATCAGCACTAGCAGCTTCACCATGCCTAACAACACTTAAAATGTCACTTCTTTTCTTAAATTTTTCGAACCAGCCTTTGCTAGCCCGAAAATCTTCAAATTCTGTTCCTGAAGAACCAGGTTGATCTGCCTTTAAATGTTCATAAATCTCCCTGGCTCTTTCACAAATGAAATCACCAGAAACTGAATCACCTTTCATCTGTTTTTCCCTAATCCAGATGATAAGTAACCTCTCAGTTTCTACGATTAGGAATCTACTTTTAAACACTCTTGTAGATTTGTCTCTCATGTTCACTTCCTTAAATTTGTCTTTTTGTGCAAGAATTGTCGACACAGTTGATGCCAACATGCCATATTCTTTGCATAGCGCATTTGATTTAATACCTTGTTCGTGTTTTTTTATTATTTCCTGCTTTATTTGGATTGGAATCGCTTTTCTTGATCTCTTAGGCCCCATGCTGGATTCAAACAATGGCAACACGTATTTTTCAAAGTTAAACTAGCTGTAAATAAAGAATATTTTCTTTAAAATAACACTGCACTATATATTGTCAATATGTAAAATAATTTTCAAAATGACCAATAATTTGCTTGGAAACCCAGAAAAAAGCATTTAGTTGAAGAGAGTCAAGCAAGATGTTACCTCCAGTGAAAACAGAGAGAGACTGACGCCTGTTTGCTGTGTTAAGAGGCTGGATGCCGCGCATTAAACTAGTCACTTTACCTTCAATTTTGTTCAATAATTGTTAAAATGACTAAAAAATTGAATATTAAACTTTTAAAATTATTGAATTGTATAAACTTCTTGATATTTACTAAAATAGTAAGGAATTTAAGCCCTAGAACCGATTAATGTATTGGCGGACTGATACTAAAGCTGGTTGCCCGGTCAGTGCAAGCGAAAACATGTTGAGGTCGGTTTGTAAGAAGTTCGTTAAGCGAAATTTTTTTCGTTAACCGAATTGAAGATCCTTATGGAAGGCAATTCGTTAATCGAAATTACGTTAACCGAGGTGTTCGTTAAACGAGGGGTCACTGTAATTGTGTGAGCATACCATTATAAAATTTAGATGTTATTTTTACTACAACATAGGTATTGTGTCTGAAAAAGTGGAGTTTGGGGGTCGGGCCAGTCTCTATTGGAATTAATCCCATATGTTCTGTTGTTCACTTTCCGTGGTACCCTGTGGGTTCAATTGACCACGTAAATCGGGGTACTACTGTATATATATATATAAAATAAATAATTGTTTTAAGGGCAAACACATAAGGGAATATATATTTCTTCGTACACAAGTAAAAATGTACCCCCACCCACCTGGGTCAGCAAATGTTATTCACGGAATTGGTGATTCAAGGCCATTTTGAGAACCAAACCCCCACGAATTTGGGGGGGGGGGCCTGGTATATATATATATATATATATATTTTACATGTTCTCTACCAAACCCATAGTACCTCTTGTTTTCATATACTGTTATATTCAATATTTTCTCTACAGGTAATGTGAAATCTATGAAGTTTGTACCACCTCAAGATCCAGAAGTAGATTCCACACAGCCAGACAGTGGCACCCCAAGTGGGTCCATGAGAGGGGATAATGATACAGAACATAGTATAGACACTGAGGAAGACTCTAAGTCCTCCTTGAGTGATCACTCTCATTCTAGTGAAGGGAAAAAAAAAAAGAGAAGGAAATCAAAAAAAGAAAAGAAGAAAAAAGAGGGAAGGAAGAGGAGTAGGTCAGGCAGTAGGGAGAGGGAGGAGAGGAGAGAACACAAGAAGAAGAAGAAGCGAAAAGAGGTTAGCCGTAGTAGAAGTAGAAGCCCTGAAGAGTACAGTAGGTATAAGAGTAGGAGCAGGAGTAGGGAGAGTTATAAGAGGAGGAGAGACATAAGCCGGAGCCCAAGTGAGGAAAGGAGCTCTCGTAGGCAGTACAGTCGAGATCGTTCAAAGTCAAAAGGTAGAGATAAGTCTCGGGGGAAAAATGGAACGAGGGATTGGTCAAGGGACAGATCTAGGGATAGGCGAAGAAGCAAGTCTCGTGGTAGAAAAATCAGTAAATCAAGGGATAGGAAACGCTATAGAGATAAGAGTAATGAGAGTCGATCTGGGTACCGTCATAGAAGTAGGTCTCGTGGGAGGGATCATAGGCGAAGTTATAGAGATGGAAGTGAGGAGAGTAGGTCAGGAAGAAGTAGTAGAAGGCGCTCTCACACATACAGTAGAAGCAGAAGTCGCAGCAGAGGCTATTCCCGCAAGAGAGATCGCTATCAATCCAGATCTCGATCCAGGTCAAGAACTCCTAAGAGGTCAAAGAAACGCCATCGCTCTCGGTCTAGAAGTTCCTCCTTGTCACTCCCGAAGAAGTCGAGAAGAAGATCCCGGTCGTCATCGTAGGCAAGTGAAGGTCCTATCGTGAGTGCTGTGGTAAGACCATAACAAGGTAAGTTGTTTGTGTTCTGTGAAGGTGTCTCTGTACGCTTAGTTTCAGGTCATCACCAGCTGTCGCCAACCCAGGGAAATTATTCTCCAGTGTATGAAGGGGAGATGATTAGTTTATTCGGAGAGAATGAATGCAGGCAGCTTCCATTTATTTGGTATGCATCCTAGTCATTTAAGTTGAGGACATTTGAGGAATGAGCATTCTTATGTGATAATTTTTCATTGAAGCATTACACTTATAAAGTATATCTTAATTCCATTGTGTTAAAGCTTGTCCCTCCAAAAGATAGGCTCTATATTTTTTATGGTTTGTTCTCTCTTTCAGCACCTGCCTTGCACTGCCCATCGTTTGAAGTTGCAACCCAATTTGTCATAATTAGACTCTAGTGTATCCAAAGACCGGTCAAACTTGTGTATAGTACCTTCTAATGCAAATAGCCATGTAATTTATTATGATCGTTTTTCAATACAAGTCTCTTATTCCAGGACAAAAAAAAATCATTGTATTCTCTTGTGAACATGAATTTGGAATATATGAGGAGAAAATTTTGTATTTACGAATTTATTCAGATATATCATTCTCATATGATCAATAACTCATGTTCAGGAGGTTGGTCTCCTTTTACTTTTCAGGTTCTGTGATTGAAAAGCTTGCTCATGTAGTTTAGAATAAATAAACTAAGACTTATTGTTTAGTATTTTGACTCCTGTATATCATGTTTGTCATTTACATTTTCAACAACAATCCTCCAACAAGTATACCAATATGCAAATGATGTAAGAAAATGCTGCATCATCACTTGATTTAAGGACATCTATGGCCCTCAAATTCATTCTCTACAAAGAATATGCAGTGTTACAAGAGGGGTGATGCGTGGAGCTTCAGCTTTAGAGAGTATTATCTTGTAGAATAACGGTAAACTGTTGGAAACTGCCACTGCCATTTCAACAAAATATTAATCCCAACACAAGCAGTATAGCCATCTTTACTGTTTTGCCAGTGCCTAGAAACACATCTCAGGGTTGCCAATCATATCCCCAGCTTGTGCAGCTCTGATGCAGTTTGTTATTGGAAAAGCTAAGTTTTATCTTAAGCTCATTAACCAGGCAACTCTGTTTTACTTGGTGTTTACTTGGGTTCGGTATCATTAGACAACTCCCTTAACAACAGCCCAAGTTGGTGTGATAAATCATTTTGGTTAAACCAATCAACCTTCTTTTTCCAATTACTCGTATTCCAAAAAATGAAAACGGGTATAACTTATTCTATGGTGACAGGTCCACTTTGAACTCTTTATCTAACCAGTCAGTACACTGTGCCAAAGTTATATCTCTGCTATATTGAATTATTTCCTCTGTGGAAACTCTTAGGCTGTGTGAAATTTTGTTTACCTCTTGATTCAGTATTCAAGTGGGAGGCAATTCTTTTATATTTGTTTGCTAGTTGGCTGTATGTAGACACTTTTCCCTTGCTTTTCAACATCATTTGCTGGGTTTCAGCAAGAATTGTGGATGACACCACTAACAGTGTGATTCTAGATAAAATGTTTGAGCATTGCTGGGATACTTTCAGTGGAAAGAATTTGGAAATTGATGTGATTCATTCTCTCCGTTCACATAACATGCACATCATTTATTTTACTTAGCAGAGGTGCTTGATATAGAATATTGAGGCTATATGCTTATCTTGGAACAGAGTTTCTTTGGGTTTGATAGCCTTGGGGGTTTCAGTACCTCAAATGAAAATTAGAGAACCAGGGTTTCCTTGAGTAAGTGTAATGTGATTCAGTGATTTGGTCAGGACCATTTTCTGTTATGCTGGTCATACTCTGGATGCTTTGTAGGGTCCACCTTGATCAACACATAAGCACGTAGAAGATGAATTTAAATGTTCTCTGCTTATTATAACAGTCCAAACTCTTGGGAATTTTCTAGAGGGTGAATAGTAAGTGTGGATCCTTGTCGGTGGATAACTCGAGTGAGGCTTTGAAATACTTGACCCTTTCAGGCTGAGAAGGTGAAATCATAATCCTTAAAGGATTGAACCATTGTTCTTAAATGGGTTAGTTTATTCCACAGTCCTCAAAGGGTCAAAACAATAATTTCCAAAGGGCTAAACTATTGCCTTTGTGGACAGTGTGTGTATTTGCCTCCTTTGTAGGCTACAAAAATATGTAAATTATCATGAAATTCTGAGAAATTTATAAACATAGTTTTATCACTCATTAATTTGCCAGGACTGATTGAAAAGGAGCAATATCATTTATCTCTGAGTTATGTAACATGAACTTTGTTCTTCTCAACCTAATTCAGGTTTGTTGTCAAGCTAACTTAGTGAGAAATCAAAGTACAGTAATGTTAAGTTGGAGGAAATTTATGATGATTTAAAAAATACAAGAATGATGTTCTTTTCATCTGATCAGAATAATATATTTTTCATATGTTTTGGATGGGGAAATGAGGGAGGTCCATGGTAATTTTGAGGGAACCACGTGGGGGGGGGGGGGGGGAAGTTGAGAACCACTATGTCTAGGAGGATGGCTCACTCATTGCTAACACATTTTATCCCCCTAGCTGCTAAGTATAAACTCAGTTAAGAACATTGCATCTTAGCAGGTATTGTGCGATAGCACCAGATTATTCAGTAAAAACGATTTATATATACAGTACATGTACAGGTAATCTGTAGGTTATTGACATCCAGATCTAGTAATGTCTCAAAGCAACACATTGATTGTTTTGCAGAAAGAGATGTTTGCCTACTTTGGGAATGTACTCCCTTTGGTTCTTCAGTAGAAGCAGTGGCGGTAGCTACTGCTTTACATGAGTTTTGCACCATTTTAATATTTAAAAAAGGAGTTAAACAATGTACTTTATTTTAGTTGTTTTGAAAAACTACTATTTTAATTATGATATAAAGAACACTGTTTTTACAAGTTGCTAACAGTAGCAGTGCCACTACCTTTTCACATCTTATTTTGTGCTCACTAGTTTATTGATGACCAATGTTGTTTAAAAAAACAAAAACAGTACAGCCTCAGAACTACACCACCACCAATCTCTTGTTGGAAACTAAGAAGTGGTTTTAAGATTAGGATGCTAGAAAGGAAAAAAAGTTTGAAGATCAGGCTACATTGTTTGATGTTAAAATAATAATACTGTAATATTTATTCAGTGAAATTGTCAGTTAAATTTACAATTGGATAGGCATGTATATAAAGTGTGCAACTATACAGTTGAGCATGAATATTCAGTAGACAATGTACTTATATGCTACATGTGGGCTGGGGAGTTTAGTTTCCTTTGTGCCTATGGGAGTTTAGTTTCCTATGTGCCTAGACAGTGCGGATATACAACAATGGTAAATAGTATGACAATTTGACCTAAGATGGCCGACAACGTTGTCCGATGTTTATTTTCAAGACGGCCCTTTATTTAGCCTGTAATTTTCAGTGGTAGATCTAGACATTTTAAAGGGGATGCTTCCTATTGACTGTTGCCAAAGAAAGTTCAGATTATTTACCATTACTTATGGCCACTGATTAATACTCTGATGTTCACTAGCAGTTGTGAAGAGTGCATTGTTATCAATACTAAATTAATTAAAGAAACAGCTGATAAATACTAATGAACAGTCGACAGAAGTAAGGTGTATGACTCGCTTCTCTGGGTCCTCTAGAAATCTAAAGAAAGACAGGTTTCTGTTCATTTTGGTGTTGGAACAATTAATAGCTGCATATTAATTGTATCCCATTGTATGTGGCAAAATTTATGCTTGGACAAATTTGTTGTGGATTAGATTAGATTAGATTAGATTTTTTGTGGCCAGATTGGCAACATTACTGTATGACTAGCTCATTTGGGACCAAAATTTTGACATAGGAAAGTTTTTATTCATCGAATCATTCACTGACTGCAAACTACTACTCCATGCTGTTGAGTAGTGAACACCCACCTTGCTTAGGTTTGGAAAGTATGACTGAAACATTCTGTAATTTTGATCAATCATACTTCTCCCCCCTGGAAACCTTTTCGTTTGCTGTACTTGGGGGAGGGGGGTGTATGTTTATCCTAGTTTGGGAATCCCTGTTTTATAACCTAGGAGTTTCCCTGTTATGTAAGCGAGACTTTCTGTCCCTTGGAGAGCAACTTGGGAATGCTGATTCCTTGCTCAGAGGACAATTTTGATTGTCAAGACAGAGGTTTATGTATTAATAGGAATATCTTTTGTGTAGTATCCTGTAATTTTACTTCACAGGATGTTCTGATGGGTGCAACACAGTTTAGCAGTGTCCCTCTCCATTAATATTATTTGAGGATTGACTGAAGATGTGTTTCTTCTACATTTAAGTTCCTATTACTGTATTTGCACACCCAATTTGCTGGGCAGTTGCATTGTCTACAAAGATTTACATATTTGTCAATACCAAGTACATCATGACACCTGATTCACCGGAGGAAGATGGCTGTAAAGAGACCTTTTATCTTCAGAGGTCAAGTTATTCCTGGCTTCCCATTTTGGGGCAATGGTTGTGTAATTACTATACCCAATATGGGTTAACATCAACTAGATATGGCATGACACCAAGTAAGCAGCCTGTATTACAGGAACTGCCCTGGTGAAAAAGAAAGAAAATCAATTTGCTAATTTCAATGTTTTAGTCCCAATATCCAGTCAGCTAGCCTACCACTGAAAATTTACTTACATACAATTTTCACTTGAAGTACTACATACTTAAACCTGGACTACAAAAACATGAATACAGTCAACCCTCACTTTACGCGGTCCCACATTCCGCGTTTCCACGTTTACACGGTGCCCTGCCAGAACCCAGGATGCTCACATTCCGCGGTGGGTGTACCCCTTTACACGGTGAGGTATAATTTTTTTATTTAGCTCATAAAATTCATACAAATTATCCGGCCAGAATATAATTTACATTGCTGGAATTCTTACAATTTGATGATCATTTTGAATATAAACATCATAGATTTTGCATTAGACATACGAATTTTAGATACAGTATAATGTTTACTCTTGAGTAAATATGTTATCTTTTGTGGAAAATATATGATATTTATATTCAAAATATTCCTGGTCTTACAAGGAATCCAGCAATGTCAATTATATTATCCTAAATTTAGTCTGATTTATTATTTATTACTAAAAAGGTAAACAGTCTGGTATTCCCACACATTTATCTAGTAGGGACGTTGGTGGGGGGTGGGAGGGAGGGACCGACAGACCATCTGTTACCGTGTGAAGAATATTTTTTTTTTTATTAACTGAAGATTTTTATTTTAGCTCATAATATTCATACAAATTACCCGGCCAGAATATAATTTACATTGCTGGAATTCTTACAATTCGATGATCATTTTGAATATAAACATATATTTTGCATTAGACATAAAATTTTTAGATATCATGTTCACTCTGAGTAAGTATGTTATCTTTTGTGCAAAATATATGACGTTTATATTCAAAATATTCCTGGTCTTACAAGGAATCCAGCAATGTCAATTATATTATCCTAACTTTAATCTGAGGTATTATTTAATACTAAATGTTAAAATCTAGTTTTTTCACCCACTCTTTCTCTTTAAGGGACGTTGGTGGGAGGTGGGGGGCAGGGTTGGGACGGACTGACCATCTGGCTGGTTGGAAGATGGGGGAGGCAAGGTTGGGTACTTTGATTGACAGATAGTGTCGTGAAGAATATTTTTTTTTTTATTAACTGAAGATATTTGTTTTAGCTCATAAAATTCATGCAAATTACCCGGCCAGAATATAATTTACATTGCTGGAATTCTTACAATTTGATGATCATTTTGAATATAAACATCATAGATTTTGCATTAGACATACAAATTTTAGATGTAATGTTTAATCTGAGTAAATATGTTATCTTTTGTGAAAAATATATGATATTTATATTCAAAATATTCCTGGTCTTACAAGGAATCCAGCAATGTCAATTAAATTATCCTAACTTTAGTTTGAGGTATTATTTATTACTATACCTGGTTTCCCCCCCCCCCCAAAATTTCTCAGAGGGAAGAGCCAGCAGTGTAATGTGAGAAGAGGGGGAGGGAGTCCTGTCCATTATTTGAATGGACATTAACTTGGCGACTGTATTTCTCTTAAGTATTAATTGTGTGCATGTACCATCATAAAATTAAGATGTTATTTTTACTAGAACATAGGTATTGTGTCGGAAAAAGTGGAGTTTGGGGGTCAGCTGGTCTCTATTTCATTTAATCCCATATGTTATGTTATTCACTTTACGCGTTTCTCACTTTCCGCAGTACCCTGTGGGTTACATTAACCTCGTAAAGTGAGGGTTGACTGTATAAGTATTCTTATCAGGGTAAAGTAATATTAAGATAACAGGCAAGTGTTTATTACATAATTTCTGTATACAATGCACATCGGTTATTGGGAAAAATAATGAATGATTTAACCTTTATAATAAGAAGATAAAGTTGCCCTTGCATGGCACACATTGCATTAAAATGAGTACAGTGGGGTATGCTATAACGAATCTAATTGGTTCTAGAACCTTGTTCGTTATAGCATTCGTTCGTTATAGGATTAATCCGTTCCAGGCCCCCAAATACAACCACTTAACACTGAAAAATATAATATAAAATTGTAAAAATTGTAAATAAGTGCATAAATATGCATCTAAACCCCCGAAATAAAGAATATCATTAATACTTGAAATAAAAATACAATAAATTAGTAAAAAAAAAATAAAAATAATTATAATTTAAATGTTCGTTGTAGGAGTTTCGTTCGTTATAGCATTCTCAATTTTATAGGTAAAACCGTTCGTTATAGGAATATTCGTAGTAGGATCCGTTCGTTATAGCATACCCCACTGTACATGGATTTGGTGTGCTTGTTGATGATGGAACAATACTTTGGTGGCCTAGGATCCTGATATATATATATCTTGATAAAATCACACGGGAAAATGGAAACAACGGAGTACCTTAGCTTTCGTCTTTATTCAAGAAGATGTCTTGAATAAAGACTAAAGCTAAGGTACTCCGTTGTTTCCATTTTCCCGTGTGATTTTATCAAGATTTATCTTATCCACATTTTCATTGTGGATTTACACGAAATATATATATATGTATATATAATGTATATATAATGTATATATATATAATGTATATATATATATATATATATATATATATATATATTTATGTATGTATATATATAATATATATATATATTTATGTATGTATATATATAATATATATATATATTTATGTATGTATATATATATATATATATATATATATTTTAAACAGATTAACAAATCCAGGACTAACATTAGCATTATAAAAAATACCCTGATCCACAGCCAGGTTACACTGGCTGTAAATATAATGCAGTTACTCAAAAGAAACTATATACTGTAGTACAGGTTGATTACCCTTTATCCGAAAAGCTCTGAAAACCGATTTTTTTTTTTTTTTTTTAAACAGGGATTAGCCCATCGGGGCGAATATGTAATCGTAATAATAATAATAGTAAATAAAAAATTTAATACAAAATACACCCAAATAAAATAATAACAACAATAATATTGTAATAATAATTAAGAAATACAAAAAAGATAAAAAGTGAGAAACACGACCTAGACCTAAGAATTGTTGTTATTATTATATCCCCCCCCCCCCCCCCCCAGGCCCAAATGTGGGTCAGTGACTTGTGCCCAGGTGGGCTAATACACACACACAAAAAAAACTAACCATTCTATAAACCGAAATGCCTCTGACCCCAAGGATTTCGGATAAGGGATTGTCAACCTGTATGTGCTAATGTAAATTCGTAAGCTTTTCATTTAGATTTTGCAAACTATTTTTTATATTTTACCTTCAAGTATGATGGTTGCATTATTTTTTTTAACATGAAAGTTCAAGATAACTGCGCGACGCTATTTTTAGATTTGCCCCACGCCCGTCTGCCTGCCTGCCTCTCTCTCCTCCTCCCTCCGCTTGGGCAAGCGGCGCGGTAAGGTTGCGCAGTGTGTCTTTGTTGCGTTATCTCTGACGTCATATGACGTATCAGACCTGTGATTGGCCATGCATCCCTACCCCCCTCTGCTGCTAGCTGTAATTGGCTTAAAGTATTATGACGTGTCCACCCGGGGGAGGGAGGAGAGACGACGCTTGACCTAGCCTCGACAGTTTCATCCCTCAAGGCCACTCCGTGTTATCGCGCATCCATTGTTCCGTAAAATGGCTTCCGCCGGACCACCACCCCCAGAGAAAAACCTTTCCTTACCTGGACCCAGCGGCACTAAGCCAAAGAGGACACGACGTTCCTTAAGCTACGAGGTGAAGTACCAAATTATTCAAGATTTGGAGAAAGGAACACGGCAAGTTGATCTCGCGCGCCAGCATGGCGTCAACGTATCTACGATCCGGACTATAAAGAAGGATTCAGCCAAGGTAAAGGAGCACATGAAGATCGCAAAGTCTACAGGTGCTTCTATGATCAAGTATTTTCACAACCGGGTGCTTCTCAAGACAGAAAAATTACTTGTGAGGTACTTGGTGTGTCAGGCGCGACACAACATGGCGGTCGACACGCGCTCTGTGAAGGACTACGCACGTGAACTGTACATGGCAGTGGCACGAAAGATGGGAACTTCAGAGCCCAAACCCTTTACTGCTTCCTCTGGGTGGTTACAGAGGTTTAAGATCCGGAACAAGATCACCAATATAAACATTGGTGGTGAAGAAGCGAGTGCTGATCGTGCTGCGGCTCGGGAATTTCCTCCGTTTTTACGTGAGATTATGGAGGAAGGACAGTACAGTGACGACCAGGTGTTTAACATGGACGAATCTGGTCTTTTCTGGAGAAAACTACCTTCCAAGTCCTACATTGTGAAGAATGCCAGCAGGATTCGGGGCCGGAAAATGCAGAAGGAACGCATCACCGTCCTGTTTACCACCAATGCCTCCGGTACCTGTAAGCTCAAGTTATCGGTGATCCACACAGCCCGCAAGCTGCACGCCTACAAGAGCATGGACATGACCAAGCTAAATGTCCACTGGCTGACAGCACGTAAGGCATGGATGTTCTCTACACTGTCCCTCTCCTGGTTTGATGACTGTTTTGTTCCCGATGTAAAAAAATTCTGCGAGCAACAGAATGTCTCATTTAATATTTTGTTGCTGCTGGACAACGCACCAGGACACTCGCCCCTACTGTTAGATCGTCACCCCCAACGTAAAAGTGGTCTTCCTTCCTCCCAACACTACGTCTATATTACAGCCCATGGACCAGGAGTTGATTTGCAATGTGAAAGCTGCATTCTCAACAAAAAAATTCCAGCTCCTGAACGACTACACCAACACCAGGGAAGAGTTGCGTGACACCACCACCGATAGCAAGAGCGACGAAGATGAGGAACAACGGTTAGAACAGCAAAAAATACTCTTCAAACAATTCTGGAGAATATTTAACATCAAGAAAGCTGTGGACATCTTGGTGGAGTCATGGGATCAGCTGTCTATTGCTACAATTCGTCACGCATGGAGACGTGTGTTGCATGGAATACCAGGTGAGAGGAGGAGTCAATCTGTGACTGGTGAGGTTCAGAATGTTGCAGTAGCAGTGGAGCTTGCCAGAGAAGCTGCGCAGACTGTTACAGTTCCAGGCTTCTCCGAGACCACCAATGACGACATCCTGGAGGTGATCAGAAATCCTGAAGTGACTGCCGACGAGATGTTGGAAGAAGAACACGTCAGTGAAGAAGAGGAAGAAGGTGCGTCAGTCTCCGAAGAACACAGTTTAAGTCATAGTGATGTTAAGTGTGCCATGGAGTTTGCAGAGAAAATTAAGTCCGTCCTTTCCCATGACGATGACCGCTATGAAGTCTTCCATAACCGGCTGGTGCAGGCTATGGAGCCATACATCACGGTGTATCACGACAACATCAACGCCAGCCGTCAGCAAAGCATAACAGATTTCTTCACCCGCAACCCACCACAGCCAGCCCAAGCCAGTGATAGTGACAGTGAAGTTGACTTTGAGGGATTTGTCAGGGAAGCCCTGACAACTGTAAGTGACAGTGATGATGATTCACCTAGTAATGGTGATTCACCTGAGGGCCAGTAATCTGCCCTCTGCCTCGGAACCAGCCTCCATCCCCGTATGCCGACCCATCTCTTCTACTACCGTAAGTGTTCCACAAAATTTTTCGTTTTTTAACCTATTCTTTATTTTTCCTAACCTAACCTCTTATATATTACTTGTTTTTTCATACCATCATAAAGTTAAGATAAAATTTTTACTACAACATAGTTGTGTGTCGTCAAAAAGTGGAGTTTGGGGATCGGCCTGGACTCCATTTCAATTAATCCCATATGTTATGTTATTCACTTTCCGCGGGACCCTCTGGGTTACATTAACCGCGTAATGTGAGGACCAACTGTATATACATACATACGTACATATATATATACATACATATACATATATATATATATATATTTTTTTTTTAATAGCAGCAAACTTCTATTTTCTTCTTTAGTAAAGTATTTGCCAAGATTTCATTGAAATGAATACATTAGCCTACTGAAATATCTGGTGTCGGGTTTAATGGCTAGCCTGCAATTGTGAATGGTTGATAAAATAAAATTTATACTGACACCATCACCCCATGGTAAATATATTAATAAGTGCTATAATACCTCTCTTGCATTTTGGTTAACATTTATTTCAATATTTGAAGACATTTGCTATTTATATTATTCAAATATTGGTCAACAATTTATTTCATGTTGAATGCATTTGAAATATAAACATGATTTGCCTTTTGGTCAACAAATCAAAAAATATTGATCTATGGTGCACCATTTACCGAGATGTTAAATTTAAATCTGAACAAAGATTTTACGTTTAACTCTTACAGTTAACTTTGAGATTCCTGTTTATAACTCTGTTAATGTACCCCCAGTCATCTAAGATACTAACATTTATTTTAGTTAAATTGAATTATCTTCTGTAAACCAGTTAATATTGTACCTCTTTTAATGTAATAAAATCCATTTAGCACCGAAGTGTGGCCTGTTGGTTTCTACACTTCAATTATGAATTACGAAATCCACCTTCTAGAAGACGTTAGTAAAAATCTTGTTTAAATAGTACACCGGACAATGAGGAGTGAAGAAATTTGGTTAGTTGGTTGGATAGTTGAGGTACAAAAATTCAGATAACCCCCTTCACTGTCCATGTACTATTATGGTTAAACTTGGGATATGATCACCTGTCACATTTGATGTCTTGAAGGTGTAGTTTTCCCAACTTTTCTAGACAAATAATGTTTCCTGACCTAAACTGTAATTTTAAAACAAAAGAAATTTCTGGAAGTAGTTTTCATTGTATCATTAGAAATGTGAAAAACATTTACTTTGGATATTTTAGGGTCAATTTATTTATGGTTAACAATCGCCATATATGAACTACTTATCCAGTTTGACCTATTTAGTACTGTACAGTACATTGAAATAATTGCACTAATTGTGAAAATTCACAAATGACTTTATTAAACACAGTGATATATCTGTTAGTCAGAACATTTGATGCAGAGCACTTCCGGGAAAGATATTTCTGGGTATTGAGAAAACTCGAAACCGGAAAAAATCCCCCATCCCCGGAAATTTCTGGGGAAAATTTTCTCGGAATTTCTGGAAATTGAGCACTAAATCATCTCTGAAAACCGTAAAAAAAAATCAACTATCCACGGAATGTTTCTTGGCCCAGAAATTTTTTCTCTTAATTTCCGGAAAATGCGCCCAATTTTCAGTTCTCACACCTGAAAACAATATCCCCATCCCCAAAGTTCTCCAGGCAAATTTCAATTACAGCTATCGGAGATATTACTTGTATATACTGTATATAGTATTAGTGATGTACCGTATGTCCCATCTCCATAAATTTCAACATCCACACCCAGTGAATGCGAGTGTCCTTTAATTAATGTATTATAACGGGGAAACACATGAATTATAACTCAACACTTTGATATATACTTGAAATTTGAAGCAAAGCTGTCTCGTGAATAGAAATCATGACTATCCCAGTGATCATACTTGCTGCTGCTGTGTTGAGGGTTTTTCCATTTCTTACTTATGATTAGAGCTGAAATCTGCTGAAAGGAGATCGGGCAAAAATGCATATTAATATGAAACTTGTGCAGTTTTCACTTGAAGTTAATGTAACTGGCAATGTCAGAGGCTCAATACATTCCAAAGGGTGGAGGTTGGGGAAAGTGGTTGGTGGGATACAAGACGAGTTCGGTCCTTGTAACAGTTATTAGGTGAAAATTTGCATGCAAGTAATTATTACAATATACAGTTGTACCCCACTCTTAACGCGGTCAATAGAACCCAGAGGGTCCCGTGTTAAGTGAACAACAGAACATATGGGATTAATTCCAATAGAAACCAGCCCGACCCCCAAACTCCACTTTTTGAAGACACATAACTATGTTGTAGTAAAAATAACATCTTAATTTTATGATGGTACATGCACACAATTAATACTTAAGAGAAATACAGTCGCCAAGTTAATGTCCATTCAAATAATGGACTCAACTCCCTCCCCCTCTTCTCACACTACACTGCCGGCTGTTCCCTCTCTGAGAAATTTTTGGGGGAAAACCACTAAATTTTAATAAATAATATCTCAAACTAAAGTTAGGATAATACAATTGACATTGCTGGATTCCTTGTAAGACCAGGAATATTTTGAATATAAATGTCATATATTTTGCACAAAAGATAACATAGTTATTCAGAAAAAATTTGTATGTCTAATGCAAAATATATGATGTTTATATTCAAAATGATCACCAAATTATAAGAATTCCAGCAATGTAAATTATATTCTGGCCGGGTAATTTGTATGAATTTTATGAGCTAAAACAAATATCTTCAGTTAATAAAAAAAAAAATAATCTTCACAACACTATCTGTCAATCAAAGTACCCCACCTTGCCTCCCCCCTCTTCCAACCTCGCGGTCAGTCCCAACCCACCCCCCCACCAAGAGAAAGAGTGGGTGAAAAAAATAAATTTTAACATTTTGTATTAAATAATACCTCAGATTAAAGTTAGGATAATATAATTGACATTGCTGGATTCCTTGTAAGACCAGGAATATTTTGAATATAAACGTCATATATTTTGCACAAAAGATAACATGCTTACTCAGATTAAACATTTTATCTAAAATTTTTATGTCTAATGCAAAATATATGATGTTTATATTCAAAATGATCATCAAATTATAAGAATTCCAGCAATGTAAATTATATTCTGGCCCGCTAATTTGTATGAGCTAAAACAGGCAGGGTGGAGGGTGGGGCAAATCTAAAAATAGCGTCTCGAGCCGGACACTTACCGCGTATATGTGGAAAAAATCCGTGTTAAGTGAAAGTTCAGCTCTGGCGAGGCACCGCGTATATGAAAAAACGTGTTAAGTGAAACCGCGTTAGGCGGGGTAATACTGTAATACTAATTAATTTGTGAGACAGTGGGTCACTTCAGATGAATACTCTGCCTAATATTTATAATCAAATGTCAATTCACTGAATTATATATGAATTTAAATTATCAGATAAGGTTATAAATTTATGCACGACCATCCACATTCGCGGATGTCTGACATCTTATACATCACTAATACCCTGTACTGTATATCCATAAAGGAATTCAACTGAAAATGTATTAGTACAAATAGGTCATAGTTAAGATTAGTCATAAAATATGGATAAGCAGGTCTTCACCTTTCTAGGCTCATGGCAACCATCTTAGACTTCTTTTTAATAATGTAATAATGTCAAACTGTTACATTACAAAATTCTACATGAAAAGCTCACGGAAGTCAAATGTAGCACATTAAATAAAAAGAAAGTATTAATCCTATTATTTGTTACACAAAATACTTTCAAACTCTTAAACTATAAATTATATACTGTAGTAGGATTGTATAGTATACTATTAATGATAAGACTACCGAGAGAATTACGTTGCCTGTTTTTTCCCCTTTGGTTTAGTCATTTGGTTAAGAGATGAGTTGAGCAACACTAGTGCTATCTGCCAGCAGAATAAGTTGAGTTAGCTTAGAAGGTATAGGTAATGAGTTGTCTACCCAAGGTAATAATTATTTAAATCTTGCCTCTGTAGTGTGCAAGAACCTACATGTTTAGGGCTCCTACAAAATAATTGTGTACAACCTGCAAAACTTTAAAAACTAAATACCTGCAGTGAATACAAATAATACTTTTACATATTTCTGTCATTGTTTATCCTAATCATCAGAACTGTCATACCATTCATGAAACATTTAGAAGACATATAAGAGCATCCAGTGTTCCGATTGATAAAGTTGTTAGATATGATCCGAATAAAGAATTTATCTAAAAAAAAAGTCACTAATATGATTTTATCACAGTTGTTATATTATATTGGTAATAATAAATCACTAAATCCTTTCACTGTGAGGACTCTGTCAAGGTCACTTGCCTTAAGATTCTAACATTGTTTACATATGCCTCATTTAAAACTATATGACCAACACCAAATGCAGGTAGATGTCTGCATTTAATCATGCATTAATTAGGCCATTTAATTTTTTTTTTTTTACATCACAGTCATTTAAAACATTTGAAAATTGCACAAACTTCTCACTTACAATAACAAGTTCAAGTAAAAAAAAATCACAGAGTAAACTATATATTCACATGCTGCATTCGTTACAGGCAGTCCTCATTTAACACAAAGGTCCAATTTATGTAAACCCTTGTGGTGTGAACTAATTTTTCCACTCGAAACAATGTGCTAAAGGAAGGGATGTAGTCTTGATGGGACTTTGGGGAGTACTTAGGCTGATATTTCATACATGCGAACATTCATGAATTGTTCCTTTACCACGTTCTTATTTAATAATGTCAAATATTACATTTAAAATGACATTTTGCACTCGCACACGATTTTGGGCAATTCTAAATACAGTAAATAACTGCATGTTGTACATACATAAACAACTTACATTACACACATCTTTGTGTTGTAGGTTCTCAGTGATTTGAGCTTGGTTTGAATTTTTACCTTACAATAGCATTGCAAGAAGCAAAATGGGATAAATCTAAACTGAAATATGCAAACTTCGATAAATAAGGACTACCTGTAATATATTTAATGACATTTAAAAGTGGATGTACAAAGAAAGTAACTAATAATTTCGAAAACTAAAAAAAATAAAAAAAACCCCACTAAATTACACCAACAGTCCAAGTTTTAGGTGTATAGTAACCATTGTTATAACAACCTTGAGTTTTGAACTTTTAAGCAGAAATTATCAATGCCCATTACATAAAAATGGTTGGATTTACAGAACGGAACGCTTTGTGCACCAGTATACACCATCTAGTGTACATTTAGTGCCTGAAGTGTAAAGTTATTAAACAGTAATGAAGCTTTCATAAATCAAGCTTTTTCACTATATGAAACAAGGATCTACATCAGGCACAGTTTATACTTTAAACCTAAATTCCTTAAGGCTGTTTGTAACATAACTAACAATCATATTTGTCTACTTATAGAAAATACAAAAAGTTTGGTGTTGCTGATGAATAAACAATATTAAAAATGAAACCCGAGATAATAAATGGCGAGTTTTCAGGAAGCTGTTTTGGCAAATCTATTTAAGATAAAATAAGCCTCTTATAATGTGACAAGCTTGATGATATGAATAAATTTGAAGACAATAAGTGTCAACATTTTTGCAACAAATAAAAAATAAAGGCTTAAAACATTAATTGCAGCATTGACTTCATACTACTTACCAAATCTTTCACCCACAAAGAAAGTACAGAAATAAAACTGGGTAATTCCTCATGTAGATGCTCACTATATAGTTTTGTTGTGGAAAGGCTAAATCCATTTTCGTTTAAGTTTGGTTCCTGCACATTTTCATTTTACCGTTAAATTTTTTGGAGGATGTTATGTAAAGGAACCTTACAGTACAAGTTCACTTCTCATCATTTTTGCTTCTATGGTTCCAGGGTTGGCGGTGTATCATGTTCCTGTAAGTGCTGTCGTATTTCTTTTTTGTCACTGCAGTAATATACTGTACTTCCTACATGAGTAGAAAGAAATTAATGTATGGATTACAATAACTGCAATAAAAACATCATATTAAAATACAAATGTTTGATTTAACTACTTGGCATACAGAGATCTTTTATTTCTCTCTCGATGGCAGAAGGTAGTTATTTTTTTTAACTTTTATTACATGTACATTGCATGAAATTCTCTTTACCATCAGAAAAATGTTCAATTAATATTAAGATACTACTCTTCTTTCCAAAATTCTTTTAGTCTTAATGCAAAAAAAAAAAAAAAAAATGGTTTTGTACTTACAAGTCTTATCATTGTATAGGAAATGAACACACCAATGGATATTAATTGAAATAATTCCCTACAGACCTTACTTAAGAAATGCATACATCTTATGCTCATGTTAAATGATTTTGCAGAATATAAGTACATTTTTTCTAATCTGATTATTAAAGGAAAACAAAAAAGTTGAAGTACAATCTTAAAGACTTGATGCTTTCTGCTAGGCTACTGGAGTAATGTAATCTCTAAACTTGGCAGGTCTTGGACATAGGAAATTCTGAGAATTAGTGGCTAGGTAACAACTGTGGATTAGATATATGATGGTGGAAGAATCTCATAGTTACTTCTTTTTGTCACCATCATGTCCCATAAAAATAGGGTGGGGAGCCAAGACCACTATCAGTAGAAAACTGCCCAGTTCTCTCTCACTGGTGTTGTATGCACCCGCCTTTCGACTATTACAGGAGGAAGAATTAATCATGAGAGTTCCAAGGGTAAATCTGATCAGTGGAGGTCACCAGGGCCTGAAAGTTAGGGGACCTTTGGGATTACAACCTGCCAGTTTTGGTGAGCACTATACTGTACAATCCTCGGGTTGGTTAGCTACAGGCTCTATCACAATTGGATTTCAGGATATATTGTTCACATATAACTGTCTAGCCCAGTGGTGTCAAACTCAAAACCTTTCGAAGGCCAATTCTTATTTTAGTTACCCTCTTCAGGGCCAACACAAGTGCTATATCACATATTTGCAGGATTGAAGATTACAGCTTCACACATTACCATACCTGGCTTACCGGGAAAACCCCATTTGTGTTTGTCTGATCTTAAGTGTGAGAAATTCATTTTACTCAATAAACATGATTATATCTATTTCTATCGTAATTTCACGGGATGATAAATTTTACCATCATCCCGCGGGCCACACCTGACCATGGGCCACATTTGGCCTGCGGGCCATGACTTTGACACCCTTGGTCTAGCCTCTCAGAAATACAGTATAGCATACGGTAAGAGTTCCCTATTCAGGAAAAATTAAAAATGTCAAATTGAAGATTTTCAGCTTTGAAAGATATAAAGCATTAAACTTTCCTTAGTAAAGTTAATATAAATATGATGGGTAAAGATTTTCAGCTACCTACATACCCTTCTCACAACTCAGACTCCATTCCCAATTACATGGAGAGAAACAGAATTCTGATAGTCTTACCAGTTGTGCTGCTAGAATGATTGTGATGCAAATCTAATGTTGGCTTAATAGAAGTATTTAGAGTAGTTTTGTTGTGCTTGCAAGACACAATGTGCCATGATGGAATTTTTAGCATTTAGTCTAGTTTTCTCTGTATAACAAAGAAGAAAAAAAGAAGATTGTTAGCTATAAACAAGTGATAAAAATATAAGATTATGTATACGTTCACTCTACACCCACCATACTAACCTACAGGAGAGGATGAGAGGACCCAATTATGATGTGATATTACTGTGTGTCCTTGAGTGTCCAGGCACAGATAGATGTAAACCTATACTGTACTAGAAATGAGCACGACTAATGGCAAGTTCACTAGGTACAAGAATTCGTAAAGAAATTTATTCTTTAAGCTATATTGCAGAAATATATTTACTGACTAAATTAGAAAAGGATGAAGAATGTGGATTTAAATATACAGTACTAGCATTAAAATGCTTATCTTCCATATGAAAGCTCTGTGTTTCATTCCTATCTGTATAGTACTGCTCACTACTGAGACTAAATAATATGTACTGTACAAGTAAATACACAGACAGTAATTCTAAGTGATGGCAATATCCATTCATCACTATAAAGTTAGCAAGAAAAAGTCTGTAATAACAAAATGGCCAAACATTAATGCTGCTTAAACATGGTACAATATACAACTGATTTCATAACCAGCATCTTCACCTCCCACCAACAAAATACCATTACTTGCCACCACCTGGTATTGTAACATCCTCCATTTCAGTTACATGCTGCCATGACTACAGGTTCTTGTGGTCTTGCTTAATCAATTTCCCTGAGATGTTAAATGTTTGGTGGCAGGATAATAACAATAATTTATCATACTTACAAATCTCTTCTCTGACCTCATCATTGTCATCTTCAATGATGAGGTAAATTTGAAGTTAAAATTATCCTTGACAAGACCACTAATAAACTGCTGGAAGTACAGAGGCATCAAAGTTTTCATTCTTTAGATGTTGTAGAACAATATTCTTAATATCATCATTGGGTAGCCTTAACAAAGTCAACCTTGACTTTTAATTAAGTCAAATAAAGGAGAAATTTAAAATTGACTTCAGAGTAGATGACACAATGGGATTCTTGGTTATCACTGGAAGATGCTGTATGATGAGTTGTGAACACTAAAATTATACCAGCTTATCTACATAATTAACATATATATAGTATTTGTCTCCCAAATAAGAAAAATTCAGGTATTACCTTGGATTTTGTTACTTAAAGCTATTTGTGAAGTATAATATCTAAGCATACAGTATTTCATATTAGGCTAAAGCAGTATTTACTACAGTCCCCACAGATAAGCCAGAGGTGTTTAAACTCCATCCATCATATCCCTGGGGGTCTAGTCACTGGTTGGAAGCTGTATACTTGTGTCTAAATATTAAGGTTTATTTACACTGTCATCAATAACTCATTATTTTTCTTAAAAAAAAAAAAAAAAAAAAAAAATCTTATTTGTCTAAAGAGTTTCAATGTTTTTCCTTTGAAGCACTCATAAATATGAGAAAAAAAACAACTCTACATCCAGTGAACATATAATGTACAGCATTTACCAAGACAATGGTAATATGGACAGTGTTTAAACTCCCCTGGCTTACCTACATGGATTATAATTAACTACAATATATAGTCAGGAGGCTGGTAATGGTAAGATAATTCACTATAACACTTATGGTTACTGAGACAAAAAAATATACTTCAAATATACCAAATGTAATTAATATCTTGAAATGATCATAAAATAACATATACAGTACTTCAAATGCTTCATGTAACATTTCAAAATGAGATGGAGTTCCATTCAGATAAAAAGTATTAGCACAAGGTGGCTTACTATTTATTTTTCTATGACTGTAAGAATGAAGTGAAATGGATTTTTACAACATCCTGGTACATCTTCTATTAGGACTAATAAAGGAAGAAACATTTCTGGAGTGTAACTTTGTCTCAAGTATACAAATTAATACAAAAGTGTGCATTACTAAGTCACTTAAGGCAGTAGCATGTGACCAGACTCCCATTGAGTGGGCAACATGTAATGAGTAAGGCCCATTGACCTTGATGCTCCCTAAGTGAAATCATTATGCACAAACACCCCTGTTATGGAGGGACTAAATGTAAGGTGAGCTTGATTTCTAGCTGACCCACAATACTGTGCTCAGATAGTGTATGTGGGGTGCCAGTAACTACTAGTAAATTCTCCTTTCCATCTATTGTAGTTAACCACTGCTAAATATTTGGGCAGAATCATTGTTCTTACTGACTAAAAAGGGATAAAATATTTAATGCCATCCTTGCAAAAATAGGAATATTAGATAATATTTATCCTCATACTCAAGTATAATCTTTATACATAAATAAGCACTATTTGTAATAAGACGATGCAGGAAGAGATCCCACAGCTTTTCTAGAGACACTGAGGTGAAGCGAACATCATCATGAAAATTCAGGAATATCCTCGCCAAACTTATCCAGATGAGCTGCTCGCTTGGCTTCGTGTAAGATCTACAAGGAAATAAATAAATAGTCGAGTACAGTAGAGTAAAATGTAAATCTTATGTGTGGTACTGTATAATGATACAGGAATCAGACACACCCAAGCTTGTTCACACACACACAAAAAGAGAGAGAGTGAGTGTGTGTGTGTGTGTGTGTGTGTCAAGAAGCACCTGTACTATGGTTCTGATAAATGCCAGCAAGGTTTACAATTACCTCCTGGATGCATGTGGTACTAGGGTGTGTCATACGGAGGCGAATTTTTTTTTTTTGAGTTTGAAAAATCGGCCCATGGTATTAATGATGTAGTTCTATGTGCAGAATCATGTGATATCTTCAGATTTGAAAAGTTTTCATTTTTTGCTCGGTAAATTTTAACTTGAAATCTTATGAAAATTCAGTATTCCCACCCTTTTACCAACACCACTAAATAGCTTATTTAAAGTAAAGTAAATGTATCAGGTTAATTTATTAGGATGAAAATGATCCAGAATAGTGAAACGAATGATCTTGACACATTTATTAAATTTAATATTCCTTTAGAAAACAAAATCATCAAATACAAAAACCGGTTTTACTACTACGACCCGGTGTTGCTGCACACCATAGAGAACATGTCTTTCTTGCTTCTGTTTCTACTCATCACCTCCCTGCTGACCACCTGAGCTCGGATGTAGCCTTCCCTCCTCTCCTGGCTGTACACGTGACTGCTGGCCTCGCTCACTTGCTGTACACAACGCTCTATACTCTGGGTGTGCGAGGGCCAGGCAGGGACATGCATGGGGTTGTCCAGGAAAGCTCTGACTTGAACATTGGTGAGGCTGCAGGTAAGAGGGGGCTCACTGCCAGCCTGGATGTTATCCAGATCTATGAGATCAGTGAGGGTCTTGGCACCTAGATTGACTTCAGGAGTCTTCCTGACCCTGAAGGAATCGTCACCAACTGATTCGTCATGCCCAGATCCTCTCATAAGTCTCATATCCAAGATCTTTTTGACTGCCACTCTTCTCTCCTCCTCATCCTTACTGCAGAGCATTGTCTGCAGAACTGCCTCGGGATGAGTATACCAGGAAGATCTCCTCACAGTCTGCTCCACAATCTGAACAACCTTCCTTGGCTGACTCCTCAGGAGCTCAAGCTGGAAGAGAACATGCCTCGGACCTTCGGAGAACGATGACTTGACCTTGGTGTTGAACCAATTTGGCAAGTAGACACTCACGATGAATTGGACAATAAGTCTCAGGTTGTGAAGCTGGTTCCCTTTCAGTTTATGATGAGCGACCCAAATTCTGCAGAACCTGAGAGCCGTTGTGAGCCACCTAGAATGTGAGGCTGAACCTATCTGCAGGTAAGCAAGTCTATCAGGCATGACCCCAGTTTTGATGGCACTGCAAATCATGTAACCATAGTACTGGTCAGTACTCAGGTCGTCAATGACAGTATGTGCAAGCTCAACGAGTGGAGGGCCAACTGTGATTTTTTCAAAGCTCGGATTTATTTCTAACTCAGTGGCAGAGTCCAGCATCTTGCCAAGAGGACCAGACCATCTGTTGTTTGAAAGAGTCTTGCCATCCAGCTCCTGGATCAGATGTCTGAGTGGCAACTCGTTGGTGTGGAGGTCACAAACAATCCAGACCAGCTTCCTCCCAATCTTCCGCTCTATCCACTGTATGACCCCTCCTTGCCACCCTGTGTTCGTGTTGGTGCTGTCCCCTCCAATGGCCTGCAGGGTCTGGTCTACGTTCCTCTCTCTGAGCCAGTTCACAATGTTATCTGCCACTATCTCAGCTGGTTTCCTGATGTCATCTTTCTCTGGAGTGAAATGCCACAAATACTTCCCTCCTGGTTCACTGCAGCAGGAGTAGTGTTCCTCCTTCACCATGGCAGGGAACAACTTGTCAGAATCTCCAACTTTCATGAACACTTTAGTGTCATCCCTTCTGCCATTAAAGAACAAACAATTGATTCCATTTTCTCTTATCCCCTTATCAAACTCCTCTTCTAGGTTACTGACAAGTTTCTCCTGAGCTCTCCTTACTTTGTTATGATCTATCACCAGGTGAACATCATCAGGTGTTATCAAACCACCGTCAATCCAGGCAGCTGTTGCTATCTCTGCAGTTTCTCTGAGACCAGTGTGGTGTCGCATGCTGGCCAGAGCTATGCTCGGGATATCTTTCCTATTTCGAATCTTATGCCTGGAAGGTTTGGGATCATTATTTTCTGGGTTAGGGACAAAGTCACCATTCTCCTGGTCAGCACTCGGATCAGCCATGGGGAAGTCATTAAACTCTGAATCAGCTTGACTCCAATCATCGGCCTTTTTTACCTCACCCTGGGCCTTCTCAAGTCTCTTTTCCTCGGCAACTCTTCTCCTCTTCTGTCTCTCTGTGGCAGCCTCCTGTCTCTTGGACTCCGGAATATCTTGGCTAGAAATCATGAGAGCCCCTATACTGCCAGTCTTCTCTCTCTGTGCTTTGACAAATGCCAGTTCGATCACAGGAATCTTCAGTTCACGCTTGCAAATACAGGAGATGTGGGCCTCGGATTTACAGTCACGATCGCATCCAAACTCAGGACAGAGAACAATTGGGCACTTGCAAGTAATTATGTCAAATAACTGGTCCAGTTGCTTGGCAAAGCTGTCCCTAACTGCAAGTTTTCCTCTCCCAAGAGAGATATCTCTTGCCTTTTCCCAACTGGCTAGCAGTCTCTCACTAATCTTCTTCTGACTTGTTATGACTGGAGGCTTGAACTGAGCGTTAGCCAGAGTGTACTGTGCCAAGACAGCTTTGGTCATATCACTGGCAATGTCTTTCTTTGTGTAAGTTCTTTTCACTGATTTGCCTGATTAAAACACCGTATCTCAAAGCATCTCTCAATGTAGGCAACTCCGACTTCAGGAGCTCTCTCCCAGACCCAAAATAGTGACTGAGATGGCTGGATTTTTGGTTCCTCGTCCTGACACAAGCAGCCATCGCAAATATTATCAACTTATAAATGCATCAGAATCTGAAACAGAAAAAAATATTGTTAGTTGGGTTGTTAAAGAATGAAGTCAGAAAGCAATGTTCACTATTTAATTGTAATGCACTAATGCAGCTGTACGTTAGATTTTCGATAAATTTCACGCTAAAATTTACCTAGCAAAAGGTTGCAAAATATTGAAACTGAAATTATTTTCTGTTTATATACACTAAAATTACCAAAAAAGTGATGGGCCATTAGTTTTAGCTGATCTTCCCTCCTATGACACACCCAAATGTGGTACAGCAGTTAGAAAGATTGAAAGACAACAAGTTAAGGAATATTTGTGTGTTCCTCTTGGTTTTGGCCAACATGTGCCATACAAGGAAGAGGTTGCAAAAGAACAAAAAAGAAGAAAGTTTTTGTAAAGAAGATGGTTGCATGGCTCCTGTTGTGTTGCTATTACCCCTGTACTCGATAAGATATTTATGAAGAAAGTTTTTAAATACTGTACTGTACACATGTGACTTATAAATTAACTTTCATATTACATAACCTTTTTTTTTACATTATTTTATCAATCCATTTGCCATCACATCTTTCCTATTTTTGTGTGGCATGGGAGTGTAAGTACCTGACCAACACTGTCACATGTTCAGGTAGAGTCTATACACGTCCAATAATTGCCATGTGTATGTAATAAAGAAGGCAAGAGAGTTAATCAGTGGCAAAGAGGATTGTCATGTGCCCATAACCCTATAGCAACAAGCATGTCGTGTGGCACCTGTTTACGCCTCCACTCCACACAAGCTATTAATAACTTGTTATTTTTACTATTATCTTATTGTTGTTCTTAGTTACTTAGGTTAATTGTATATCTATATATGTCATTAATATGCATCATTTGTGTTACTCTGTTAAGTCAAACCAAGAGTAGTATTAATTAGTTATAAGACTATTTGGCAACTGTCGTGAGTCACGTGATCTAAGACTCTCCTCACTCATATGCTGGGTGGGCAGAGACTCTCTCTCTAGTAACAGTTGGTATAAGCTATAGGTAGGACGTGTCCACACCAACCCAGTACAGACGTGCCTTGTTCAGTCATCTACAATACCCTAGTGGTATCTGGTAATTAGTGGCACGTTAACTTAGGCCTAGGAAGGAATCCTGGTGTTAAGGAATCTCCTATTTGGTAGGAATTAACCAGTTGGTTGTGATTGCTGTGTATATATTGTAATGTCTGTGTTTAATATAGTTAATGTTAAGTAGTATTCATTTGATTTAACTCCTTAACGGTATATTTTCACCCTTCCGGCATCACTCTTATTTTAATATACAATCACTTATTCCCTTAAATTCCATGGTTGCTAGACAGTACTCCTTTAAGAATATAAATTGAATTATTTAATTATCTTCCCATTTGTGACTCACTTACTCCAACTTATTCTTATTTATTCAAGTACATTCAGTTGAATCGGTTTTTGTGGGGATAATTATTGCCGTGTTCCCTGTTTGTTCCTTTATTTGATGATAACTTGGGGTAGGTTTCAATCCCCAGGTATAAAGGATATTGGGATCATGACAAGGATCAAATTAAGTAAATGGGCACTAAAACTTCAAAGAAAGGTGGGAAAACAATCAAGAAGAGCAGTGCAAGGCATGTGTAGAAAAACAAGAAAGGGGTATGGCAACAAGTCAAAATGCCGACACACTTATGTACCCAAATCCTCAGCCTACATATCAACTTCCTGGTTTCTTATTAGACTAATTGACTGAATCAGTCTTTTTTTTAGTATATGTTCACCAAATTATCCTTTCTTTCTTTTTACACTGGTTTGTACTATATAAAAAACTGAGTTTAATTTCTTCTTCCATATTTGCCAGGCCTTTCCAACTCCAGCACAAGACACCTGAAGTCACGAGTAAGAGATTTCCTCAAATGACTGTCATTATCTCTTTCAAACTGTTTTGTCAGATGCATTGTGAGGTTGCTAACTCTACCTTCTTGTACAGTTTCCAAAATAGAATAAAGACAAATAATATAATTTAAAGAAACCTGATCCACTTCATATTACTGATACATGAAATTAAATAAATTTCTCCATTCTGGTAATATATTTGAACATGTTACTGTAACACCAACTCCAGTGCTAACCATTACTTTATAGTACTGCTAACCATTACTTTAGAGTACTGAAGTAAAAAACATTCAAGGAAGAAAATTGGTTACTGAAAATAGGATAATGGAGCAGTAATGAAGTTTAGCAGTTCACTAAAATTTTAAAATGTCTTACTTGATGGTGGACGTAAACATCACAGGCGTAGCACCACACAGACAGGTCAGAGAAACTTAGCACCATCTTGTGTTCCTCCATCAGCCCATGCATCATCATATGCTCATTCACAAACCGTCCACACAGTACCTGTTTTAATGAGTAATTACTGGTAAATACAGTAGTACTGATATAATACAACCTCATGAAAATGCTGGGATGAAGGGCTCACTATATTAAAAGTACACACAAATAAAACTATGTACAATCCATGTCACTTATAAAATTATAAGCCACACAGACTGGTAGCTTCGCAATTCCTAACCGGCAACTTCGCTGGGTGCATCCCTTCCCCACCCTACCTCCAGAAACACACAAACCAGGCAATTAATCACTGGTCAGCCAAGATGTAAAAATTAATGCTTACCCTCGAACATGTTAGCATGGATTAAAATTTTTCTTATCGTGTTTCTATAATGCATTTGTTTTACTTATGAACATGATAGAATATATAATATGATACAGTATTGGAACTTCGAATCAGGCTATTGCTCGTGCACCAGTTGAGAGATGCCCACTGTGCCTCGAGGTTCACCTTCGCTCGACAGTAAGTTGAAAGGAGATGTCATAATTGTCAAGGTCAACCAGAACACAAAATCACTTCACTTTAGCAAAGATGTACAGTAGCTTCACCAGTTGTTTTGTCCTCATAACTGGCATCTTCACTAATGCTCTCCAATGTTTTCATATTTCTGTTTTTTCATATGAAGACACAAGAGTACTATGTACTTGTAAAGATGAAGAGGATATTGGTAATTAAATGATAAGAAGAGGAAGGAAATTAGCAGTGTGGTTAAATGAAGAGAGAACCTAACCAAAATAATATGGGAATTATGGTGATATTTATACTGTCATGTTAAAAGGGTCTTATGTAACACTGGCATGTGCACAGCCTTCATACAGGAAGCAAGCACTAGTCTGTTCTGGTGATATCTTCCACACATAACATGCCCATACACTCTTTATTTTTTAAATTTTATTTCTCTATATTACTGTACAGTATACAGTACGTATTTTCTTTATCCATAAGGCACACTAGCACATTGAAATGACTTTTCCGCAAGTTCTGTGGCTACTTACACATAATAATGGAATTAGTGCTAGTCATGTGAGAGGTGACCGATGTATTTTGGCGTGGTAGAAACTTAATATTTGTAGGGCACTTTTCTTACTTATTATATAAGATGCTTTCAACACTATTCATGCATCATATTCGGGTACACACAGACACAGTATAAAACGGTGGATGATGTAGACAACGTATTTGTGAAACAATTGACATACAGGTACAATGAATATTTCTCGCCATACAGGTAACTCGCGTTTTACGTGCGCTTGAGTTAAGCATTTTTGGAACAATGCGATTGTTCAATTAATACCAAAAGCTAATTTACGCGCACCTATTTTTGAAATAACGCGGTCAAGACAGTTTAAATTTGCCGCGCATATTTGCCTGGTAGTGGATGTTGCGTGTGATGCCTGGTGAGGTGCTTGTAAGTTATTACTATAAAGTTGCAGTCATATCAATATCAACAATTTTAATATTATTATTATTAATAATAATAATTATAATAATGTAATAATAAAGATTTTTACTTCTAATGATGAAGATAATGAAGTATTCTGTACTAACAACTGTGACGACGTCCAGAAAGCTTCCTGTGTATCACTTACTCAGTTCACACCAGCACTACTTTTTCTCAGTGCTCTCATTTGCATTGTGTGTTTATCACGTCCCTTTTTAGTGTTAAACGCTGTTTTCCACATTGAGCATGTCTGGAAAACACTCATCTGCCTCCTCTGGGACGCCTAAAGCTAAAAAGGCACGAAAAACAATCGCAATGGCGAGAAATTAAATGTGATCACCCGCCTTCAGATAGGGGAGCATGGGTCATAGGTTGGTACCCTGTGCGGTATATGATGGTTCCCCTAACCTGTACCATTTACGTACATGTATTTTTATGGGAAAATTATGTTTAATTTATGCATTTTTTAATCTAGCGGTGGTTTTCTAGAACGTAACTCCCGCGTAAAATGAGAGGTGGGTGTATTTGTTAGCGACGTACTGCACTGTATATGAGGCGCCTAGCGTAGGAGGGACGAACTCGCCAGTCCCCCCAAAAATCTGTTTTCTATGGTTTCGGAATTTTCCAGGCTTTATCTTTCCAATTGTGATGTCAGGAAGTGGCGAGTTAGTCTCTACTCCCTGTTGTTTTCGTATAGATTTAGGGGTGAAATGAACCACGCGGTCAGGCCCGAAAACGCGCCAAGCGTGAGTGTAGGAGTGACGAACTCGGCAGCCTGGCTGGGGCCGCACAACCAATGGGAACACAGGGAGGCAGCTACACCCACCCGCTCAGCCTGTGAGTGTCGATTACCCACCCCAATGTTAGTACACACGGTGTCGTGCATGTGTTTCTCATCGATAGTGCTCTTATTTTAATGTTTTCCCATTATGTAATAATCACCTGCTTTTATAAAAATGATTGTTTGTCTTGTGAAACTTTTTTCTTACGTGTACATTGGGAAGAACAATATTTATTTTACTGGCTATTTATAATATTTTTTGGTACAACAGACTTGTCATTGTATTATGCACACCTTCTACACACAAAAATTATCAATATAGAACATAACTGAGGCAATTCTATCAATATTCCATGGTGCTGTGTGATATTACAGTTTTAAAACTTTGACGTGCATTTACTCAAAACTATGATTTGGTGAGTTCGTCATTCCTACGCTAGACGCCTCATATATATACTCTGTACCTATATGACATATACCGGTAAAACGTACATCTCTGATCCTCCAGTGGTTAAGACACAAATATGTGTACCGGTATGTGAGTTCTATGTTCTTTGTAATACTGAAATACTGTCTATGAATTTGTCAGTACACTTGTGTCTGAGCAAGTGACCTCGTAGTATTCTTTATAAAATTATCAAATATTAAACTGAAGCTCAAACTACATGAGTATGGGGGGAAAGAAATCATGTAGGTAACTGAAATGTTAATGCAGAAATTTTCATTAACCATTTGTTATTACAGTGTAAAACTGTGATAAAACCTTTAATCAAGTTATATACTGTATAGTCGACCCCCGTTAATTCGGACTAATAGGGGGGGGGGGGGAAGGGTGTCCGTTTTAGCCGATTGTCCGAATTAACCGATTTAGGGGTTAATATTGCAATATATTTCAGAGTTATTGTTTTCATCACAATTTTATCCCACTTTCCGCTGTAATACGTAAGTAATTTCAGCAAAAATATTACATTTCCGTGAATGTAGTATATCAAGCACAGTATGAATAGAATATCATTGTAATATAACAGTATTTTAACCGAAAACTATTACAAAAACGAGTAACATCTCAAGAACATCGGAAGCTTAGGTAAAGTCTTTTGTTTTCGTCATGTATTTTATCCTATTTTACATTGAAATACATCACGTTTCAGCAAAACTACTATTTATTTCCAAGAATATATTCATTCAGGCGCAGTTTAGGTAAAATATACATGTGATGTAACAGTTTTTTAACTGAAAACGATTCAAAAAACACGTACCCTCTAGCCCTGTTCAAGGAGAGGACTGGGAGAAGCTGTTTGGTGCTGCAGACGATGACAAGGAAAATGATTTTGATGGATTTTAATGAAATATTCAGAAATATGGTATCGTAGTATTTATTCAAGTCAATTAGGATAGAATATTATTGTAATACAACAGTTTTTTAACTGAAAACCAATCGAAAAGCGATTACGGTAACATCTTTTGAACGAAAGAAAGCGAAAGTCATTGTTTTCGTCACGATTTTATCCCACTTTCCACTGTAATACATATGTCATTTCAGCAAAAATATTACATTTCCGTGAATGCATTATATCAAGCACAGTATGAATAGAATATCATTCTAATATAACAGTATTTTAACCAAAAACTATTAAAAATACGAGTAACATCTCTTGAACATTGGAAGGTTAGGTTAAGTCTTTTGTTTTCGTCATGTATTTTATCCTATTTTACATTAAAATACATCACGTTTCAGCAAAACTACTATTTATTTCTGAGAATATATTCATTCAGGTGCAGTTTGGGTAAAATATACAGGTAGTCGTCGACTTACGACCTATGCGACTTACGTCTGTTCGACTTTACGACTGGCGGTACGACAGTTTTGGCCCCAGCCTCCTGGCGCTGCCGGGAGCTGGAGCCGCGCGCATCCCCGCGCTCAATTACAAACACGCTCGCTGGTACAGCACACTTCCCTCCGTGTCTGTTTGCCTTGTGCCTTTCTTTTGTCTTGGAAATTTTTCTTGAACCACCACCCCCCCAAGATGTCTACCAAGAGGAAACTGTCTTCATCTACTCCTCAACCTGCCACTAAGGGATTATCAGAAGGTTTATCTCTACTGAATAAACTTCTTGCCCATTTTGAAGGAATGGACCCAAACATCGAACGATTTGCAAGGATTGAGCGGATGGCACGCAATTCGTTTCGTCCGTATCAAGAAATTTACGAGGAGAAGAAGAAACGAACAATTCAGACAAAGCTCACCATGTTCATGAAAAAAACAACTCCTCCGGCTACCCCAAAGGCTGCCCCAGCTGACGACATCGACGATCCACAGCCAAGCACCAGCGGCCAATAAGATGTTTTTTGTGTGTTTTTATGTTTTGCAACTAAAATGTTTTACAGTACAGTATATGTTTTGCACCTGTATTTTTTTTTTTTGTATGTTGTGTAAATAATAAATCAATTGTACTGTAGTATGCAGTGATTTACTTAAACCTGACGACCGTAACAATAATGAACAAAGAAAATGTTGATAAAATATGACTTAAAGATGATTATATTATCATTACACATTATAATATACGTAAGGTAATTATAACATATGCCGACTTACGACCAGATCAACTTACGACCAGGCGGCCGTAACCAATCTAGGTCGTAAGTCGACGACTACCTGTACGTGTGATGTAACAGTTTTTTAACTGAAAACGATTCGAAAAACACGTGTGCCGTCTAGCTGATACTCACAGCTGGTGGTGCGTCATGCGTCATTGTAAACAATAGGAGGTTGAAGTAGATTACCGGGTATTATATTAAGTGTGAAGTATCGAAAAGGTGTATATTACCGGTATTTTTTGTAGATCAATGAGAACTGTGATACCATATATGATATAAGTTAGCCTGTGCTAAGAACTTCAACATAGACTACTGAAAACACGTTGTAAGGTAATTTAACCTATTGTAAGTTGGTGAGCTTCAACTGCTGAAGGCACTGCACAACTTTTCATTACTAATTGGTACATATTTTACGTTTCCATTGTTTACTGGCAGTAAATGGTAAATATTTTTCATGTCTGAAGCTAAAAGTTGCATCCCCCCTCACACTAGTGGTGGAGATGTTACATTTAACCAAAAAGACGCTGGTGTTTTATCCCAGCAGTGGGTGGACCGGCATTTTAGCTTAAGGTCCGCGTAGGTAATATACCTACAAATCTAAAAAAAAAAAAAAAGTTCAGATTTTGTCCGAATTATCTGAAATCCGGATTAAAGGGGTCCGAATTAGCGAGGGTCGACTGTACTTAACTACATAAACTGGTGAAGTGTAAGAATGAATGGTAAGTGTTGAAGCGTGCATCTACTGTGCTCGTGTTCTGGGTAATAAGTTCTATCTACAGGAGCGAACACAAACACCTGGATAGTTTCGTAGGTTCTATTTACTGGATAAAAGATATGTACACAAAGGGGGTAGCGCTCCTTACTCTGTCCGCTGGTCAACTACTCTCTAGGCGACCTATGGGAAGTGATACATTAACAGCTTCCATATGTCGCCAGGCACATTAATTAGGCATGTGGGACATTGATAAATACATTGCCACACGCTACTAGCTAGGCTGAATAAATAGTACATAAATGGAGCACATACATAATATACATAGCATACAGAATATACATACATACTGTATGCCTCAAAGCTCTATGCACCACCAAAAAGAAATAAAGCTAAGACAGCATTTACTGTTTAACCAAGCAGACATCATCAACACCATTTTCCATGCTTGAATGAATTAGAATAAATTTTACCTTCATATGTGCCTGTAGTTACTGCCCAGCTCCCAATGACCCATTGTTGTTCCTACACTGTAAAAAAATTTCTATACCATATGGGAGGCGAGATAAGCAGAGTTACATACCTTGTAGCAGGTAAGACAGATCCAATTCTCAGTAGGGTCCTGACACTCTTCACAGGGGCTGGAAGTCTTTAGTCCATTACGAGGTACAGGTTTCACTTCTTCCAGGTGGGGACACCACGTTGCTGGAATTACCGCAAACATCTGAAATGAAGGAAATTGTTGTCACATACGAGTACTGAGTATTTACACGTCTCTTTATATATACAGTCGACCCTCGTTAATTCGGGCCCCTTTAATCCGGATGCCCCACAGACCACAATTGACACTTTCTTCAGTAAAAGGCAGAGGGAACAAGATGCTATCCCTCAGCCTTCCACTTCAAGAAGGAGAGAGGATGATGCTAGGCCTCTGCCTTCCACTTCAAGAAGGAGAGAGGATGCTCATGGTGGAGAAAATGTCAGTCCAGAGGTTCCTGACATTTTCAATGGAAGGTGACTCACCTTCCAAGAAGCAGTAAAATGCTTCTCCTCCACCTCCACTTCCTTCTCTTCTCTCTTCTCCTCCTCCACCTCCCACTTCAAATTCACATCAGCATCATCATCCAGGAGCCTTCTACATACACACCTCAAGGTAAGTGTCAATTTCTAAAATTTTTGTTGAATTTAGGCAATGTTCGGTGAGCTGGAAACAATTACCCAAAAACCCATTGACACAATGGTTTCGGTTAACGAGCAACCTGCTGGAACGGATTGTGCTCGTTAATCGAGGGACCACTGTATTCTGAAGGACAAGGAACGTATTCGTGAAGTAGTGAAAGGAACAACACCTATAAAGGGAACTATAATATCAAAGAGAAGACAAGGTCCTATTCACGATATGGAAAAATTATTGGTGATATGGATAGAAGACCAGATACAGAAGCATGTACCCTTAAGCCTTCTAACCACACAGGCTAAAGCAAGAAGCCTGTTCCAAAGCCTGAAGGAGCAGGCAGAAGATGAATGTGATCAAACCTTTACAGGAAGTCATGGATGGTTTGATAGATTTAAAAAACGCTACAGTCTACATCATGTTAAGGTGAGTGGAGAGGCAGCTAGTGCCGATGTTGGTGCTGCCGAATCTTTTAAGGAGGAGTTAGATGATGTTATTGTGGAAGGGAATTATTTGCCTGAGCAAATATTCAATGTGGATGAGACTGGATTATGCCCGGATTCAAGGCATTCAAGGACAGAATTACACTTCTGTTGGGGGGGAATGTTGCTGGTTTCAAGCTAAAGCCCTTCATGATCTATCATTCAGAGAACCCCAGGGCTTTTAAACATAACAGCAAGCACACACTGCCAGTGTTTTATCGCAGTAATAAGAGAGCCTGGATGACCCTAGTACTGTTTGAGGATTGGTTCATGACTTGTTTCATTCCACGAGCCAAGGAGTATTGTCTGCAACAACAGATTCCATTCAAGATTTTACTGATTTTGGATAATGCTCCGGGACACCCTGATGTTAAGGTAGTGTACATTCCACCTAACACTACCTCTATCATTCAACCCATGGATCAAGGTGCTATTGCTGCCTTTAAAGCGTATTATTTACGCACGACCTTCGCTCAGGCTGTTGCTGCTACTGAAGGTGAGAAAATGCTCGGAGAGTTTTGGAAGGAGTACAACATTTTGTCATGTCTAAAGAACATTAGTGCAGCATGGGATCAGGTTACAAAACATTGCATGAATGGAATATGGAAGAAAATCCTGAAAAGATATGTGAACAGTTTCAAAGGATTTAATGAAAATGAAGTTATTTCGGATATTAGTAACAAGATAGTGGAGTTAGGTAAACAGCTGGAGTTAGAAATTGATAATGAAGATGTTGGACAGTTGGTTGAAAGTGTAGCAGAAGAGCTCAGTAACGAGGATCTTATTGAACTAGATGCACAGAAAATTGCAGAGGAAGAAGAGAGACAAAATGTAGAAGAAGAACCTGCACCCCCCAAAAAGTTTTCAGTGAATCATATGGCAGAGGCATTTGCATGGATCAAAATTATGAGCGTTATGCCAAAGTTGACAGAATGATCCAAGATGCACTTGCTTGCTACAGAGAAATTTATAATGAAAAGAAAAAAAACTGAGCACTCTAAATTAGACATCTATTTTAAGAAGTCCCCCAGTGCTGTCTCCTCACGCCCCAGCAGTGCTGCCTTTTCACTCCCTCAAGATGATCCAATACCTTCAACCAACAAGTTTCCACAGCACATAAACCTGTCTGAAGAAAGCGACATTGATGACCCACCCAGCCCTGTCTCCTCTTCTGCTTCTTCCAATTAATATAGTCTCCATGTATCCTGTAAATAGAAAATTATGGGGGCCCTGTGTGCGTTCAGCTGACTACATTTAAGGTAAGTGCTCAGTCACACTGTATCCATTCCTCATTATTTATTACTTTTACTGAACTGTATCCATTCCTCATTATTTATTACGTTTAGTGTACTGTATTTCATTGTACATTTTTATTAAAAAAAAAAAAAAAAAAAATTGATTTTTTTTATTTATTTTCTTTTTCTATGTCGGACTTACGACCTGGATTTGGGTCCCTAACCCCGTCGTAAGTCGGGGAGCACCTGTATATGGCCGTATAAAATATTTTTCACATTATGCATTTTCGAGTCTCGACGTTAGTGATTGCGCTGTGTACTGACAAAATTTTCCTTTGTAATTCCCTTTAAAATGGCTGGTAAGCGTAAAAGTGAGAGTTCTCGTGGTGCTGAGAAGAAAAAGCGACACCCATTTTAGAATTTATATCTATTATTTTCTCTTTTTCGACTTACGAGCTGGTCGTCGGGACGGAACCCCGTCGTATGTCGAGGAGAGATTGTATATATATTCCTGAAGTGTAATGGTCACATTGGTAAATAAAGTAAAAATAAAAACCCACATTAGAGAAATAAAAGACAAAATATTGCAGCTGGTATTTTTTGGTTCAAATACTAGGACCCTCTTCAGCCAACTAACAGAATAAAGCAAGGGAGAAAAAACACAGACATGAGAATGAGGCCAGATGACCTGTCTCCCGAGTTGAGGAAGGCTGGGGACGAGGAGTAATCTTCTTGATGACAGTATTCAGGATCAGGTCCACTGACCATATGCCAGGTTAAAGTTTGGTCTAGAATTAATAAATGAAGATTAAAAAAAAATTCTCCTGATGCCACAATTGGACTTATAAATCACAGAAGAATTATTCCATCTATTGCATGAGCTTCATTTTGTACATGGTTGGAGATAGCACAATTCTCCTGTCCATATCTTACGTGAGCACGTTTGTGTTTAATTATTCTGGTATTTAAATTGTGGCCAGTTTGACCAATATAAACTTAGTTACATACATTGCTTACAAGGTAATTTATGCATTCCAGGATTACCTTCCAGGGACAGTCTTTGGTACACATTGGTAAGGTTTTTTCCTATGTTAGGAAACCTGATTACTGTACAGTGGTCCCTCGGTTAACGAGCACAATTCGTTCTAGAAGGTTGCTCGTTAACCAAAAAATTTGTTAACCAAAACCATTGTTTCAATGGGTTTTTGGGTAATTTGTTCCAGCTCACCGAAAATTGCCTAAAGTCAACAAAAAAGGTAGTAAAGTACAGTTACTTTGAGGTGTGTATGTAGAAGGCTCCTGGATGATGATGCTGATGATGGGAATTAGAATGGGGGTGGAGGAGAAGGGAGAAGAGAAGATATTTGGGTGGAAGAGAAGTCATCCCATGGTGCCATTTCACCAATAAAATTTTAGTTCACTTGGTGTAATTTAAGATTATTTTCTTTAAATCAACACTGCACTGCATTATATATTGTCAATATGAAAAATAAATTTCAAAATGACCAATAATTTGACTAGAAACACAGAAAAACAGCGTTTATGTTGAAGAGAGTCTGAAGCAAGATGTTACCTCCACTGAAAAGACACAGAGACTGACACCTGTATGGTGTGTTGACAGGCTGTTTGGCATGCTAAAAACTAGTTTTCCTGTAGGTACTTAAATTATGTTAAATAATTGTTATAATTACTAAAAAATTTAATACAAGACTTTGAAAATTTTTGAATAGTACAAACTTCTTGATATTTACTAAAATAGTAAGGAATTTAAGCCCTAGAACCGATTACTATATTGGTGGATTAATATGACAGCTAGTGTGCAAGCGAAAACCTGTTGAGGGGGCGCTCGTAAGGAATTCGTTAATCAAGGGAATGCTTGTTAACCGAAGTTAAGAATGTTATGGAAGGTAATTCGTTAACCGAGGGATCACTGCAGTGCATTATTTTGAGTACATGTACAGTACAGCTTTGCCCTTAGAACAGTGTAGCGTGACCAGAGGAACATTAGGTGCGAATTTTATAATATGATGCGCCAGATTGACTCGCGCAAAATAGGAAAAAAAAAACGCTTTAAATTAAAACATTGTCCTTAAATGTGGGTCTCGCTTTAAATCAATAACCTTAAATTGAATCGCTTTAAATTGACGTTCTTCTGTAATGTATTATTTTCTTTTGATTTTGTTCTTCAATTTTCAGATTCTTCGATAATGAGGATGTACTTTTATTCTAAGATAAATATTTTTGGCTTCCACATTCCTGACCACAGGGTAGATTATTATTATATACAGTACTATGAATCTTTCTACCCATTCACTATCTTTACTTCTTATTCACATTTGTCTGGAAGGCATCAAGGGGCAGAGACTCTTCAAATAAAGATGTGAAAAAGAAATACAGTGGTCCTTCGGTTAACGAGCACAATCCGTTCTAGAAGGTTGCTCGTTAACCGAAACCATTGTTTCAATGGGTTTTTGGGTAATTGGTTCCAGCTCACCGAAAATTACCTAAATTCAACAAAAAAGGTAGAAAAGTACACTTACTTTAAGGTGTGTATGTAGAAGGCTCCTGGATGATGATGATGGGAATTAGAATGGGGGTGGAGGAGAAGGGAGAAGAGAGGGCATTGGGGTGGAAGAGAAGTCACCCCATGGCACCATTTCACCCATAAAATTTTAGTTCTCTTGGTGTAATTCAAGCTGATTTTCTTTAAATCAACACTGCACTGCATTATATATTGTCAATATGTAAAATAAATTTCAAAATGACCAATAATTTGCTTGTAAACACAGAAAAAAGCGTTTAGTTGAAGAGTCTCAAGCAAGATGTTACCTCCACTGAAAAGACACAAAGACTGGCGCCTGTATGCTGTGTTGGCAGGCTGGATGGCGTGCCACAAACTAGTGACCCTACCTTCAATTATGTTCAATAATTGTTAAAATAACTAAAAAATTTAATATTAAACTTTTAAAATTATTGAATAGTATAAACTTCTTGATATTTACTAAAAGGGGAAGGAATTTAAGCCCTAGAACCGAATACTGTATTGGCGAACTAATACTACAGCTGGTGGACCGGCAAATGCAAGCTAAAACATGTGGAGGTCGGCTCGTAAGAAATTCGTTAATCGAGGGATTGCTCGTTAACCGAAGTTAAGAATCTCATGGAAGGTAACTCGTTAACCGAGGTGCTCGTTAACCGAAGTTAAGAATCTTATGGAAGGTAACTCGTTAACCGAGGTGCTCGTTAACCGAGGGATCACTGTACCACAAATGAAAACCTTTTTTTTTTCTAACCTGTTATTTATCTTTGTCTAATGAAATCAAAGCCTAAAGATCTCATATCTTCATCTGCTCTCTTGTTTCAGTCAATCAATAAACATGCTATCTAGTGAAAGAATGTCAGACACTGACATTGCGTACCTCTTCGGCAGCAGCCAACTCAGATAGCAGGAAGGTGTTTACATTATCACCTGCTGGGCCTCCACATGCTCCACCCTCAGCAACAACATCCTCTTCCAATTCCTTATCCGAGGAAGCCCCTACACCTTTGTCTGTATCAACCAGCTTCACTCGATCTAAGGTCTCTGTCAGCTCGTCCAAATCTGGTGGATGGATACATGTTACAATGACAAATAATCACCGGTGTTAATGATAATAAGTTGCTGCATGTTAAAAAATGACATCTAAACAATAACTTTCAAGTATGTCACTTACCAGAATCAACTTTGTTAGCATATCCAAGAACCTCTCCCATAACACACAAAAAGACTACTTCACGTTTACCCAAGAATTCTTTTATGTGTTTGCCATATGCTGTACAAGCTAAGACTATACAGTACATCTTGATGCATTTGGCAGTTGACTGAATCTCCAATTTTAGTGTGAAAATTATCACTTAAAAAGTAGCATGGGGAGGTGCACATGACAGCAAGAGCAGTGCCATTGTTGACACTACTGTACAGTACACATTTGTACACTTACCATCAAATTTCTTGTTGGGAGATTGTGAAACTGAATTGTCAGTTTTACAATTAAGTTTGGGTGATGCTCCTCCCTTATCCCTTCTGGATGATGAAATGTGACCTAGAGGTGATAAGGCTTCATTCTGCAACATAATGAAAAATGCATACTGTACATTGTTTTAAAAGTTTTGGGATGACACTTAAGGCAAATTTACACAGGCAATGCCATTAAATAGTCAAATATATATAATTATTATTATTAAACATTTGATGCTCACCTTCAAGTTTAGTGCAGACCAGAATTTTTTATGTACAGAAACAACATTGGTCAGAGTCTCTATGGCACTTATACAAGGCGTCAAATTCTGGGCCAGAGGAACTAGGGGGTCACCCAGCAGGGCCTTGGCACACATGGTCATGCAATAGCTGATAGAGGCCAGGTTGTAACCGCCTTCCAGGGCCAAGATGACACGGCCCTCTGCTACGCACATCAGTAACTTGGTCATGTGTCCATAACACTCGGGAGTCACACTGCAGCCTGTAAGACAGAGAGAAGATACTGTACAACACTACTTGATGACAATGATGGAGACAAATGGATGGAGGTTGACAGGTGCTACAACTATACAACACTTTGTATTACAGTACCTCCGAGTTCAATTCTTGCAAATTCAATTATCCGCAAAACAACCTCAAAGGTTTTTATTTATTAAAATAACATAAAAAGGTAAGATGCTTATTTTAAAAACTGTGGCATCCTCCATGATGTGACATCATGGCGGCATTAACTGGTGGTAGTGCATCTGGTGTTAAGAGAGTGAAGAAAGTCACGACTCTGACGCAGAAAATTGAAGTGTTAGATAAACCTGATTGTGACATGAGTGCGTCAGTGCATTTGAAGTGAATGCGTCAACTGTTTGTTCCATAAAGATGAAAGGCAAGGAAATTAGAATAGTGTTGCCTAAGTTACACATCAGATATATGATAAAGGTATGTGAGAAGATGGAGGTGTTAAGTGGATGGATTGAGGACATGAGTCAGCTGTGCCAAAAAATTTAACATATATGATGTACGACTATGACCCATCAATGGAATTAAGCATCAAAATGAAGCGGAACATTGAGAATGTTTTACAACCTTATCAAGAAATTTATAAAGAACTAAAAAAGAAAGCCAAACAACTGCCAATAACAATGTTTGTAATGACGAGATCCATCCCCCCCTTCACTCTCGTCTCTCTCCTCACCACCCAGCCTGGAGTCGTCTGCATCACCCCTCCCACACTCACAGCCTGCCTCTTCCCTTCACTCCACCAATACGGCTTCCTCACCTGCCAGTCCTTCATGGACATTCTGGATGATTCCAGTCCAGAGGTCTTAAAGGAGGAGCAGTAATATCTTCAGTATAATTACTGAGGCCTCTACAGCAGCTCATTATGATGTAAGTAAAGTACACGTTATATATACATAAGTAAAACTGCTAATTATTTTCCTCCCTGTGTCGATATTATGGTTATGACTGGGATAAATTATATATTCTTGCCAGTCAAAAGTTTGTTACAGGAAAACTTAATATTCAGTATGTATGCATGTTTTATTCACAGCAATGCATGTTGGGCGTGCGTTTGTGTGTGTGTCGATGACGCAGTGGTGGTACAAGTATGGGCCGTGTGAGGCAGGCAGCAGACGACGCGTCACGCTACTGCAATCCAGTTGACTTCCGTAACGTCACACCACATTTACTTGTGTCTCATTTAATTTATTTTTGATTAACACATAATACAACTATATAAAGTAACTGTACATACCTGTATAGTATTTAAAGGGCTTAAATAACTTTTTTTTTTCTAACTTTATTTATTTTTTGTCACTAATTTATGGTACACTATAATATTAAAAATAGGGTACCCATTAGAGAAAGTTATTCGCAAAATTCTACATTCACGGGTGTCCCAGAAACCTATTCCTTGAGAATGTTGAGGTACTAGTGTAAAAAACTGTACCTCTTACTGTACAGCTAAACTACGGTAGTTACAGTAAGAATGAATGGTGGCAGATGCATAGATTAACAGACGAATAAACTACTCGGGGAAATCTGAAGTAGAGTACAGTACAGTGGACCCTTTGTGCAGTCTAGCCAAGATTCTGACCTTGCTCCCCAGACTCCAAAAGACGAACAAACATCTGTCAATGGTAATGATGACACACACCAAGTTTCAAAATGATTCATCCAAATTTATAAGACTACAGTAATTATGTCATTAAGTTTTGGGTTTGGTTATATACCCACCTATAGATGCCCTGACACAGCGCAGGTGATAACAATACAGTGCTCCTTGTAAGCTGCTTTTGAAATTCTCAGGGATTGATATCAGAAAGATTCCATTCAGTAAAACCTGAGTCTTTGTATTGAATGATTCTCTTAATGATCTACTACTTAAATAATGACTATGAACTGGGAAAAATATACAAGGGTCCACTACAGCTTGTGAGTCAAGCATCATGAAAAACACTGGTCACTGATGTAAAGAAATAAATAAAGAAAAAGGAAAACAATTATGCACGTTTTGTGAAACATCATTGTGAATGTACGTGGACGTAAATCTTAATAGCGTGTTACATGAGCCAACAGATGGTTCAGTGTTGATGTGTAGTTCCCTGTGTCCTCTTACACTATGCATGTACAGTCGGCCACAAGAATAAGTATACACCTATGGTTTGTGTTTGAGACAAAATATCTGGAAACACTGTCCTGAACAGAACAGACAAAATTACAAAATGATATGTAATTTATGCTTTATTCCTACATATATTTTATAAATACATTTGTTGTGAATGTTTTACTAATGTCTTGTGTTTATATTACAAGTAATATATTGTATCCAATGGTAGTAAACTTGTTGCCGAATGGGATTGTCATTATTGTACAGCTCCATCCTCCTGCCCGACTTTTTCTCTTACCCTACTTTTTTTTTACTGATGTTTGGAGTAGTAAAGGAAGGAAGAAGAGTAAATAGAAGAATAAAGAAGAGAAACAGAAAATAGTTAGAGATAACAGGTGGGGGGAGCTGAGTTTCATCATGCGTCTGGATGCGCAGTTTCAACGTTACCTGACCATTTTTGGACCATACAGCTACAGTGTGAAAACTTATTCCTGTGGCCGATTGTACACATTACTGACTAGACCTGTGGACTTACTGTAGTTTTCAGTTTAGATTAATATACTGTGCCTTAGTTTGAGTCCTACCTTCATACATATTATATCAAGGCGCCTCACCTTGCTACGTACACTCATTTACGTGAACTTTTATGGAGAATATATGTAGAGAAATTATGTAAATACCTATTTTAAGAAATGTAAAAATGCTGGGAGTTGGAGGGAGACAGGGCATTACTGCATTCACTAGGTTTAGTTATTGATTCAATACAATGCAGTACAGTATTATATTCTCATATTATCAGCCGCAGAGCAGTGAAAACAGTTGTCAACAACCAAACTTATGTCTGATTTTCTTGAAACAGTCCAGATTGGTTATGTCAAAATTTCACTTTTTTCAGACTGGGGTGAGGCCCAATTGGTCCAGTGTATCGAGGTATAGTATTACTGTACGCGTATTTGTGGATGAACAATAAGCAGTTGTTGACTGTAATTAGATGAGCTGTCAGGCTAAAAACACAGTGGTCCCTTGATGAACGAACGGTCCAATTAACAAAATTTTGGTTAACGAATTAGCTCCCATAAGGATTTTCAGTTCCATTAACGAACAAAACTTTGATTAACGACAGCCTTACGAGAAACACGCTTTGTTGTGCGCATCAGCTGATCGGCTAGTCCGCCAATACAGTAATTGGTTCTATGTTTACATTTGTTTCCAGTGGAGTAAATATCAAGAAAGTTGTGCTCTTGAACATTTTTTATATTGAAATTATTGGTCATTCTAATTTAGTTAACATATTGATAATATATACAGCCAGGGTTGTTATGATTTAAATCAAATGATTTAAATCACATGATTTAAATCAATTTAAATCAGAGTAAAAAAATCATGATTTAAATCAAAATGATGTTTTTACTAATAACTGTTTTCTCTTTTTATTCTACATGATTGAAAAGTATATGCAATGCAGCAAGCTAATAACATTATTTGGATTTACATAATTCTGTACTGTACTATAGTCTGTTCTCTCCAGTTTTGCAAAACTTTGATCATATCATAAGGTCTCATTATTAATGTATATATTTACATGAAATATATTGTTAACTAAGATAATAAATACAACTGAAATTCAGAAGAACTGTAGTATTCTCTTCTCTCGGCATTGTATATCAGTCAATAAGGAGCAAGGGGCTGTAAATTTTTGCAAAGCTAGAGTGAACAGGCTGTAGGCACCAGGCTATACACATTCAGATATTCTATTTTTATTACTTAGTATGTTTTTTTTAACAGCAGACAACCGTATTTATCTTGTTGACTCTACAGACACAGAATCAAGACACACAGCTGAATATCTGTTGAAATTAGCTGAATGTGCTACAAAAAAGTGTGAACACAAATTTGGATGCACAGTAAGAAGCTGTGTAACAGATAATGCTGCTAATATGGCAAAAATGAATAGTGAATTTGGACAAGATAAATCCATTATAACATATGGTTGCTCTGCACACCTGTTAAATTTGCTTTCACAAGACCTGCAAATCAAGAACATTAAGGAGCACATTACTGAAATCATTAAGTACTTCAGAAATCATCACATCCCAGGATCTTTGTATAGAAGAGCAGGAGGAACAATGCTAGTAATGCCATCAGACACACGATGGAACACAGTGACAGATTCTATTGAATCTTATTTAAAGAACTGGGAGACTCTTGTCAAAGTGTGCAAAGAAAATAGTGAAGACATTGATAAGAAAATTGAAAGGAAAGTTAATGATAAGGCATTAAAAAGAACTGCAGAAGACTATTTAGAGAGACTTAAGCCTATTGCTGTGGCATTGGACTGTGTCCAGAGAGAACACACCCTATTAAGTGATGCTGTAGAAATCTGGGTAAAACTGAAAACTGATATTAAGGAGTATTTAACAGATAAGAAGGATATGGATAATTTTGAAAAAAAGAATCAAAGTAGCATTGACACTGCCCATTTTCTAGCTAATGTGATAGATCCAAGGTATCAGGGCAGACATCTGACTCCTGAGCAGCGAGACATTGCAGAACAGTATGTGTGCGAGTCTCTTCCACATTTCCTTTCAACATTAATGTCCTTCCATGGAAGAAGTACACCATTTAAAGAGGTCTATTTTGGTAAAGATGTTGTAAAATCTCTCTCACCCCTTGCTTGGTGGCAGTATTTTGCCAATGATATGACAGAAAATATAATGGATGTTCCTAGGCAATTATTTACAGCTGTCGCATCATCAGCAGGGGTTGAGAGAATTTTTTCCACATATGGATTTGTACACTCAAGGGTAAGAAATCGCCTGGGACAGGAAAAGGCATCTAAGCTTGTCACAGTACATGAGCATTTCAATGTTCAACTAAGCTAATTTAAATGTTTTGAACTATTTTTGTTGTTTACAGAATGAGAATATTGTGTTGACTTGAAGTTATTACCGGTAATTCTTAATACACTATAATCCTACAAATGTAAGAAAATAAACTTGTTTCCAGTACAGTATTATTTTTTTTTACAAAATGAGAATATTATTCTGTTGACTTGAAGAAGTTAAGTTATTAATTTTTGAAACACTGTAATCCTATAAGAGCATTTATGTTAAATTTCATTATTACGTTTGGATTTGTGCACTCAAATGTAAGATATGTTACCAGTTTTCTTTTATTTTACAAAAATAATATTATTGTGTTAGCTTCCACTGGTACATTTACTGCATAAACATCTTAATGCCAATTTTCTGTTTATTATCCTGAATAAGCTTTGGTTGAAAAATACTGTTTTTATGGTTTAAAAATACTATTTTAATGCAATTAGTAAAACAATAAAAAAATATTGATTTAAATAAAAAATCCGATTTAAATCAAATAAATCGATTTTTTTTATTAATAAAAAAAAAATCATGATTTTTTCCAACCCCTTTGTAATACAGCACGGGGAACAGTTTTTGTGTGCCCATCAGCTGATCAAATCACCCACTAACGCTTCTCAATTTAACTTTGTTTACAGTGGAGTGAACATCCAGTTTGTTGGTCTCTTGAATATTTTTGCATTTTTACATTAAAATTAATGTTCATTCTGAAATTAAGGTAACATATTGATAATATACAGTACAGAAATTATTATGAAAAATGAAGAAGGCATTAGAACCAATGCACTCTGTAAAAAATATGGCATTTCATCATCGACTGCCTCTACAATCAGCTGTTTGATATGTAAACACGGCTGCCGGGAATACGACATACACACCTCAAAGTTAGTTAAAATACAGTATTCTATTATTTTTTTAGTTATTACTGTAAAGTATACTGTACAATAGAGTACTGTATTTAGTTTATATTTAATGTTTTGTTAATTCTACTACTGGTATACAGTACTTTGTATGTACAGTCGACCCTCGTTAATTCGCACCCCCTTTAATCCGGATTTCGGATAATTCGGGCGAAATCTGAACTAAGCGAGGGACTGTCCGTATCAAATTTCTGGTTCTGGGATTGTCCGATAGATGGCGCGTGCGCGCCAGACCACCAGTCAATGTTGACTTAGCGCCATATTCAAGTATCAGTGTTGTGTTGCCCTGCAATTTTCGTTGATTTTTCAGTGATTAGGCATCTTTCAGCCTTGTATTTTACATCATGTAAAGTATGTGACCCTTTCTGTGAACCAGAAACTGGAACTTATAAGGAAGTTAGAGGCTGGTGCTTCGGTGGCTAGAGTTTGTGACGAGTATGGTGTTAAAAAGCAAACAGTTTCGGACATATGCAAGGCTAAGGACAAACTCACTGCATTTTCCTTGAAATATAATGCAATATTAACCCCTAAATCAGTTAATTCGGACAATCGGCTAAAACGGACACCCTTCCCCCCCCTATTAGTCTGAATTAACGAGGGTCGACTGTATACTTTTTTTGTGAGTTGGAACCAATTACCCAACATCCCACTGAAATAATACCCTTTTTTAAATCTAGTTGTAAAGAAAAAAAAAAAAAAAAAAAAAAAGTGTCACGAATATGATGATTCTTTAGTGGATAAATCACGCTCCTCACACTTTCTGCTTGCATTCACCAGTTTGAATAAGTGTTTGTACAGTATTGGTTATCATACTAAAGTTTAACAATACCGTCTACTCACCACCAAGAGGATCTCCAACAGATGCATCAAAGCCAGCTGCGACGAGCACAAGTTGGGGCTTGAATTCATATGCAATGGGCAGCACCACCTCCACCATGGTCGCCACATAGTCACCGTCACCCATGCCTCTCTACAGATTTGTGCATTTGAAATAACCATATTATAAATAAGAATTAATTCAACTTGCTGTATCCAGTAAATCCTACCACCTCTAGTAGCGGTGGCTCTCAGGGAATTTTTAATGTCACAGAGATTTTACCAAACTGATACTGCACACGAAAGAGGTGAGTTTTGTTTTGGATAGTTAATTGTAAACAAGACTTTCACCATTTATTCAACTTGTAACATTATATGAGCAGCCCAGCACCAGAATGGAAAAAGTGTATAAAAAAAAAAAAAAAAAAAAAATTCACACCCAAAGCTGTGCCACAGTAAAATTGATATGTAATTACAAACTAACATTTCAAAACTGTTTTCTGCATTATTTTAGGGGAAATTGTGTACACTTTCTAGGCAGAATATAATAAATGCACCATTCAATCAACAAAAAATACAGTACTGAACTGTATCACTAATACAGTAGTACTGCACCAAAAACAGAAATACACCCAGAAAATTATACCAACAATAACAGTGTTTGATGGGTTAAACATTAAATAATAAGCTTTTAATAGTGATAATGTTTGTCAGTTATAATCTTTCAGTGAGAACTACTGTCCTACGGAAAACCTGCACTGGTGAGCATGCCGCTGTTATACTGAGTTCAGGGTCATCAGCACCACCCTATAACAATACCATTGATAATATTACTGATCTGTTGTTGTTTTCAAGGTGTGTGTGTGAGAAACATTCCTGTGAGACTTATCTTCTTTTGGTGCAACACATTTTCCACATTGAGCACCAAGACAAGTTTGGGTCAGTAAGGTTGCATCTAAATAATTTTTTCAATGGATTACCAACCATGTTTGCAATGTCCTAAAGAGATATCCACCACTTGTACCTGATAGGGGAAGAATGAACTATGCATTTCACAAAGAAAATGTGTTTGATTGATGATGGCACTTATCCCATTCTGGCGCTGCACGACTCATATACAGTAGTAGTATATAATGAAGATACTTTAGTGATTAAGTGAACACAAAATAAATACATAATATCTAAACTAATTATGAGTAACTTGTGCATGACTAGTGACCTGTTCCCATCAAGACTATTAGACAATACAGAGTACATGAGACTTTGTCTTCCAACTAACACAACTTCTTAAAATTTACAGTTGGCTAAGCAGGGTGATTACAAATAAATTTTCCATAGAAACTGTCATACATAATTCTTTACTATTTTTAAGTGCCATTTTAAGAACACAACTTCACCACTTCACAGTTCAGTCTCACCCCAACATACATCACTACACCACCAGTATCAGTACAGTAACTTATAAACTCTTACAGAATAACTTATACACTCTAAGCAACACTACTACCCCACCACAGACCTCATATCTGTCTTTCACTCATAGTTTACACATACAATACTGTCCTGCCAATCTTACATAGGAGCACTGGTTTTCTTTAAAATCATCCCACTAATAGTTGAGATTCATCTAGAATATGGAACAAATGCACATCTTGTCCAAGAGAGGTGCCACTGGTAAACAGAACAGGATTAAAAGATGTTATAAAATAAATTTATTACTATACCATACCATACCTTGTTCCAGGGAATGTTCACATTATATCCCTTCCCTTCCTTGGTGCCTACTCTGTTATAGTTGCCCTCAGAGCTGGCCGGGAAGAACTTTCCATTGTCATAGCGGTGGACAGATATATACAAGACTTGTGGGTCGGACTCAAACATTTGCTGGATTCCATTACCATGATGGACATCCCAGTCCAAGATCAAGACTCTGGAAGATACAAAAAGCAAAATTATTACCTCAAGTGAAGGCAGTACGTATTCGTATTAACATTTATGTAGAAACATAATTTTAGAGATGGATGTTTACAACTACTGTACTTTGTCATTTCAAATTACAAGTTCTTGCTGTATAGTCTGAAAGCTTGATCTTCTACTTCAACATGACATGTCAAGTTGTACTGATGAAGCATCAAGGCAATTAATGTTAACTAACCTTTGTAGACCATGGGTGTTAATGGCATGTTTGGCAGCAATGGCTACATTGTTGTAATAGCAGAAACCACAAGCATTGTCCCTCTCTGCGTGGTGGCCAGGGGGACGCACTACTGCCATGCCACGTTGACTCTCACCGGACATAACACTGTCCACAACCTAATGATGGAAATTTCACTTCACTAAGGTTACACCTAAGCCCAAAATATATTTAAGTACAGGTTGTACCTCTCTAGTCCGGCAACCTCGGGACCTGACCGGTGCCGGACCATGGAAATTCACCCTTTTCCTGGATAGATAGTGACTTGTGCTTACTCTTGGAAGCACTAGCACCACTTCTCTGCTTCATGGTCTCTTTGAAGACATATTGAAGGGTTAAATGTCGTACAGTAGCTTCTCAAATTTCGCGAGTTTTTAATTCGACGTTTTCTATTTGAACACAAAAACAACAACACATTTAAAAATTTTGACGGCGGAAACTTGAATTTCGACGGGTTTGAACGGCCCGCCAACGTGCAGATGACGTGCATAATCGTGTAAACAGCGTCATTTCTCATATGTACAAAAGATTCATTATTGTTTATTACTGAATGTCTTTTTTATTGAATTAATGTTTGTGTGCAAAATGAGCAATACAATTCATTAATAATACGTAGAATATTAAAACACACGAGGAAATGACACAGCGTTGTTTTCGTTGATTACAAAACCAGTGACTGACTGGTTCTGCATATAAAACTGAAGAAAATAAGACCTTGGTTGTAGCTGTAGTAAAATTAATATGGTTGTTTGAAGTAATGCTATCTAATGTTAATAAATGGAACAATAGAAGTAGCTAACGATAATGGTAAAGAAAAAGGAGAGATTGCGTATGTAAGTGCGCACACGTGAAAACATATCGTCATTACTTTACATAAGAATATGAAAGCAACACTTATTTACTGTTCATATATATTTTAATTAATGCTTCTCAATTTGTTTTTATTGAATTAATGTTGGTGTGTGCAAAATTAAGAATAAAATTTATTAATAATACGTGGAATATTAAAGCGCACGAGGAGACGAGACGGCTGCCGGCATTGTTTATGTTAAAGCTTACAAAACCAGTGACTGATTGGTTCTACATATAAAACTGAAGAATATAAGACCCTGATTGTAGCTGTAGTAAAATTAATGTAAAAAAATTAATATTGTTGTTTGAAGTACCTGTAATGTTATTTAGTGTTAATAAATGGAACAATACAAGTAGCGAAGCTGCCGATCTACCTATTGGACAAACTAAAATAGTTCTGGACCACGGGAGTTTCCGGACCACAGAATGCCGGACTAGAGAGAGGTAAAACCTGTATAAGTAAATCACTAGTCTTCTCCTTACCATATCTATAATAAGGCAACTAAGTTAAACAGCTCATGTCTATCAACCAAGAAAGGATGGAAAATAACAGAGAAGTGATCCAGTCCATGACCAAGACAATCATCTAATGTGGAAAGCAGGGATTGGCACTGAGAGGACAGAGATGATGCCACTGAAGAATCAGAAAACAAGAGGAACTTCCAAGCTCTCCTTAATTTCCAAGTAGAAGCAGGAGATAAAGTGCTGAGTGAGTATGTACTTCAAGAGGTGCTCCTATAATGATACCTACCACTCCAAGATCATCCAAAATGAACTTATAAATATATTTGGTCAATAATTCAGAAAGAAATCACAGAGGAGGTTCAGGAAAGTGGTAGCATATTCCCTGTGATAGCAGATGAGGCTGCTGATGAAAGTAATAATGTGCAGCTGCCATTGGTTATCAGACATGCTGATGGTGGCAGACAGATCAGGGAGGTGTTTGTGGGGTACTGTATTATGAATGCAAGTCAGTTTCAGGAGAGGCCATTGCAAGTGCATGTATAATAAAAACAGCAATATCTGACCTTGGGCTTGACTTAAACTTGTGTCGGCCAAGGATATGATGGGGCAGGGAATATGGCAGGACCTTGCAAAGGTGCTACTGCAAGGATTATGGCAGATCATCCACTTGCAAAGTACAGTATAGTCTGCATTTACGCGGTCAATTGAACCCGTGGAGGTCCGCGTAAAACGAGAAACGCATAAACAAAAGAACAGAACATATGGGATTAATTGAAATAGAGACTGGGCCGACCCTCAAACTACACATTTTCTGACACAATACCTACGTTGTAGTAAAAATAACATCTTAATTTTATGATGGTATGCACACACAATTAATATTTAAGAGAAATATCAATAATATTAGGGTTTTTAACACTTACGTTAGTAGAAAAGATGGCTGGGCACACGGGAATGGGGGGTTGGTTCCGAGGCAGAGGGCAGATTATTGGCCCTCACCTGTATCACTTGTATCAATTGTATCACTATCCACCACAGAGGCTTGCAGGACCTCTTTGTCAAACCCCTCAAAGTCCATATCACTATCACTGACTTGGGCCGGCTGTGGTGGGTGAAGAACTCGGTAATGTTTTGACGACTGGATGACCTTGTGTGCACCCTGCCCGCGCCGCTTCCAGCATAAATGATGAAATTTACAGCGTAATTAAAACATTTCATTCTGGCAAGGCACCGCGTAAATGACCAAACGTGTAAACAAACTCCACGTAAATCCAGACTACAGTAGTACCCGATTTACCGCGTAAAGTGAACAACAGAACATATGGGATTAATTCCAAGAGAGACTGGCCCGACCCCCAAACTCCATTTTTTCCAACACAATACCTATGTTGTAGTAAAAATAACATCTAAATTTTATGATAGTATGCTCACACAATTAATATTTAAGAGAAATACAGTCGCCAGGTTAATGTCCATTCAAATAATGGACTCAAATTCCCCCACCCCCCTCTTTCCAGCTCACTAGCTCCTACCTCTCTGAGAAATGTTTGGGTGAAACCACTAGATTTTAACGTTTAGTAATAAATAATACCTCAGACTAAAGTTAGGATAATATAATTGACATTTCTGGATTCCTTGCAGGTCAGGAAATATTTTGAATGTAAACTTCATATATTTTGCACAAACGATAAAATATTTGCTCTGTGTAAACCAAATTATTACATTAGATCTAAAATTTGTAAGTCTAATGCAAAATCCATGATGTTTATATTCAAAATGATCACCATATTGTAAGAATTCCAGCAATGTAAATTATATTCTGGCAGGGTAATTTGTATGAATTTTATGAGCTAAATTAAAAAAAAAAAAGTAAAAAAAAAAATTATACTTCACTGCGTATATGAGTAGATGCACCGCGGAAAAAAGTGAAAGTCCGGTTCTGGCGAGGTGCCAAGTAAATGAGAAACCGCGGAAAGTGAAACCGTGTAAAGCGGGGTAATACCGTATACTGTACAGTATTTCCATTGTACAGCTCACGAGTTAAACCTATGTGGTGAATACCTCCAGTCAGCAGGTTATTAAAAACACAATGGACACTTTGGGAGAACAAGTAAGATTTTCAGCTAACAACAAAGATCCAGATGTTTTGAAAGCCTACTAAGATACAGTATACAGATTGTAGGTGATGCAGTAAAGGAAATGCGGGAAAATAAAGAGGAAACCCATAATGAGGTTTATAACAAGGCAGTTGATCATGCTACCCTTCTTAATATACCAGTAGACTGTACCAGGACCTACAGTCACCAAAAGAATAGAGCTAATGCACCAGAGAACTATTACAAAGTAAATGTAACCATTCCATTCTTGGACCACTGAGTCAGGAGCTTCAGATCCACTTTAATGAAGGCCAACAGAACATGGTTCAGGGATGGGCAGCCATTCCTGGGATGATGAAAAAAGCTTCCGGACTGAAAAGCTTAATTCAAGCAGTTCTACAAAACATATAAAGAGATACTGTACTTCCCAAATACAGGATGTTGGATGCTGAGCTTCAACTATGCAAATTAATATTTAACAAAATAGCCCCTCCCCATGACAGCTGCTGAAACTTTATCTGCATGTGACCCTATTATGTATGGCACATTTATATAGCTATGCAAGTGATGTGTGTACGTCTAGTCACCATATCCGAATGTGAAAGATGTTTTTCTGCCTAAAGAAGAATAAAAACTTACACTCACAGCACCACCAACCAGGACAGACTCACTGGACTGGCACTGCTTCATGTTCATTATGACAGGGATGTGAATGTGGATGCAGTTGTAAAAAAATTTGCTTAGCTGCATCCGAGAAGAATGGCACTTGCATATATTTAACAGAATACTGCAATGTACCAGCATGGAAAGCATAAGTAAAAGAAATACATTTATTGTAATGTATTTCCCAGGCATCCAGTATGATAAGTTTTGTATAATGTATTTGTAACAGAGACACAAAGGAAATACTGTACAAATTTGACAGAAAAACAAACAGTTTAAAAATGCATAAAATTGAACCCTTTTGCTGCAATTCCCGCACTTGCCATTTTATTCTGGCTACTGCCAGATGATTTTATTCATCTTAGGGTGACCTCCCGCAGCTAAAGGGTTAATAGAGGAAAATTGGAGGCTCAACACCCACTAGTTTTATTTTATCTGGCCCTGTCTGGAAGTCGGTCAGTTTTAGGGGCTAGGTTCCCCCGAAAAGATACACATATTCTTGGCCCTCCCTGAACATTATATCCATGAGTACAGAAACATTAATTCATGAACTATAAACCTGTCATGTAGATAATAAAGTAGGATATTCATTAGATAAATAAAAGCAGGTGAGAAAACCTCAAAAATTAAAGAGCATCAGTTACCGCTACTAGGGAGCCGGCAGCCATAAGAGCTGCATTATTGGTGCGACGGTGGAGGTAGATGGATTCAAGTTTGTTTTCAGCGCTGAGAAGCTCTTGAGGTTTCTTAGTCATGAGGGATGACATGAACTTGATGTGCTTGGAGCTGTGTACACTCTCCAGATCACTCACTGTTGCTTTCCTTGCCTACAATGAAGGTGAAGAAAAATGAATGATTAAGGATAAAATTCTCAAATCCGTGCATAAAACCTCATCGTGTGTGTGTGTGTGATATTTTCAACCAAAACCTCTGAGGTAACCAGATCTAGCACCCAAGTAAACAATCTGTGAGTAACTAAATGTTAAATATATGTAAGCATAAGAAGCTTACAATAATGGAGTGCTTTCCTATACAACTATCCCAGTAATGTATAGGGCATTAATGTACTGTGACTCTCTATTGATGTTGAAGAATAAAACCACTAAATATTATAAATAACTTCCCGCACTGTACAGTAATCCTTATTATTGCTAACTACAGTATCCTCCTGTAAGTACTGTAGCATGTAAGACTAGGGGCCTGTGTGAGAAAATGGCTACCCTTAACAAGTATCCTGTATTCATATCAATAATATATGTACTTTACGTATGTGATTTTAACACTGCATAAAACAAGATTTCATTACAATACCTGCACTTGTGAATCATAAACCAAGTGTTTGAGTAGTGTTGCTGTGGAAAATAAATTTACCGGAAGGGGGAGGATTTTCTGACATAGCCCTTTGAATCAAGAAATGGAATACAAGTATAACTATTGGTAAGATCTCGGCACAATAGTGGCTCACAGTTTATCAATACTGCTGTCAAGAGAAGCGGACCTTCCGACAAAATGTTTTTTATACATCAACTGTATAAACTGAGGCTATTACTGTACCTTGATTCTATGACAGCGGCCAACCACACCAAACTCCTGCAGACGCTGATAGATGCAGCTTATTCTCTCTGGCCTCTCAGGATGAGTTTCATCTTTGTAGTTGAAGTGTTCCATCATGGAGTCATCATACACAAGACACACAGTGTATTTGGAGCTTGGGATACTCTCACCTGGGAAGTAAATATACAGTACTGTTATTTCTGCTGGCTTCAGCTACATGGTTCTGGCATTTGCTGCCTTCAGCACCTTCACTCAGCACTGAGTGCAGCTGCCTTCAGCACCTCCACTCAGCACTGAGTGCCTCCCAGCCCTTCAACCGATGTGCTGTCTATGAGTGTCACCTTACCCAAACAAATATAAATCTCTCGGCCTACGACAACGTATGCCGTAACCTCCCTTGAAATAGTTTAGTTATGAGAGTATTGAAGTTGTAAGAGAGGGGAGAGGAAAGAGCCGAGAGGATGTTTTACAGCCGAGCGGTCCTGGTTTCTGCTGAGTAGACAGTTCTGCAGGTGGTGGTGACTGTCTAGCCTTCCCTAATGCCCAGACCACCCTTTACAGCCATACTGTGAGCATCTCCACCCTCTGCTGGCAGTAGTGAACACACCAACTCACAATCCTGTCCTTGAGTTTTGTGCCGAGACAATTTACACAGTACTGTTGTCTCTTGGAACACCATACTGATTTACATCGACCCGCACTTGTAAGTACAGCCCATGTGATGACGTACCCTTCAGTATTCATATATTGTGGACTAATTATGCCTACTTATTTCTGCCTTATCTGAAGCAATAAGACAATGTGAAATGAGGAAAAACTAAGAAAAATAGAGTTATGTACTTTGTATTATGACACTATGTTTAATGATCTTATGTAGTTAAGATAAAATTGTGTGAGACTAACAAATTATGTATCAGATGGATGATCATGTAATACTAATGAACGCCTTCTCCTCTGCAGGAGTGCGTCAAAAGGCGGGTTTCAATCATTCCCTTCAACTTGACCGTCCTTAACCAAGGCGGTCACATATACAGTACTGTACATAACCTCATTTTTTCTCCCTACAAAATCAGGGTGATATTTATTACGATATAATTTATTTCATTTCATATCTATTATATATTTAACATCATTCACTCGATCATTTGATAGTTTATTCTTCTTGATACAAATCCTGAATGAGACAGTTCACAAACTGCTTTTTGACAAAATTATGGTCAAATTTGTCCCGACAAACAAATTTTCAATTATAAGTAACATCTCTGTTAGCCAGAATCCCTCTTAAACGGAACTCTCTGATAGCCGAAATTGAAAGTCGCTCATAATTTTCCATAAAATTCTGGGTTTTGGAATGATTTTCCGAGGGGCGCATTTCCTGGACAAATTTGATACAAATTTCCCGGCACTCCGAAAACTCCGGGGATGGGGGATTGTTTTCTGGCTTTGAACTACTGTGTCAATCTTGAAAATTTTGGTGCCCAGAAATATTCCAGCTTCTCATTCATCTGCCATTACAAGCAACCATTTTTACTTTCATAACCTCATATTAAAAACTTTAATTCTCTCAATATCATTTACATTCATACTCCTTTATTGTTCACCACACTATTCTGGCCTATATACTGTATATCTAATATATAGTTTAATACATAAAACAAAATACCCTTGAATGATATATAGGTACTCCTCGACTTACGACCACCCGGACATACGACCGCCGCAGTCGTATAAAATATTTTCCAAATTACGTATTTTCGAGTCCCAACGTTAGTGATCGCGAGGTTTACTCACAAAATTTTCGTTTGCAATTCCCTTTAAAATGGCTGGCAAGCGTAAAAGTGAGAGTTCTCGTGGTGCTGAGAAGAAAAACAGACACCCCATTTTAGATTTTCTACTTACTATTTTCACATTTTCGACTTACGACCTAGTCGTCGGTCCCTAACCCCGTCGTAAGTCGAGGACTGACTGTACAGTATACTGTTTAGAGTAAAGAAGAAACTTACTAAATTAACTTATAGAAACAGAAATAACTATACTTTACCAAGTTTTTGAAGGTGGTGGGAGTAAGGGTGCTTAAGTGGCTTAATGACAGGAGAAGAATCCACTTTTGGTTTATAAGAGATGAGTGAAGTTTGAACATGATATCTTATACTGTCCCAGTTAGTTTTCTGTGCTGTCATGACCTCAGTTATAGCTTTCTTTACTTCTGGTGAAGGATCATTCAATGGCATTGGCATAGGTTCAGACGGTTTATCCAGGAGTGTGCGTAAAGTAGCTGCCACTCCTTCTGCCATGGCTTCTTTGCATTTCCCAGCCTCCAGCACCACTGCCAGACGACCCTGTGCTATGGGCATGAGCATAGCCGTCAGATGTGAGTAGATTCCTGGGTGAATGTTTTCAGAATGCAATGCTAATTCAAAACCAGCAGAGACAATGACCAGTTCTGGAGAAAATTCATAGGCTACTGGTAACAACACTTGGTGGAAGACTGAATAGTAATCTTCATTCTGAAAGACATGGCAGTTAAGTTTAACATTAAAATTATAGCCATGGCCTTCAAGAATTCCTGTTTTATTTTTATCACCTTCCTCTGGGTCCTGGCTACTGTGCAGGAGTACAGAAAATACCAAGACTCTTGGATCACTGTAGAAGATGTGTTGGGTGCCAATCCCATGTTGACCATCCCAGTCAACTATTAACACCCGACTAAGGCCCAGGTTATCTAACGCATACCGGGCTGCTATGGCTGTGTTATTCAAATAGCCACTGGGAGGTGTACTACTGCCTGACACCAAGTGACCTGAAGGTATTATAATAGCTATACCATTCTGAGCTTTGCCTGATACTATTTCCTGCACCAACTCAACAGTACTTCCTGCAGCTGTCAGGATATCATCACCATCTACTGGATGGTAAATACACTTTCTTGTTCCTCTTGGAATAGCCTTTAGCCTTTCTTCACCATGGACTGCCAATATCTCTGCCTCAGTGGCTGGTCTTGGCTTAAGTCTAGTACACTTCTCCAACAATTTCAGTTCTTTACAGCGCTCAATGATGGCTTTTATGATTCCAGGACCTTGCATATACTCCACACAACAAACATTACAATAATCCTCGTTAGATATGACTGCAGTTGGACCTTTTAACATATCAACACTGGCAGCAGCAGCACGGAGCGCTCCATCACTTCGAGGTCTGCCAGGACGCGTAGGAGTCAATGGAAAATTGCTCCGTTCAGGATTGGGTGGCACCTCTTGTCTCCCAGATCTTCTTCTCACCTTTTTACACTGTTCTTTTATTTGTGGTGGTGCCTCAAGAGCTTTGCCTGCTGGAGAAGAACCTGTTTTATTCTTTGTGCCGATCTTCTTTTTTTTTCCTGAGGGGTTTGCTTCATCCTGTGGTTGTGCTGTCACAGAAAATTGTGTGCAAGAATCAACTTGCATTTCACTTGTACAAATTCTAGTCTCACTTTCACCACACGCCATTGGAGCACCTCTTCCAGGTTCAGTAAGTCTAAACTCATTTGACTTTCCTGGGGAGGAAGGAGCAGAGATATATGGAGGGGAATTTGTGGATGGAGTTGAAACAGGAGAAGAATTGCAGGAAGATGCTTCTGAGCCTGATGCTCCAGACTCTACAGCTTGAGGTCCTCCCCCAAACCCTTGACAAAGTACATCTTCTACTGGAAGATCAACCTGGAGAGAAGGACAAAAGTAGTTTATGTATAAGCCAAAAGTTAGTAAAACTTTATACATTCATCAGAATTTTTTTTATACAGTATACCATGCTCTCCACTCATCTACTGTATTCACAAAACTGTACTGTTTTCTGGATCCCTATCCCCCTCCTTCACCCCATTCTTCTCCCCTCCATCTTAGTAACTAACTCTAAATTATTCTCATTCTACCAATATTTCACTTTTCATTCTCTCAATATGCCCATACCACCTAAACACACATCCTGATCTGCTTTCTTCCTAACATTCCTTTAATTTCAACATCTCCTTATTTCTGTATTCTAATTTATATCTTCCTCCTCCATCATCATCACTGTTTTATAACCTTTTCCCATGACAGTGTAGGTTAGCGGTGATTACCTGATCGCAGCTCTCCAAGCAACACGGTCGGTTGAAATCTCTCATTGTGTTTTTTGAGGTAATTTCTCACCTCTCCCTATGGAATTCTTGGCTTACCCCTAGCTATCCCCTCCTTCACATTCTAAGTCAAGTATCTCTTAACCCAACTGGCTTTCTCCATATGCCTGAACCATCTTAGCTTACTTCTGCACAAAACCTCACCAATACTCTCATATCCAGCTGCCATCTCAGCTATGAACAGGGTTTCCTCTTTCTCAATGTTAAGTTACACATCCATTGTCAAGGTAATGTTTGGTGTTGGGTATCAATCAGAGCAAAATGTCCCCCCACTACAAACCCACTGACAACCCAGATACCATAACAAAAGCAGTACATTAACCTCACAGTGACCCACCACCACCAGCTTCAGGGACACTTTTCCATGTGTAACATGACATCAAAGCTGACTGCAGTATTTTGTGCACTAGATGAGAGAGCAGCTTCTCAGGGTGCCACCCCTGAGTTCAGGCAGCAAAGTCGATTATTCAAAATTTACCCCTATATAATAATGTTAGATCAACAATTCTCCTGTACATCCCCATTTTGTCAGAAATATCCTGCAGTCTGACATTTACACCACTGCACCTTTTGTGTAACCACTTTTTACACTGACTGCACTTTACTGAGTTACTGCCAACACCTTTCTGATAGACAGCAAATGGCCATTTTCCATCACAGGTCTTTCACCCATGCTACCAACAGTTACAGTACTTCTGTTTTCATCACGTTCATTCTTATATCCGTGACTCTATTCCGTTCTTCCTTTCTTCACTACCTCTCCAATACTCTCTGCTATTAACATTATGTCATCAGAATACAACTCCCAGGGAAGACCAGTCCTAAAATCTTGCATTAGTGTCTCTCACATGATCAATAGAAAAGGGCCCAAGATGGACCCTCAATAGACTTACTGTATACTTTCAACTGAAACTCCACATTTTCTTTGGGAAGGTATGGAGTGAAGTGGTCAAATAGATACAACACTCGCCTCCTGTCGTAAGGGTTGGTGGTTCAATCCTGAGGTGTTCCCAGGTCACCCAGGATTAAATGGGTATGTGAAGGCTGCTGAGCACAGTGCTGGCCATGCTGCCTCCTGTGTACTGAAGGCTTAGTATAGTGTGCTGTATCCACACTGTCCTTAATGGACTGTCATGCCCATGGGACCCACTTTCACTTTTCATGGGAGGGGTAATAGTTTACTTTAGTTGTGAGGTCTTTCTCATCTTTCCCTCTATCTTGCACCAATTGCTGAGGCTCCTTCAAATTTGTTACCCTGTTTCAATATCTCAGCTGGTACAACACGAGTACTCCAGGCCTTTTCCATCATGGTGGCTGTGATATTATGCACCTTTTTAAATTTGGCAAAACAAAATCAAGGAGACCCAACCTAATCAACTGAAATATACCTAACTGAAGTGTTATAAAAATAAAAGTAGGTTAAGTTAGGCTTGGATGGTTTATTTAGCCTGTTTTAAAAGATGGAAATATATTAAGTCTGTGTCCAACAAGAGATAAAAACTTGCCTTTCTTCATTAACAGTAGAGTATACTGTACACTGAGATACTAAAATGGGGATAACAGTTTTCCTCTAAGAGATAACATGAAGAATAAGAAATAGGAGCACACTGCTAAAGTAAGCTATTACCCACCCAGAGAAGAGATTCTATATATATATGATGCCAAAAGCTGAGTTAATGGTGTCCGTATGCAGTAGAAGTCTTGTATTATTCTGGCAAGGCAATTTGTTGTTCCTCAGTAAGATCCATATTCTTTCAACTTATCATAAACAAGTCTACCCATCATATTTGCAATTTACCCCTGAAAAATGGTCTATACCTGTACAGTATATGGAAATTTTGTATGCACAGTACTGTACTAACAATGCATAGCAGCTGAGTGTGGTGGCAATCTTATGATGATTACCACAAAAATACTCAGTCAAACAATTACTTCTTTCATTCCCTACATAAAGTACATATTCTTTCTTTCTTACACACACACACACACACAAAAGTACAGTATTTTCATCTAATAAACTTGAGACAATACAAGTGTTTATTGCAATTTTATAACTGGTCAAATATTGAGAACAATCATCCAATGTGTGTAATTTCCAAGTCACTTTGCACTCTTTCACAGTTTCAAGATAACTGACATTCTAAAATTTCACCACACTCTGCTAGTAGGAAACAATTTCGAAGTCACAGAAAACCAAGTAACAGCCTGACAGATCTTATAGTGGACATACAAATACTGTATATTTTTAACATCACAAATATTTATCTAAGTGGTCGACTACTGTACTGGTAACAAGAAAATGTAATTTGATATGATGATAAGTGTGACGCAATGCTTTAAACATGGAACAGCTGGCAATATGACATATAAACACTAGGAGGCAATTTATCTGTTTGAGTTAAGGAAATGCTTTGTCTTGAAGTGTGTTAGTGGTTCACCTACTGAAGATCATCTATGGCTCCAAAATGACATACTGTACCTACTACCTACAGTGCCTCGTGTTGCTGCACTGAGTCCTCAACTCAACAGATTACCATGTGTCACTAAAATGCTCAATTACTGATGCTTGTAAATATTTAAATACAGTTCTAACAAATTTCTGGCATTTGTTTAGTATTCTTTTATACCACAACTAATTTCTGGAGAACAATTCAGTATATAAAAACGAATTACTGTATATTATCTAATTTCTCCAAAAGTCAGGCTGTTTGTAGAGCATCTTATGAAAAAGTGATAATGCCTTGTTAATGGCTTTCTAGGTTTTTTATTTTCTTGTAATATGTCTCAACAATATTCTTAAAAGGTGGTTACCTTTCTTTTCACTAACTAAACATATTATTTTAATGTATTGCCACAGTTTCCTCTTATTGTGTAGTTCACATCTCAACACCAGCAGCATAGGTGGATACATAACTGATCATAGTTTTCTTCTGTTTTTCATTGGTGCTAAACATGCCACAACTAGCAGGAACAAACCACTCACAGCTATGATGGATCTTTAAGTGTGACATGTCAACAACCAAACAAAACAAAATGCACTGAGCTAGTGGCTGCTGCTCAAGATGTGATATAAGATGTAAACACACTGGCAACCTTAGTGGTAGCTGATGGTTGAATAAAACTTTTGCTGTCACTTGGCACTCTGCTACTCACTATGCAGTAGTTACGGCATGATAACAAAAATAAATGTCCACCAAAGAACAGCCACAATGCCACCGAACAAGCTACAATAAATCACAATTCATCAAGTATTATCTGTGTTACTCTTTCCTTCTGCTGCTGTGTGGTTCAACTCATTGCTCATTCTTCCACTTACTGACCCAAATGAATGCTAAAGTAAATAAATAAAAACAGCCAAGAACTCACCTGGAAACACAGGGCAGACCAATATTGTGACTGAGTCCTGATAACATCATTGATGGTTTGCACAGCACCCTTGTTTGGAACCAGTGATGCATCCAGCATTGGCAGGGGGTCACCTAGAAGTGCCTTGGCACACATGGTCATGCAGTAGCTGATGGTGTTGAGGTTATAGCCACCTTCCAGTGCCAGCACAATGCGGCCACCAGCTAGACTTGACAGTAGGCGTGTCATGTGGCCATAACACTCCGGGGTGACACGACAGCCTATATGTTATATACAGATTATTAATAAATTTCTTGACATAGCATAAATTATGATTTATTGTCTCATTTTGAGAAGACTGGCCTAGTAACCTAATCTTTGTGAAATTCTGTTTTGTGGCTTAGATGAGAAAAGAACATAACCCATGAAGTTATCAGTACTCTTACTAGCCATAAAAAATGATGTGAATAACAATACAAATGGTTAAATTTACTGTATGATGGTTTGTTATGCAACCATTGAAACTAAATACAGTATTGATATATGAGAGTAACAATGAATTAACCATAAACCATGCTAGTTTAGGCAGATCAAACAGTTCCCTCAGTCTAAGTTCAGTGAGCAGTGAGTGATGCAGATAACAAGATGGGTTGAACACGCCACAAAAGTATGGTTACATCGTACCTCCAAGTGGGTCTCCTCGGGCAGCATCAAAGCCAGCTGAAACCAGGACCAACTGGGGGTCATACTGGTAGGCTATGGGCAGCACCACCTGTAGCATGGCTGATATGTATTCTGCATCTCCCAAACCACTCTGAAATTTATTGATGATGTATTTAAAACTTAAAAGCTTCTTTATGTGTTATAGTAATGAAGTGGTATACTAAATATAAGCTTTGGAAATTTAAATCCTTTCAAAAGTTACTTTATAAATATTTATGACATTTACCAAATATATCACAACTGCAGCTGACAAAATTATCTATATGTAACAAGAACATTCAACTTAAGGTGACTGTATGAGTTATTGCAGGTGACCCATTAGACATTTTGGTACTAACAATTATAATAATGATGGTATTAATACTGATAAGTGGTAAGTGTTCGTATTCCTAAAGTTAATTATCAGTTAAAACTGTAGGTATATAATTCTTTATAGTACAAATACAGTACAGTAAACATGAAGATATACAGAGAGCAAGCTGGTGAAACATTACTAGCTTATGTAAAACTTGGTACAATCACTAGAACAGTCAACAGTGCACACAAATAAATAGCCTTTAATTTCTCTTACCATATATATGTGAAAAAAAGAAGAAAAACCCAGTCATCCCTCAACAGGTTATCTTTGTAACAGTAATCCCTTAGCAAGTCCCAGCAAAAATCCAAATCGCTTGCCCACCATGAGTCAGCTTGAGCAGCCATCTTGAAGAGATGCACAGAGACGTATTCTTGCTGACTGATCATAAACACCCCCCCCTCATCCCCAGGCCCATGTCTTTCAATCCACCATTCGTCATATGGGATGTGCTCATTTTTAAACCTATCTGTATTTGTGCTATCCTTTCATTATTTTGTTCAACATGGCATCCAAGCATTGTGCTGACTCTTCAGCTACTCGTACTACACTGAAGAAAATGCGTAAGGCGGTGACGCTTAAGACAAAGCTGGAGGCAATAAAATGTCATGAATGTGGCGAGGACCCTACTCAGATCAGGAAAGATCTTGGTATGTCTTCAAACCACAGACAACAACTGCATCTTCAACTTCCAGTCCCACTCCCTCCACCAGTGAATTTTCTTCCCCCCATTCCACCTCTGCTGTAACTATGGTGTCCTTAGCAGACAACAGTGATGAGGTGGACAGCCCACCCCACCTCACCCCTTCTGGTGAGCCCTGATTTCCCCCCCCCCCTAAAGGTATGTAGCAAAGTTTTACTATATTTTATTAACTTTTTTTTAATGTGTTAGGTTAATAAATTACAGTAGTTGGGAACTATTTTTCATTAGTTAGGTCAGTTTTTGTTGTTCGTGAACCAATTTCACGTTTATGGAGCACAGTATATTGTTGGGGTTTTCTTGTCATTGGGGAACCAAACCCCTTTTTTCCCATATGTTTTATTATTCGCAATATGAAAATTCACCAAATGAATGGTTTTCAAAGAACCTAACCATTTGTTAAGTGAGGGATACCTGTACTGGTTGTTCCAACATAAATATTCAGTTTACAAGTATTGCCCCTTAAAGTACAGCAGTAAAAAATGGCTTGAAAACAGTGATAATAATAATGAGTATGTAAACATTCCCAAGCAAAGACAGTGCACTGTGTTCTTTTATTAACACTTACTATGTAATTTTTTTATTTAAAATTTTTAAGCTGATGGTACTAGGCTAAGAAGCCACTCCCTTTGTAACTTATTGGCATTAAAGTGAGCCAGAAATGGGTATCCTTAACAGTTACATATGGATGCATTTGCAATATACTGTATCAATATTAATCGATTATGTATGAGCCAATGATGTACAAGGGGAGCAGGGATTCTTAGCCTAGTACTGCCAGCTAAAAAAAAAAATAAATAAACAAAATACAGATAAATACACAAGATGCAGAAAATAATACTGCCTACACATGAGAATTTACTAAACTTTTCCTCCATGCCTATTGGTTTCCTGTCATGGTTACTGTATTTGTTCGTTCAGGGGCCTTCGAGAGAATTGGTCATAATGCATTTACAAGCAACTTATCATGTTACCTTGGGGATGTATTACCATTTATTTTCTGCATTACATCAAAATACATTAAATGTGAGTACTGTATTACAGACAGTGATTACTGTATTGCATTAAGACAACAAATAACTAAAAATGAAGTGTATGTGTTTGTCAAGGGTGTTTTCATGACTCTCACTATCCTGTACGATAGCACAGAGTGATTACATTACATGACAAAATTTATATACGTACAAGCAGACCTCTTATAGCAGAGCCTTGCCTAACACTTTCATTTATGCATGTGAAATTTTTTTTTTTAATATAATATAGTACCATAGAACCAATAAAACGTAAAAGAACCACCAAACATGTCAGCAGCCATCTTTGTTTACATCATCTCAGCCAATCAGTGGTTATCTAATCAACGTGTATAGCTCGCCAAAACTCACACTGGTTCTGTCTCTGTATGCTCTCTTTTTTCATATCGTCCTGCACGTGTTAAGTGAATGTTTTAGGCCCATCATGTCTAAAAAACAGTCTGCAAGTGAGAGTGTTGGTAAAGCAGCCAAGGTGACCAGGAAAATCATTTGTTTGGATGTGAAAATGCAAGTGATATGGAGGGTTGAGGCAAACGTGTGTCAGTCGCTTAGCTTAGCTTTCTCTACTATTGTAAAAAGTGTTTTATCGATAAAAAGCCATAATTACATCTACAAAGCCATTACTGTTACCCAAGGATGCTTTCCTGTAGCAATTACTGTATAGAGAACTAATGGACACTCCTCAGGAACATATTTTGTCTGTTATAAGACATTTGCCAGTGTGCAAACAAACACACACACACACCTGTTTGTTTATATATATATATATATATATATATATATATATATATATATATATATATATATACACAGTATGTATATATATATATATATATATATATATATATATATATATATATATATATATATACACAGTATGTATATATATATATATACATATATATATATATATATATATATATATATATATATATATATATATATATATATATATACACAGTATGTATGATATATATATATATATATATATATATATATATATATATATATATATATATATATATATATACACAGTATGTATATATATATATATATATATATATATATATATATATATATATATATATATATATATATATATATATATATATATATATATATATATACAGTTGGTCCTCACATTAAGCGGTCCCGCAATCCGCGTTTCACCGTTACCGCGGTGCCTTGCCAGAACCTAACATTTTCACATTTCGCGGTCGCGAACGCCATTCCGCGGAGAGTGTCCGGCGCGACGCTATTTTTAGATTTGCCCCACGCGCCACCCGCCCGTCTGCCTGCCTGCCTGCCTCTCCCTCCTCCTCCTCCCTCCGCTTGGGCAAGCGGCGCGGTAAGGTTGCGCAGTGTGTGTCTTTGTTGCGTTATCACTGACGTCATATGACGTATCAGACCTGTGATTGGCCATGCATCCCTACCCCCCTCTGCTGCTAGCTGTAATTGGCTTAAAGTATTATGACGTGTCCACCCGGGGGAGGGAGGGAGGAGAGACGACGCTTGACCTAGCCTCGACAGTTTCATCCCTCAAGGCCACACCGTGTAATCGCGCATCCATTGTTCCGTAAAATGGCTTCCGCCGGACCACCACCCCCAGAGAAAAACCTTTCCTTACCTGGACCCCGCGGCACTAAGCCAAAGAGGACACGACGTTCCTTAAGCTACGAGGTGAAGTACCAAATTATTCAAGATTTGGAGAAAGGAACACGGCAAGTTGATCTCGCGCGCCAGCATGGCGTCAACGAATCTACGATCCGGACTATAAAGAAGGATTCAGCCAAGATAAAGGAGCACATGAAGATCACAAAGTCTACAGGTGCTTCTATGATCAAGAATTTTCACAACCGGGTGCTTCTCAAGACAGAAAAATTACTTGTGAGGTACTTGGTGCGTCAGGCGCGACGCAACATGGCGGTCGACATGCGCTCTGTGAAGGACTACGCACGTGAACTGTACATGGCAGTGGCACGAAAGATGGGAACTTCAGAGCCCAAACCCTTTACTGCTTCCTCTGGGTGGTTACAGAGGTTTAAGATCCGGAACAAGATCACCAATATAAACATTGGTGGTGAAGAAGCGAGTGCTGATCGTGCTGCGGCTCGGGAATATCCTCCGTTTTTACGTGAGATTATGGAGGAAGGACAGTACACCGACGACCAGGTGTTTAACATGGACGAATCTGGTCTTTTCTGGAGAAAACTACCTTCCAAGTCCTACATTGTGAAGAATGCCAGCAGGATTCGGGGCCGGAAAATGCAGAAGGAACGCATCACCGTCCTGTTTACCACCAATGCCTCCGGTACCTGTAAGCTCAAGTTATCGGTGATCCACACAGCACGCAAGCCGCACGCCTACAAGAGCATGGACATGACCAAGCTAAATGTCCACTGGCTGACAGCATGTAAGGCATGGATGTTCTCTACAGTGTCCCTCTCCTGGTTTGATGACTGTTTTGTTCCCGATGTAAAAAAATTCTGCGAGCAACAGAATGTCCCATTTAATATTTTGTTGCTGCTGGACAACGCACCAGGACACTCGCCCCTACTGTTAGATCGTCACCCCAACGTAAAAGTGGTCTTCCTTCCTCCCAACACTACGTCTATATTACAGCCCATGGACCAGGAGTTGATTTGCAATGTGAAAGCTGCATTCTCAACAAAAAAATTCCAGCTCCTGAACGACTACACCAACACCAGGGAAGAGTTGCGTGACCTGAGTGACACCACCACCGATAGCAAGAGCGACGAAGATGAGGAACAACGGTTAGAACAGCAAAAAATACTCTTCAAACAATTCTGGAGAATATTTAACATCAAGAAAGCTGTGGACATCTTGGTGGAGTCATGGGACCAGCTGTCTATTGCTACAATTCGTCACGCATGGAGACATGTGTTGCATGGAATACCAGGTGAGAGGAGGAGTCAATCTGTGACTGGTGAGGTTCAGAATGTTGCAGTAGCAGTGGACCTTGCCAGAGAAGCTGCGCAGACTGTTACAGTTCCAGGCTTCTCCGAGACCACCAACGACGACATCCTGGAGGTGATCAGAAATCCTGAAGTGACTGCCGACGAGATGTTGGAAGAAGAACACGTCAGTGAAGAGGAGGAAGAAGGTGCGTCAGTCTCCGAAGAACACAGTTTAAGTCATAGTGATATTAAGTGTGCCATGGAGTTTGCAGAGAAAATTAAGTCCGTCCTTTCCTGCGACAATGACGATGACCGCTATGAAGTCTTCCATACCCGGCTGGTGCAGGCTATGGAGCCATACATCACGGTGTATCACGACAACATCAACGCCAGCTGTCAGCAAAGAATAACAGATTTCTTCACCCGCAACCCACCACAGCCAGCCCAAGCCAGTGATAGTGACAGTGAAGTTGACTTTGAGGGATTTGTCAGGGAAGCCCTGACAACTGTAAGTGATAGTGATGATGATTCACCTAGTAATGGTGATTCACCTGAGGGCCAGTAATCTGCCCTCTGCCTCGGAACCAGCCTCCATCCCCGTATGCCGACCCATCTCTTCTACTACCGTAAGTGTTCCACAAAATTTTTCGTTTTTTAACCTATTCTTTATTTTTCCTAACCTAACCTCTTATATATTACTTGTTTTTTCATACCATCATAAAGTTAAGATAAAATTTTTACTACAACATAGTTGTGTGTCGTCAAAAAGTGGAGTTTGGGGATCGGCCTGGACTCCATTTCAATTAATCTCATATGTTATGTTATTCACTTTCCGCGTTCCTCACTTTCCGCGGGACCCTCTGGGTTACATTAACCGGGTAATGTGAGGACCAACTGTATATATATATATATATATATATATATATATATATATATATATATATATATATATATATATATATATATATATATAGATAAAATCACACGGGAAAATGGAAACAACGGAGTACCTTAGCTTTCGTCTTTATTCAAGACATCTTCAGAGGCAACTGGATTACATGGACAGAGAGAGGCTTAAATATACAGGGTGACCTTAAAAACATGGTCAGGTCATAATGATGACATCCACTAATCCCCACACCAACACACACGTAGAGGAGCTTAAGAGAAGGGTGGTGACGTGACTAGCCAGGTCAGGTCAGGTCAGAAAAAAGGGACCCACAAAATAACCATCATACATCTAGATCAAAGGTTTTCAAAGCATTTTTAACCTTGGGCCATTGACAAATAAATTTATGTAACATATTATTAGTTTTGAACTGACCATCACTAAGGTTTATTGATTTTAATTCCTTAATCAAACTAGCTTCAACCAGAAGTCTTTCTGTGACACAAGATGATTATCCAGGGAATCTATGAGGAACTCTAGTAAATCATAGATTCCCTGGATAACATTTCACTGCCCGTCTCGAAAGATGACTTCATCGAACTCATCAAACTATGTATTAAGGATTGCAAATTCGAATTCAATGGGGAATATTATGCTCAAAAATTTGGTATGGCAATGGGTAATCCACTCTCACCTGTATTAAGCAACCTATATATGGAATTCTTTGAAAAGAAACTATTAAGTAATATTTTACCACCCTCAGCAGTCTGGTTTAGATATGTTGATGATGTATTATGTCTCTGGCCATGTAATGAGGACCTAAAAGTTTTCCTACCACAACTTAACAACTTAGCCCCCTCGATCAAATTCACTGTGGAATTAGAGCAAGACTGTAAATTGCCATTCCTAGACTGTCTGATACACAGAATAGGTAACACTTTTAAGTTCAGTATTTATAGAAAACCAACCAATGTGTGTTCATACATTCATTATTATTCTGCCCACCATAATAAAGTCAAACAGTCAGTATTTACAACAATGTTTTTACGTGCCTTGAGAATTTGCAGTCCGGAATTCATCGATGAGGAATACAAATATATATATAATATTGGCTCAAACCTTAAATACCCTAGATCTTTCATAGACAAATGCTTAAACATTACTAAGAAAACTTTTTATAGAACTGATCCCAAGCCCACCCATGACCATAAGAATATCTTAATATTACCATTTCACAAAAATTTCTCACACATTCCGGCACAGCTAAAATCTTGGAACGTCAATGTGGCATTTAAAAACTCATGCACTGTTAAACAAATGTTAATCAAGAACTCCCCCAACAACACAATTGGTTGCATTTATAAAGTTCCTTGCAAGGAATGTAATATGTTTTACTTAGGCCAGACAGGTAAAGATCTTGTAACTAGAATTAAACAACACAAATACAGTGTCAGGACAGGCCAGGAATCCAATGCTCTGTTTGTTCATTTGAGGGATAACAAGCATTGCATCGACTGGGATAATGCCTCCTCAATATTACCATGTAATTCAATTGATAGTAGGAACATCATAGAATCTAGTCTTATTAAACATACCGAAGCATTCAACATGAATTTGAGTAACGGCATGTACAAGCTGGACAACTTTGTAATTAAGAAGATTTGTGATCAGGTGAGAGGGCGGGTCACTGTCCCATCTGACCCAACCACCAACCGTTGTGTGCCATTTAAAGATTAGTAGGGTCATTACCTGACCATTGTGGACCTGGTCTCACCCTCCTCTGTATATATTCATCTTGTTCTGCATTACTCTATCTAGTCTGTACTCACCCCTGAAGATGTGAATTACACGAAAGCGCTTGGGAACTTCGTGTTTTCTTCTTTCCTGGTGGTTATCAGCATATACCTAGATCACGCGCACCTACAGTGATTTACTTGCATATATATATATATATATATATATATATATATATATATATATATATATATACTATATATAAGCCCTTTCCTGGTTAATGAAGGGTTGCTGGGCAGATACTAGACCAGATACACACACATTTTAATATTTTCACTACAAGTCCTGAGTTAAAGTAACAGTTTACTGTGTTGTTACTCTACAAATCAGCTTGAGTGGTTACAGGTCCCTTGATGGAGCCCCAAAACATGGGTATGCCCCAAGGTTAGGGCTCCCATGATAGAACTACAGTACTGTATTGCCACTCCTTCAGTTTTAGCTTCCAAGTGTGGTCCACTGGCACTACTTACCACTGGTCTCTCCTGTTTTGGTAACTTTGGCAATGAAAACATATATTTTAGTAAATGTGCAGTACAAGGTGCTGTATAATTCACAGTATACTCAGAATATAGCACAATATAATCTTGACATGATGCACTGTACACTAGAACTCTGGTAAAGTGTTGAAAGAAAACACATTTTGTTAGAGCTGGTTTCGTCGACACAGTGCTACAGTGACCTACAGTCTATCACATTAACCCTTAGGCCCCGGGTGACGTTCCAGAACATCCGCCTATTTTCCCGCCTATTTATTTTTTAAATAATTTTGGAAATGTTGATTTTTTTTTCTCGGTTTAACCCTGCATCGGCAGCACCCTAACCCGGGGCTTAAGGGTTAATGAAAATTTTGAGTCTATTGACATGAAATTCATAAATTTTTGGTTATAATCAATATCAACTAGGCATTTCAGTGATCCAGATTACAAGATAATACAATGCTCATGAACTCTACACATGAAATGGCAGCAAATATTAATAGTCAAAAACACCAACACTGATATTAAATGTAGCTTGACGTGTGAAAGTACTGTGCAGGCAGTCCCCAAGTTATGAACGCCAGACTTATGAATGAGATCCCAAAATATTCATCTCAAGAATCCTATTTTGTACTTTACATAATACTGTTTGACATCACTTTATTTAAAGAAATTAAGTTACGTACTTGTTATGTATGGGATATTATTGTTGTTCTGTATGGTTAGGGTTGTATTTTAACCTAACCTAACACTTCCGACTTATGAACAGGGTTCAGGAATCTAACCCGTTCGTAACTCGGGGACTGTAACTGCTGGTTTGAGTCACTGCTCATTCCTGGTGAGTTATAAAGGATATGTTTATTCGAGGTCCAGTACTTCATATATTATATCTTCTTCAAACCTCCAGACACAGTAATGTCTCTGTTAGCCAGAATCCCTCAAACCTGGAACTCTCCGAAAGCAGGAATAAAAATTTTCTCTGAAAAATTTTCCCAAAGCCGTAATTTTCTGGAAAATTCCGACTCTGGGAATGATTTTCTGAGGGGCACATTTTCCGGAACATTCAGATAAAATTTTCCTGATACCCGGAAAATTCCGGGGACGGGTTTTTTTTTCTGGCTTTGAGAGAGTTGTCTCGTTACCCAGAAATCTCTCATTACCGGAAGTGCTCTGCACCAATTGTTCTGGCTAATGGAGATATCACTGTATTATATCTTACTCATCAATTAAAATGACAATTTGTGAAACACCACAAATACTAGCAAATACAGTGGTCCCTCGATTAACGAACACAATTGGTTCCACAGAGTCGGTTGTTAACTGAATCTATTATTTCAGCGGGGTATTGGGTAATTGGTTCCAACTCACAGAAAAAGTATACATACAAAGTACTGTATACCAGTACAGGTAATGGAATTAACAAAACATTAAATATCAACTAAATACAGTACTATACAATAATAAATAAAAAAACAATTGAATATTGTATTTTAACTTACTTTGAGGTGTGTATGTCGTATTGCTGTCGGCTTTGTTTACATACCAAACAGCTGATTGTAGAGGCAGTCGATGATGACATGCCATATTCTTTACAGAGTGCATTGGTTCTAATGCCTTCTTCGTGTTTCATAACAATTTCTGCACTGTATATTATCAATATGTTAACTAAATTTCAGAATGACCAATAATTTTAATGTAAAAATGCAAAAATATTCAAGAGACCAACAAACTGGATGTTCACACCACTGTAAACAAAGTTAAACTGAGAAGCGTTGGTGGGCGATTTGATCAGCTGATTGGCACACAAAAACTGTTCCCTGTACTGTATATATCATCAAAATGTTAACTAAATTTCAGAATGGCCAATATTCAAGATATCGACTTTCTTGATACTTATTCCACTGGAAACGAATGTAAACATCGAACCAATTGCTGTATTGGTGGACTAGCCGATCAGCTGATGCGCACAACAAAACGTGTTTCTCGTAAGGCTTTCATTAATCAAAGTTTTGTTCGTTAATCGAACTGAAAATCCTTATGGGAGCTAATTCGTTAACCAAAATTTTGTTAATTGGAGCATTCGTTAATCGAGGGACCACTGTACCATGAATGGTCCTCAGCCTCAGAGCAACACTCATACCTACCACTCTTTCATCAGCATCAGACTGATATAAGACATCTAAGTTAACACCCAAACTAATGGTTTTCCATGTTTTCTTGACCAAGTACAGTACAGTACTTCACTGTTACTTGCTGCACGTTTAGGAGACATTACAGTATGCCGGTCACACTAGAATAACCCATTATAGTACATCCTTCTTTCCTCACACAGCCAATCTGTGGAATGCTATGCCTTCTTCTGTGTTTCCATACTCATACAATCTGTCTCACTTTAAAAAGTTGGTTTTCTGGCATCTTCATGGTGAAGATTAATATAACCTTTTCTTTTTCTATTTATAATTTATTTTTATTCTTATAACCCACCCCCCCAGGCCCCAATGTGGGTGGATAACCTATGCCCGGGTGGGCTATTCCCTGTAATAATAATAATAATAATAATAAAAAAAAAAATAAATAAAAAAAGCACACTAAAATAGATAATAAGTGAAAACAAAAGCAAAAAAATAAATAAATAAAAAAATATATATATGGTGGGACCAGTGGCTGGGAACAGGTGTCACTAAGTACTCAGTGTGTCCCACACCCAGCACCCATATAATGTTACTGTGAATCAAGGTGTGACACAAAATGAATCTGGGTAATACATTGTCTGTGATGTTATAGCAAAACAACACTAACTGGATTGACTTTTAAGCAAGGAATATCTGTATCAAGTAAAGACCATTAATATAATGAGAAACACTTTTCCTCATATAGACAAACCATAGTTAATATGCATAAAAAAACTATACGTATTTAAAAATAATTTTACCTTTTGGGGTGACGGAGGATGCTTGAGGGAGAAGGTATGATATACAATGAAGCAGTCTCCATACATTGGAACAATTGAAATATCATATAATAAACATATAAACTTATGAATACTTTCATCACTCTTACAAATAGCCGAGACGTTTATCATATCCACAGCGGAGACCTTATTGTGCAGTTTACAGATGGGAGTTACAAGTTTAATTAAACAGGTGATATATTGTTAAAAATAAACACTTAACAGGCGAATAATACCTTACAATGGAGGGCACAAGTGTGTGAGATGGATAGTGAGAAAATTTTTTTAAATGTCTAGTACAGCACAGAAGACCTAGCTTGCCTGCTAAGATATAGAGTAATTGATGTCTTCATGTCGTCGCTCTATGGACAGTTGTCATGCAGCTAATTATAGATGGATTACCATGAGAAAACGGCTACATGAATGACACCAAAATCTTGAGCATCAATTGGAATTACTCGATTTTTGGTGATTTTTTTCTCTTAACTGATGCAAAATACAAGTCAGTACCAATTGGATGAGATTATGATTGGCTCGTATTCACATCATGGTGCACGAGTGTTAGGCTACTAATAAAACCCAATGTTCTTCTCTTAATCAGCTTCAGTATTCTTTCACCACACACCATTCAGACTAATTCTCATCTGTACAACCAGTTAGGTATATCTGGGTGCTATATTGAATGATATATAACAAACACTGTCTTTACAAACAGAAAAATAAATACTATGGATAAATAAACTTAAATTATTACTAACTATTTATCATCAACCACTCAATACCAATATTTGTGGAAGTGTGAGATACTGTACCTTGTTCCAGGGGATGTTAACATTGTACCCTTCCCCAGCTCCTGTTCCAACTCGGTCATAATTTGCATCTTCGGAGGAGGGAAAGAAGAGGCCTTGATCGTATCGGTGGATGGAGATATAGAGGACGTGTGGGTCAGATTCAAAGGTGTGCTGGATACCATTACCATGGTGAACGTCCCAGTCCAAGATCATCACTCTAAAAAATATATAACTATCTATTATACAAAAATACTGGCACAATACAGTATTACATGTGAACACTGTGTATCAGAGACTTCTTTGAATGTTTGACCAATCAAAATCTGTACCTCTGATGCCTTGGTACCACTAGAAAATCCCCCTAACATGTGTCCTTTCCCTTTGTTACTCTACCATTTTCTTTTCCAGGAAGGTAATTTCCATTTCACAAATCTGACCCACTCTACCTCACTCTTTACAATGTTATCCTCCACCGTTCTCTCTATATGATCAAACCCAGACACACTATTTGATGTCAATCATTCCCTTATATTGTTGTAACATTCTCATGAAACTTTCAGCCCTATGCTCTTCTATCCTTTAGGTACACTATTGCTGGGATTAATGATTCAATTCCAGACTGGTAGAGGAAGTGATAAAACACAGTTACATACAATCTTACATATATGTGATAAGAGACGCATTATTCAGCCTATCAAACCTGGGCAATAAAACACTAACCGTTGGTATCCATATTGCTTGAGAGCATATCTAGCAGCAACTGCAACATTGTTATAGAAACAAAATCCGTGTGGATGATCCCTTTCAGCATGGTGGCCGGGGGGACGCACCACACCAATGCCACTTGAGATTTTGTTGTTACAAACACTATCCACAACCTGGCATTAGAGAGAGTTACAATTAGCCACTAGAGAAATAGAGAAAATGAGAAGAAAGAAATGTATGGTAGTTGTGTGTGACAAAAGATGAGCAAAATGAGCCATGGGAATAAAAATTTTGTGCATGGGGGCATCACCAGTGAGCTGTCCACCTTTTAATCTAAATTGTGTATAAATTATCGTTATTTAATTTAAAATCTTAACATTATTTCGTGCCCCAAAACATACTTCGACTAATTCACATCATCAAATAACGAAAAGAGAGAGAGCCAATCAAACAATACACATATCTTTGGTTATAGCAACCTAAGAACAGAGGCACAGATGGTGACCTATTAGTTTTAGTGGTCTAACCTGCAGGAGACTACCAGATGCCAGCAGAGCAGCATCATTACTCATGGAATGGAAGTAAATAGACTTGTATTTATCCTGCAGGGACTCGAGTTCTTTCTGGCTTAAAGACCCAATGTTAAACATAAAGTCTACGTGGTCTTTGGTGTGCACAAGTTCTACTTCTTCTCGAGTTGCTCGTCTTGACTGAAAAATAATAATGGTTATAAACTTAAGGGAGAGCTGCTAACCATTCAAAAATAAACTAATTCAATACATAAATTTAAGAATAATGAGGGCAACAAAATGATGATGATATAGTCAGTAAATCTGTATTGCTTCAGATTACAAGACACTGAACTTAAATAACAACTTTGTATACAGTATTACACACTTTCTAGGCAATCAATATGTAAAAAATTCTGCACTAAGTCTACTAGTGAAACTTACATATACAGCAATATTTCATAATACTGTACAAATGAAAAACACAATATAATTCACAGTTAGTTAGCAGGTGAAGGCATGGCAAGTACCAGGCACCACATACCTTAAGAACAGTCGCTCTTTCTATTATACCATACTGTTTCAGGTACTCCCAAATTTGTTCTGTTCTTTCAGGTCTCTCTGGATGCTCCCTGTAAGAACAAAACTATGATGTCAATGTTATCTCTATATGTTCATCATGCAAGGTGTTACATATCCCGTACTGTACTCATCACATTAAGGTTTCACACATCATGTACTCTAAGACACAATGTGCAAACACACAGCTATAGACTACTTATGTAGAATGAGTTTTGGGGGATGAAAAAGTGTTGCTTATGGCAAAATCATAATACAGTACCAGGTATTGGCTACGTGGATGGTGAAATGCACTGTTAGCCCTTAGTCAGAGGAAGTACCTTTTATGTCCGAGAACACCAAGCAGTGCACCAGAGGACATACCTGGCATATCCTTGTGAAATATTGCTGTGTCATTGGTGGAATGCTCTTTTATCCCACTAGTCATATTACCACTGATGTACTTTTTTCATGTGTGTTGGGGTAAGGATTGAGGTGGTGTGGTAGAGAACTATGGTGGTGGTTGTGATGGTGAGAAGGATGAGTATTGAGATAATGTGGAGGTAATTATGGTGGTGTGTGGGTGTGACTGTTGTAATAAAGAAATAATAATGTGAATAATACTGTAATGTTTTTGTATCTGACTGGATATTCATGCGCCAAGAACTGGAGAGAAATCACTTCAGAGAAATGGGAAACTTGGGCTGACTCTCAGTACATTTTCTCAAATTTCATTCCACAACCAATTATTAAAAAAAAAGGAATCAGGCTCCTTCAGTAGTACCCCAAGCTAATACACAACATTCACTTAAGGGAATTGTCACCAAGGAAAGGGAAAAATAGAGAGAAACCCTGTGTGGTGGGGGTGTGCTCATGTTAAAACTCTAATAAGGAGAATGGCAAGATTTGGAATAACATCTTAACTAACATATCCTTAAAAAGATAAGTAAAAGAGTGAATTAAGGTGCTGTATTAAAAATCAGTGCAGAAACACAATGAAAGCATCTTTTATTAACACTGAAATACACTGTCATCCACAATTAGTGCTAGAAATTACAACCTGACTGTTCCCCAGATAATATGCTATGAAAAAAAGCAGACATATGGTTGCTCTTTTGTGTAGCACAATGAAGAAAATTGCCTTTACTTACGCTCCTGACAAACTTCTGTGACGACTCATTTCTTCATCATAAACCAAGCAGAGTTTACCTCCTGGCAGAGCCCTGGTCCTTTCTGGGAATATTATAAAAATAATATCAGTTGCGTTTAAAACACTAAATGAGATACATTAAATTTGTATAACTGCACTTTTCTGTACAAGTGATCTAAAAGCTGTACTTGTCCCAACATCCCACCCCCCCCCCCCCAAAAAATGAATCTATACAGTGATCCCTCGGTTAACGAGCGCCTCGGTTAACAAATTACCTTCCATAACATTCTTAACTTCGGTTAACGAGCATTCCCTCGATTAACGAATTCCTTACGAGAGCCCCTCAACATGTTTTCGCTTGCACACCAGCTGTCGTATTAGTCCGCCAATACAGTAATCGGTTCTAGGGCTTAAATTCCTTACCATTATAGTAAATATCAAGAAGTTTGTACTATTGAATAATTTTAAGTCTTATATTAAATTTTTTAGTAATTTTAAAAATTATTTAACATAATTTAAGTACTACAGGAAAACTAGTTTTTAGCATGCCAAACAGCCTGTCAACACACCATACAGGCGTCAGTCTCTGTGTCTTTTCAGTGGAGGTAACATCTTGCTTCAGACTTTCTTCAACATAAATGCTTTTTTTCTATGTTTCCATAAATAATGGGTCTTTCTGAAGTTTATTTTACATATTGACAATATATAATGCAGTGCAGTGTTGATTTAAAGAAAATAATCTTGAATTACACCAAGTGAACTAAAATTTTATGGGTGAAATGGCGGCATGGGGCGACTTCTCTTCCACACCAATGCCTTCTCTTCTCCCTTCTCCTCCACCCACACTTCAAATTCACATCAGCATCATCATCATCATCCAGGAGCCTTCTCATACACATCTCAAAGTAAATGTACTTTACTACCTTTTTTGTTGACTTTAGGCAATTTTCGGTGAGCTGCAACCAATTACCCAAAAACCCATTGAAACAATGGTTTCGGTTAACGAGCAACCTTCTAGAACGAATTGTGCTCGTTAATCAAGGGACCACTGTATTGGAATTTTAGCCCTTTTAAGTTTATTTGTGCTAAGTTTTCTTTTTGTCATATAGTACTATTGCTTTATGCGTGCTTTTGGCAGTACATTATCACAGTACTCCATAACACATTGCCTACTTTATTTGACCACATTTACTTACAGTTGGTTCTCATATTACGCGGTTAATGTAACCCGGAGGGTCCCGCGGAAAGTGAGGAACGCGTAAAGTGAACAACATAACATATGGGATTAATTGAAATGGAGTCCAGGCCGATCCCCAAACTCCACTTTTTGACGACACACAACTATGTTGTAGTAAAAATTTTATCTTAACTTTATGATGGTATGAAAAAACAAGTAATATAGAAGAGGTTAGGTTAGGAAAGATAAAGGTTAACATAGGAAAAATAAAGGTAAGGTTAGAAAACTAAAAATTATGTGGAACACTTACGGTAGTAGAAGAGATGGGTCGACATACGGGGATGGAGGCTGGTTCCGAGGCAGAGGGCAGATTACTGGCCCTCAGGTGAATCACCATTACTAGGTGAATCATCATCACTGTCACTTACAGTTGTCAGGGCTTCCCTGACAAATCCCTCAAAGTCAACTTCACTGTCACTATCACTGGCTTGGGCTGGCTGTGGTGGGTTGCGGGTGAAGAAATCTGTTATGCTTTGCTGACGGCTGGCGTTGATGTTGTCGTGATACACCTTGATGTACGGCTCCATAGCCTGCACCAGCCGGTTATGGAAGACTTCATAGCGGTCATTGTCGAGGGAAAGGAAGGACTTCATCTTCTCTGCGCACTCCATGGCACCCTTCATATCACCATGACTTAAATTGTGTTCTTCGGAGACTGCCGCACCTTCTTCCTCCTCTTCACTGGCGTGTTCTTCTTCCAACATCTCGTCGGCAGTCACTTCAGGATTTCTGATCACCTTCAAGATGTCGTCGTTGGTGGTCTCGGAGAAGCCTGGAACTGTAACAGTCTGCGCAGCTTCTATGGCAAGGTCCACTGCTACTGCAACAGTCTGAACCTCACCAGTCACAGATTGACTCCTCCTCTCACCTGGTATTCCATGCAACACATGTCTCCATGCGTGACGAATTGTAGCAATAGACAGCTGATCCCATGACTCCACCAAGATGTCCACAGCTTTTTGATGTTAAATACTCTCCAGAATTGTTTGAAGAGTATTTTTTGCTGTTCTAACCGTTGTTCCTCATCTTCGTCGCTCTTGCTATAGGTGGTGGTGTCACTCAGGTCACGCAACTCTTCCCTGGTGTTGGTGTAGTCGTTCAGGAGCTGGAATTTTTTTGTTGAGAATGCAGCTTTCACATTGCAAATCAACTCCTGGTCCATGGGCTGGATTAAAGACGTAGTGTTGGGAGGAAGGAAGACCACTTTTACGTTGGGGTGACGATCTAACAGTAGGGGCGAGTGTCCTGGTGCGTTGTCCAGCAGCAACAAAATATTAAATGGGACATTCTGTTGCTCACAGAATTTCTTTACATCGGGAACAAAACAGTCATCAAACGGGGAGAGGGACAGTGTAGAGAACATCCATGCCTTACGTGCTGTCAGCCAGTGGACATTTAGCTTGGTCATGTCCATGGTTTTGTAGGCGTGCAGCTTGCGGGCTGTGTGGATCACCGATAACTTGAGCTTACAGGTACCGGAGGCATTGGTGGTAAACAGGACGGTGATGCCTTCCTTCTGCATTTTCCGGCCCCGAATCCTGCTGGCATTCTTCACAATGTAGGACTTCGAAGGTAGTTTTCTCCAGAAAAGACCAGACTTGTCCATGTTAAACACCTGGTCGTCACTGTACTGTCCTTCCTCCACAATCTCACGTAAAAACGGAGGAAATTCCCGAGCCGCAGCACGGTCAGCACTCGCTTCTTCACCACCAATGTTTATATTGGTGATCTTGTTCCGGATCTTAAACCTCTGTAACCACCCAGAGGAAGTATTAAAGGGTTTGGGCTCTGTAATTCCCATCTTTCGTGCCACTGCCATGTACAGTTCACGTGCGTAGTCCTTCACAGAGCGCGTGTCGACCGCCATGTTCCGTCGCGCCTGACGCACCAAGTACCTCACAAGTAATTATTCTGTCTTGAGAAGCACCTGGTTGTGAAAATACTTGATCAAAGAAGCACCTGTAGACTTTGTGATCTTCATGTGCTCCTTTATCTTGGCTGAATCCTTCTTTATAGTCCGGATCGTAGATTCGTTGACGCCATGCTGGCGCGCCAAATCAACCTGCCTTGTTCCTTTCTCCAACTCTTGGATGATGGTACACTTCACCTCGTAGCTTAAGGAACGTCGTGTCTTCTTTGGTTTAGTGCTGCTGGGTCCAGGTAAGGAAAGGTTTTTCTCTGGGGGTGGTGGTCCGGCGGAAGCCATTTTACGGAACAATGGATGCGCGTTTACACGGAGTGCCCTTGAGGGATGAAACTGCCGCGGCTAGGTCAAGCGTCGTCTCTCCTCCCTCCCTCCCTCCCTCCCCCGGGTGGACACGTCATAATACTTTAAGCCAATTACAGCTAGCAGCAGAAGGGGGTAGGGATGCATGGCCAATCACAGGTCTGATACGTCATATGATGTCAGTGATAACGCAACAAAGACACACACTGCGCAACCTTACCGCGCCGCTTGCCCAGCGGAGGAGGAGGGAGGAGGAGGGAGAGGCAGGCAGGCGGGCGGGTGGCGCAAATCTAAAAATAGCGTCGCACCGGACACTCTCCGCGTAATGGCGTAAACGACCGCGGAATGTAAGAATGTTAGGTTCTGGCAAGGCACCGCGTTAACGGTGAAACGCGGATTGCGGGACCGCGTAATATGAGAACCAACTGTATTTTGTAATACAGTACATGTATTAGTGCAAATGCTGTGTAACAGATTACACAGGGTCAGCATGCATTGTTTGCTCAGAAGCTCAGGTAAGTGCTAAATGTGTTGACCATTTTTTTTATGACATCTTACTGGTGGAATTACTGCTTGATACCTCTCCATTAGCAAATAACAGTAGGAGATTGAAGCCTATCCACTAGCAGCAGGTATTTGCTAAATAGAGGGTCTTTATTCTTATGCCTGTAATAAGAATAATTTGGTATGTTATTTCCCTTCCACAACACAGTGTCATAGCTCCAAATATCTTTCTTGTTTCCCTGTTGTTTCACGCAAACTTTCATTGCCCATCAGAAGCACATCTATTCCCAAACTCACTTGACTCCATGCTCCAATCATTCATACAAATCTTTACTTCTTGTACAGTACAATATATCCATTCTCCTCACTTATTGTAAATTTTTTACCCCATCCTTCTAATTCCTTCTTGGTCACCACCACCAGTAATAACAAAAACATTATTACAGTAATAGCAACGGGTTACGGATTTCCGACTTTGCGGATACTTTCCCCAAGTCCATTTTTGGGCTGCAGATGAGTACCAGTTGTTACAGATGTCAATTAGTGAGGAAAAGACCAGCAGAGTAGGCATAAGGTGGCTGGGCGGGGCATCCCGTAAGGCACCATTTTGCACTAAATCAAGTTGTTAGTTCACTACAGAGCACATTCCCTATGCATCACCTCAATACATACATTCATTCCCCACACATGCACACTCATGCTCTTAATTTTTCTTATTTTAGTTAAATATTAGATTTTCTTAATTTCTAAGCCACATTAGAGTTTTATAATGATTATTCCACAACTTTTATAGTTTCATTACATGTAACAGTGGCAACATGCCATCTCCATGGATATTATTCCTTGTTATCCCTGGTTTTGAGACAATTTTGCTTAACCCTTAGGCCCCGGGTGACGTTCTAGAACGTCCACCTATTTTCCCGCCATTTTGTTTTTAATTATTATTTTTGGAAAGTTTATTTTCTTTTCTCTATTTATTCCCACGTGCACAGGAGGGGGGGGGGGGGGTGTTACTGCCAGTAGCAACCTAACTTGGGGCTCAAGGGTTAACATTAGGGTTTTCAGGAACACAGCCCCATCGTTAAACATGGGATACCTGTACAGTATACACGCAACACAGTTCAGTTGGGCAGTAACCCAGAAGACTCAAAAGATGTATGTGGCTGCTGGGCATCACATAGGATGTGGGAGTGTTACAGCCTTACACATGCACACACATGTTCTATATTTATTCTTATTAATAGTTTTATATTATATTTTATTTACAAGCTACATTAAGAGTACTGTAATGACTTTATTTACAGTATTTCTAAGATGAGCACAGACAACTGATAAACATGCTGAGCTTGTGAGAGATGCTTGTGCAAGAGTGAGACCCAAGCATAAGGGAGGTTCCGGGGGCCAAATGTGTATAAGCAGGATTGCATACTGAGGATTTTCCTGTATACAGTATTGTACCACTATACAGTATATAAAACAAATGAATTTAAAGAAACAAGTAACCAGTGTTGTACGTTGACGCCGTTAATTTAATGTCGTCAATGGACAGCGGCAACTTTTTGTTAACGCTGACGCCATAAATTTTTTGGGCAGGTGACGCTACAGGTGACGCAGTCAACTTTTCACCCGAGAGGAGTGTCAAGCGTCAATTTGTTCGCCAACTTCTAAAATTTTTAATTTTTCCATGTACGATTTTCAATTATCTTGTTATAAAGACGACCGAAAAGGCCATGAGGGAGTTGTTCATCGAATACAACACCCCCATCCCCTCTAGAGCTGCCGTGGAGCGCATGTTCTCCATGGGCAAGGACGTCTTTAGGCCCAAGCGCAGCAGAATGAGCGACAAGCATTTTGAGATGCTAGTATTCTTGCGGGGGAACAAATGAATAATTAAAATGATATAATATAAATCATAATAAATGATTAAAAATGAATGAATATTTTTTGATATTGCATATGTTACGCCCATACACATGAAAATACGCGCTTCGGGGCTGCATTTGAACATTACTGAAAACTCGTTGACGCTGATGCTAACGGCGTCAATTTACGAAATCGTTTAAGCAGACGCTGACGGCATCCAATTTTGTCGACTGCTTGCACTGACGCTGGCGGCGCCACTTTTTTTCGTTGACGTGTACAACACTGCAAGTAACCATTCAAGGATTAATGTAAAAATAAAACAATGAAGATGAAAGGATTTAAACCCTCAGATTGCCTCTCATTGTGAATTCATTTAGTTGGTGCAATTCACATCATGTACTGTGAGTTTACGTTGAGGATACAAGCATGTAATTGAGAATATTTCAGCGTTGTGTATTTTTTCTACCATCTTCCATAAGTACAAAGCACCACTATCTTTATTATGTTCCCCAGTCTTTATGGCTTCTGTGTCTCTTGATCTGCCCCAAAAATAAGAAGGAAAAGAGTCAAGACAATAGATTGCAAAACCTTACCTTTTAATTTCAACTGAAGCAGCTTTGATTTTATTCTCTCTAGAAGCTCTGGTGACTGCACAATATGAATGTCCCTTGTTGGGAATCTGAGAGGTCTGGCATTCAGTCCCAGAAATGTAAGGGACGGAGTATGTCTTGCTTTGACAGCCTCGTTAGACTCTTCTCTCACTGAAAATGATCCTTGATACTGGAAGCATTTCCAATATGGCCGCTGGACATAAATGAGGTTCAGAAGTGTTTCACGCAAACTGAGTGATAAAGAGAGAACAAATTGTTATGTACAGTATATTAGAGCAACACCAATAAAGAACATAAGAAATAATGACATCAATGTTCTAGGAATAGCTTTTATACTTAATGTTGGTTTTATTACCAATAGAATGATTTTAATTACAGTGAACCCTCACTTTACGGGGTCAATTGAACCTACGGCGGCCTGCATAAAGTGAGAAACGCGTAAAGTGAGAAACGCATAAAGTGAGAAATGCGTAAAGTGAACAACATAACATATGGGATTAATTGAAATAGAGACCGGGCCGACCCCCAAACTCCACTTTTTCAGACACAATACCTACGTTGTAGTAAAAATAGCTTCTTAATTTTATGATGGTATGCACACACAATTAATAATTAAGAGAAATATCAATAATATTAGGTTTTTTAACACTTACATTAGTAGAAAAGATGGCTGGGCACACAGGGATGGGCGGTTGGTTCCGAGGCAGAGGGCAGATTATTGGCCCTCACCTGTATCACGTGTATCAATTGTATCACTGTCCACCACAGAGGCTTGCAGGGCCTCTTTGTCAAACCTCTCAAAGTCCATATAAGTCCATATCCTCACTATCATTATCACTGACTTGGGCCGGCTGTGGTGGGTGGCGGGTGAAGAACTCGGGAATGTTTTGATGACTGGGCGACCATGTGCGCACCCTGCTAGCGCCGCTCTCCGCGTAAAAGGGTACACACACCGTGGAAAGTGAGCATTCCGGTTTCGGCAGGGTACCGCGTAAACGTGGAAACGCGTAAAGTGGGACCGCGTAAAGCGAGGGTTGACTGTATATGGAGACATTGTCAACTAGCACTGTACAAAAATACCTAGAAAATTTATGGATCACAGAGTGTGGTTATTAATTGACTGGAAAAGTAAATTTAATCATTAAACATTCACTGGCCACTGTACTACACTTTATTCCAATGTTTTAGCATATAAAGTGAGTTAGGTAAATTTATGAACCATTGTTACAAAAAAAGCCACATAAAGGTATCTTTACATAAACAAAGAGTTAGAAAAAATGCCATAAAATACTATCACTACATGGTACAACCTCCTTGTGTTTTCCCACCCCTCCACCCTCACCAGCAGCCTGAAGCATGGTTAAAAAGTCTCACAACACTGTTATGAATATATAAACTCATTGTGATGCACAAGCCACAAGAAAATGCATGGGAAATGTGGGTCATGGTTATATTCCGGGACCTTTAAACACAAAAGGGAAACTGTTTCCCAAATGTGTGTACTGTGTGCCTAACTGTCATATGCAAACAAAAAATTATTTTATTTGAATTTTTTACTACATATGCAAATCTGAGTATGAAAACCCTAAAGCAGGGGTGGCCAACCTTTTACATACCATGCGTCAATTTGTTCACACACTAGATCAGATGCGCCATACAACTCTTGTACTCCGTCTACTTCTTGTAAAAATATGTTTATAGACATAATTAGCATTTTTACATGATAAAATTATTAAATATAAAACAATATCTGATAAAGCAGATAAACATTACTTACCTTTAATGAGACTCTTGAGTCTGTTTTGATTTCGTCAGTCTTTCAATGTTTGGAGTTAAATTTGTTACTGAGAGCAGCAGAGAATTCTTCAAATTTGAATCAGTCAGTCGCGACCTCGTTTTGCTTTTAATCAATTTCATGGATGAAAATGCTTGTTCACATCTATATGTTGTTCCGAAACGACATATATAACTCTGGGCAAATTTTCTTAGTTCTGGGAAATTTTCACAGGGTAATGATCTCCAGAAATTAATCATGTCAGAAGCATTTGAGACTGAGGAAAGCTCATCAAATTTCATTTTCAAAAATGAATTTGTTCTCAAGTCAATAAGTTCCCTTTGTATGTCAATAGGCATCTTCATTATTTTTTGTTCACTAAGTGAAAATGGGTTTATAAATGAGAGTATGCAGTCTTCTTCTTTAGCAGTATGTAGTCTTCTTCAAATGACTTGCAATAACTTGATTTTTTCAGTATATTTTGTCAAATTGCCATTATCAGCAGCACATTCACTCTGCTTTTTTAAGTGCAGAAACTGGCTCAAATCCTCATTTTCTAACTGAGAGATAAACAGTTTTAACTTCATCTTGAATGCATTGATGTTATTTACTAAGATAGGAAACAATTTGTTCTTGCCCTGCAGTTTCAAATTCAGATCATTGAGATGTCTGGTAACATCAACTAAAAATGCCAAATCAAATAGCCAGTTTTTATTACATAAAAGGGCTCTTTCCCCAGGCAGCTCATTTATCTCTTCTAGAAAATTATGAACAGTATTTTTCAGTTTCCAAAACCTACTCAGAACCTGTCCTCTAGAAAGCCAGCGCACCTCACAATGAAGGACAAGGTCGCCATATTTCAAATCTAACATTTCACAATATTCTCTGAATTCTCGTCTGTTTAATGCTCTTGCTCTAATTTTATTCACACATTTCACAACCGGTAACATAACATGCTGCAAATTTAAAGTTATTCCACACAGTGACTCTTGGTGTATAATGCAGTGATATTTTAGTAGAAGATGATTTAAAAAGTTTTCAAGCAAAGTTGTAGTCCCGGCGACTTTACCTATCATTGACGGCGCTCCGTCAGTACACACAGTGATGAGTTTACTAGAATCTAATTGTAGATTATCTAGGCATGATTTTACTTTGTCAAATATGTCTGATCCTCATGTTTTTCCATGAAGCGACTCAAGACTGACAAGTTCTTCAAAGACACTAAAATGATCATTAATTCCTCTTATAAAAATGCTTAACTGGGCTACATCACATATGTCAGTTGATTCGTCCAAAGCTAAAGAAAAGAAAGTACAAGAATGGACAAGGTCTTTCAGTTACTGAGATACATCAGATACATCATGAGAGAGCATCAGTTGTAAACTGGCAAGAACCTGTGACTCACTGCTGGGGCAGACGCCTGGACCCTCACGGTCAAACAAGTATTAAACGCGTATTGAACATGTTACGGGACGATTGCAGAACAAAAGTCCATGTTTCCTACTTTGATTCATTAAGCATATTTTTAACTGAAAACAGATTAATGTGAAAGAAGATAACATTCGCTAAAAGGATGTGCACGAAATAATAAAATCGCTAAAAATAACGAGTAGGCTTACTGCCTTACTTTATTATTATCACAGGGATGCAATGCGTCAGTTCCAATCATCCAATGCGCCACGTTTGGTGCACGCGCCAGAGGTTGGCCATCCCTGCCCTAAAGTGATAATTTAGATGATATGCAATTTTGCATATGAAAACCCCAAGTGTGTTAAGTTTCTTATGGGAAAATTTAATCTGCTTAACGTTGTATATGCGTTTGGTCATCTACGCGGCACCTTACCAGACCAACAATTTTTATTTACGCGGCGCGAGAGGTCCAGACGCGCCAATTATTAGTTACGCTGTACATTCTTGACCATACGCGGGAAGCAGCGCGGGGAGGGTGCGCAGTATGTCGCTGTTGCATTATCGCTGACGTCATATGACGTATCGGACTGTGATTGGGCCACGCATCCTTACCTCACTCCACCGCTAGCTGTGATTGGTCTAGTGTAATATGACGTGCCCAGCCACCGGATGGAAGAAGTCGCTGACCTAGCCAGGCCAGTCTCATTGTCCTCAGTCTCTGCGTATACTGTTCTCTCTTGTGCCCACTAATCTGTTCAACAATGGCTTCCGCTGGACCCCCACAACCCCAGAAAAACCTTGAATTACCTGGACCAAGCCGCCCCAAGCCCAAGAAGATACGACGCTACCTAAGTTACGAAGTAAAATACAAAATCTTTCAGGAATTAGAAAAGGGAACCCGACAAGTTGATCTCGCGCGCCAGCATGGAGTTAACGAATCTACAATTCGTACAATCAAGAAGGATGCTGCCAAGATAAAAGAACACATGAGCATCACAAAGTTTGCAGGTGCTTCAATGGTTAAGTATTGTCAGAATAAGGTGCTGCTCAAGACTGAGAATTTAATGGTTAGCTACTTGATTCCTCAGGCAAGAAGGAACATGGCCGTCGACACGCAGACAGTACAGGACTATGTGAGAGAACTCCATCAATCAGTGGCGCGAAAGATGGGAAATGCAGAGCACAAACCCTTCAATGCTTCCGCTGGGTGGCTGCAAGGGTTTAAACGTCGTAACAAGATCACGAACATTAACATTGTTGGTGAAGGAGCGAGTGCTGATCGTGTTGCCGCCTTGGATTTTCCTCCATTCTTACGAGAAATTATGGAAGAAGGACAGTACACCGACGACCAGGTGTTCAACATGGATGAATCTGGGCTGTTTTGGAAGAAATTACCTTCCAAGACCTTCGTTGTCAAGTCTGCCAGCAAGTGTCGGGGCCGGAAGTTGCAGAAGGAGTGCATCACTGTCCTGTTCACCACCAATGCCTCCGGCACCTGTAAGCTCAAGTTGTCTGTGATCCACACAGCTTGCAAGACGCATGCCTACAAAAACATGGACATGGCCAAGCTAAATGTCCACTGGCTAACTGCACATAAGGCATGGATGTTCACTGGTCTGTCCCTCTCCTGGTTTGACGACTGTTTTGTTCCCGACGTTAAGAAATTCTGTGAGCAACATAATGTTCCATTTAACATTTTGTTGCTCCTTGACAACGCACCAGGACACTCGCCCCTACTGTTGGATCGTCACCTCAGTGTAAAAGTGGTCTTCCTTCCTCCCAACACTACGTCGTTAATCCAACCCATGGACCAGGAGTTGATGTGCAACGTGAAGGCTGCTTTCTCCGCAAAGAAGTTTAAGCTCCTGAACGACTTCGCCAACACCAAGGATGACTTGAGGAACATTCTGAGTGGCACCAATAACGAGAGCGAGGATCCAGAAGAAGAGTTGGCGGAGCATGAAGTGCGAGTAAAACAGTTTTGGAAGATGTTCAACGTCAAGAAAGCTGTTGATTTCTTGGTGGAGGCATGGGGGCAGCTGTCTGTGGCCACGATTCGTCACGCGTGGCGGCATGTGTTGCAAGGTATCCCAGGTGGGAGGCAGAGGCAACCGGTGGCTGGTGAGGCTCAGTCTGTTGCAGTGGACCTTGCAAGAGAGGCTGCACAAAATGTTACAGCTGAAAGCTTCTCTGAGACCACCAACGACGACATCCTGGAGGTAATCAGGCAACCTGAGGTGACTGCGGACGAGTTGTTGGAAGATGATGATGTCAGCGAGGAGGCAGGTGGTGCAGCAGAACGAGAACAACAGAAGTTAACTCATGGTGATGTAAAGGAAGACATCGAGCATGCTGAGAGACTCAAGCTCATCCTGTCCAAAGACCCAGTAAATCACCGATATAAAGTCTCCAATAACCATCTGTTGCAACTATTGAGCCGTATATCCATATGTATCACGACCACATCAACACTAGCCATCAGCGAACATCACTGAGTTCTTCACCCGCAACCCACCACAGCCAGCCCAAGTCAGTGACAGTGACAATATGGACTTTGAGGGGCTTGTCAGGGAGGCTCTGCTAACCACTGTGGTGGATAGTGATACAAGTGATTCACCTGAAGGCCACTAATCTGCCCTCTGCCTCGGAACCATCCCCCATCTCTTCTACTAATGTAAGTGTTAAACCTTGGTATTTCTTTTACCTGGTAAAGTATATTAATCTCTTATTGATATTTCGCTTCTATATTAAGTGTGTTTCCATACCATCATAAAATTAAGATGTTATTCTTACTACAACGTACGTATTGTGTCGGAAAAAGGGTAGTCTGGGGGTCGGCCCAGTCTCTATTTCAATTAATCCCATATGTTCTGTTATTTCGTTTACTCGTTTTATGCGGACCTCCAAGGGTTTAATTGACCATCAAGACTATACTGTACAGTATAGGATGTCGTCGTTGGTGGTCTCGGAGAAGCCTCTAACACTGTGCAGCCTCTCTTGCAAGGTCCACTGCAACAGACTGAGCCTCACCAGCCACCGGTTGCCTCTGCCTCCCACCTGGGATACCTTGCAACACATGCCGCCACGCGTGACGAATCGTTGCCACAGACAGCTGCCCCCATGCCTCCACCAAGAAATCAACAGCTTTCTTGACGTTGAACATCTTCCAAAACTGTTTTACTCGCACTTCATGCTCCGCCAACTCTTCTTCTGGATCCTCGCTCTCGTTATTGGTGCCACTCAGAATGTTCCTCAAGTCATCCTTGGTGTTGGTGAAGTCGTCCAGGAGCCGAAATTTCTTTGCAGAGAAAGCAGCCTTGACATTACATATCAACTCCTGATCCATGGGCTGGATTAACGACGTCGTGTTGGGAGGAAGGAAGACCACTTTTACACTGGGGTGACGATCCAACAGTAGGGGCGAGTGTCCTGGTGCGTTGTCAAGGAGCAACAAAATGTTGAACGGCACAATATTTTGTGCACAGAATTTCTTTACATCAGGAACGAAACAGTCGTCAAACCAGGAGGGACAGACCAGTGAACATCCACGCCTTCCTTGAGGTTAGCCAGTGGACATTTAGTTTGGTCATGTCCATGTTTTTGAAGGCATGTGGCTTGCGGGCTATGTGGATCACAGACAACTTGAGCTCACAGGTGCCGGAGGCATTGGTGGTGAACAGGACGGTGATGCGCTCCTTCTGCAACTTCGGGCCCCTACACTTGCTGGCAGACTTTACTATGAATGTCTTGGAAGGTAATTTCTTCTAAAACAGCCCGGATTCATCCATGTTGAACACCTGGTCGTCGGTGTAATGTCCTTCTTCCATAATTTCTCGTAAGAATGAAGGAAAATCTATGGCGGCAACACGATCAGCACTCGCTCCTTCACCAACAATGTTAATGTTCATGATCTTGTTACGACGTTTAAACCCTTGCAGCCACCCAGCGGAAGCATTGAAGGGTTTGGGCTCTGCAATTCCCATCTTTCGTGCCACTGACACGTACAGTTTAGGCTTTCCTTCCCGGGATCTCGGGATCAAGTGGTTATGTTTTTTTTTCTCGGGAATTTGGTTCAAATCCCGGGATTCTTATTGTTATTCCTTATCTCTTATTTGCACTGTGTAAAATACAAAAACGCATGAATGTTTGAAGTAAGTAATGAGGAGGAATTACCAAATTGGCAACCACCAGCTAAGGATAATATGGAAATATCTGTAGAAGAACAAATGACACTCACAGATAAACTCAAGGCAGCAACAGAACAGGTTCGGAGTAAAAGTAGAAAGGTGTATGAATGCAAACATATTAGGAAAGAGTTCGATGTGTTTGAGGCAACAGGAGAGAGAACACATAATTTAGAGAAACTATTCCAGGTCCTCATCTCAGTACCACCAACTTCAGTTGAAGCCGAAAGGGCATTTTCAGCTGCTGGCCTATTTATTACAAAACTAAGAACAAGGCTCACTGACCGCAGTATTGACTGTTTGTGCTTCTTGAGGAGTTATTTCACGAACAACTGTTAGTGTGTGCATGGCTCTGTGTGTGTGCAAATGATTCTATTCCTTTTTTTCGCAGGTCATTCAAGAGTTCTTTAAGTTTTTTGTAGAGTAGGGCTTCCAAATGGCATAGAATAATTCTTTTTTTATAATGGCTAACTTTGAATGTCATTCCAAATATCAGAGTTTCTTTTGTGGCTAACAGAATGAGATTGACTGTTTGTGCTTCTTAAAGAGTTATTTCATGAACAACTTTTGATGTGTGCGTGACTGTGTGGCTTGTGTGCGCAAATGATTTTATGCAATTATTTTTTTCACAGGTCATTCAAGTGTTCGCTTTAGGTTTTTGTAGAATGTGGCTTCAAAATGGCATTAAATATAGAATTCTTATTTTTTATAATAGCAAACTTTGAATGCCATTCAAAATGTCCGAGTTTCTTTTATGGCTAACGGAATGAGATTAATTAAAATTTTGCTTGTTAAATCATAATATGTACCTATTTTTACACCAGTATGCAAGTTAATAAAGATAACTTTGCTTCAGTGTAATATAATTTATCAAATCAATTGCCTATCAAGTAATCTACAGATACTACACTAATGAAGTACAGTATAGGGTTAGCATATAGCATTAGTTAGTACAAATATCACCCGATGTGGGAAATCCCGGGATCCTGGGAAATATCCTGGTTTGTCCCAGAATCCCTAGTACAGTTCTCTCGCATAGTCCTGCAATGTCCGAGTGTCGACCGCCACGTTCCTTCTCGCCTGATGAATCAAGTAGCTTACCAATAAATTCTCCGTCTTGAGCAGCACATTATTCTGACAATACTTGACCAACAAGGCACATACAGACTTTGTGATGCTCATGTGTTCTTATATCTTGGCGGCATCTTTCTTGATGGTGCGGATCATAGATTTGTTAACGCATTGCTGTCTCACCAGATCGACCTGCCTCGTTCCTTTTTCTAACTCCTGAACGATTTTATATTTCACTTTGTAGCTTAAGGCGCGTCGCGGTTTGGGGCGGCTTGGTCCAGGTAATTCAAGGTTTTTCTGTGGTGGTGGGGGTCCAGCAGATGCCATTGTTGAACAGGTTAGCGGGCACGAGAGAGAACTGTATACACGGTGACTGAGGACAATGAGACTGGCACACCTAAGGTCAGCGACTTATTCCCTTTAGTGGCAGGGCACGTCATGTTACATTAGACCAATCACAGCTAGTGGCGGAGGGAATGCGTGGGTGGTAAGGATGCGAGGCCCACTCACATCCAGATACGTCATATGACATCAGCGGTGACGTAAGAGCGACCTAGTGAGCAGCTTGCCCGCGCCGCTTCCCGCGTAAATTCAGGAATGTACCGCGTAACTAATAATTGTCGCGTCTGGCCAGCTGCCGCCTAAATGACCAACCGCGTAAAGGAAATCTGCATAAATCGAGACTATACTAATGTAGTTTACAAGAATGTAACAACGACGTTAACTGTTAACCGAGGACTTACTATACACCTAATCTAAATTTCTTTGTATATCAAAATTAATTAACGTTTTTTAACTTTTGTGTTATATAAATGGTGTCAAAATGGGCAAATTAACCAGAACTTTTTAATAACCTGGCATCTGAAGGCCATAACTTAGACAAGGCAGTAGATCAGTTACAATATCATTAGGGTTTCCCTAAACAAAACCTATGTCCACAGGGACAAAACTATTTGTCAAGATCATTACCCACTTTAATCCAGGCAGGAGCATTAAAGCTTCATAGCTGGTGTAAGTGGTGGCAATACAGTACCTCGATGATGGCTCCTTGATGGGGTCCAGCAGTATGGGGCATGAGTCTCCAAGCAGTGTGCTCAGAGTCATTGCTGCACCTTCTGCTGAGGAGTCCAAGCAATATCCACCCTGTACATCAAGCAAACATCATAAGAGTGAATTGAGGTTCATGGAAATTTTATAAATACTGAACAAGTGGTGTAAACCAGATGAATAGTTTGGGTCCTTGTAGTGGCCATAGCCACTAAAGTAACATCTATTACAGCTGTAAGAATGAATAAATGAATGCCAGTGTTTGTGTGACAGGAATAGATGGGGGGGGAGGGGGGTGTGTTACAAGAATTGAGGAAATACAGAAATCATTGATTTAATTTTAATTGCAAGGAATGTTTGTTGTTGCCAGTCTGGCCACAATACTTTCCCATATCCTGAAATTTAGGCCTATGAGTCATTTTAAATTAACTTTCAATCTTCCATTTCTTACACCCAGAGTTTTAATCACCCTCTTCCGTCGAAGAGGGTGATTAAAACTCTGAAGGAGACTGCATTACAGAGCTTGACGGGGAGGAGTGGCAGTAAAACTAACTAATTCCAATATCATAAATTACTTTTATTGGAATTAGTTAATTTTACCGCCACTCCTCCCCGTCAAGTACTCATTTATTTATTTTTGTTTGAACTGGGTTGAAACAGGACAATCCTTTTCAACAATAATGAAGCCTGTAATGTATAAATTATGCAAAAAATAAAATTCTCGCGGGAAAAATTGGCCACAGAACAAAGATGACCAGAGCTCACGAGTGGTTCGATAAGACTTTCGTCGTGGTCGCGGAAACTTAAAAATCTTTGTGCGCGCGAGGAGATTAAAAGAATGATTTGATACAAACTTATGTCTTGAAAACCTTACCTCAAAAACTACAGCCACTCTCCCTTGGGCCAACGTCATCAAACTGGAAGTAAGGTGGGAGTAGAAGCCTGATGACACATCCATTTCTCCCTGGCACAACACAAGAGAAGATTAGTGTATGACATGGTCAAGGTTTGAAGAAGATGAGTGACCAAAATAACTAAGTGAGGGAGGGAGCATCCATGTATCCAATAAGCTTTACAGCCAGTAACTTGACAAACAACCAGATGAAGTGAGATTTAGGTAAACAAGCAGATGAATCAGTAATCATGAAGCATCATAAAATAAGAGGAAACTTTTATAAGTACTGTCCTGTACAGCCTGAAGAATCAGATATGGTACCTAAGAACAGTATCTTATTAACTTTGTGCTGCACCAAGATCCTGTGTTTCAACACAGCAATGAACCAAATTCTTTAAGTCAACCCACTTCAAATATCTGTGATTTAGTGTTACACGATACTTGAAGCTTACTTTACACTGTCATACTCATCTTACTTTACAGTCATACTCATCTTAATTTACAGTCATACTCATCTTAATTTACACTGTCATAGTCATCTTACTTCACACTGTCATACTCATCAGACACTGGGATGAGTAGGAAGAAGGCTGTTAGGGAATTTTCCCTTAAAACAGAGATTATGTTCTGTGTAATTATATTTTTCTAAAGACTGCATCAAGATCATAGAACATTGAGAATATAGGACATAAATGCTTGAATATCTATGTAGACAATCTACAATAATATATAAAAAAGTGAGAGACATGAGAACTTGTTGTGAAATTAGAGTACCATAGCAGGATACACCTTGTCCCATACAGCAGTAATAATGAAGGTACAGCATAACAATAAATAAAGGGTAAAGGTGCACTTAAATATGCACTATTCTGGCTACCTTCCATTACAGTATAAGTGGGAATCTATTTACAGAAGCTCTCACTGAGGCTATAAGAATACCTTTGCTGAAACAAACAAATGAGCAACTCGTACAATGATCCTTCCAATCTCTCACTGAGCCTTTTCTATACATTATTGCCCTTGTAATCATTAACACTTATCAACTCCACTATTAATAATTCTCAGAAACTAACATAAAACAATAAGTGGAAAAATTTTCACATCTTTACAAAGTTCCATGTATTTTTTGCTGCCTCACCTTAGTGCTCACTATACCACTGACTGAATACACGGTCACAAGAAAGGAGAGATGGAACAAAGGAAGAGGTGTATCAATTATCAGTTACAATATGCAAGATATATGAAGCAATGAAGTATGATAGTGTATTAATTACTTATTTAAGATTTATGAAGCAATGAAGTATGATAGTGTATTAATACTTCTGTAAGATTTATGAAGCAATATGCATGATCTATGTGGACAGAAACCCAAGGAACATAAATTAATTAGTTGTAGAAAATAAATAAAGACTAAAGACTTACAGTACGACCTAAATACTTTGCCTTAAAAAGTGTTAAGTCTTGGAGTATGGTCTACAAGATTCTGTTAACTGGCTTTAAGAAAATGACAAAGTATACTGGTTCTCTTAACTTTAACTATAGGAATCATCAAGAGTGTCAATAAACTCACCTTAAGGTCACCCAGTGCAGAATCAAAACCAGAAGATATTATAACCAGCTATGGACTGAACTAGAAGTCAAGAAATATCATGAAATTCATTAAAACAAAAAAGTCAAATCAATATGACCTCAGTACATGTAGCAAGACTTAATGTTCTGTATTTTATTCCTGAAAATCTTTAACATAAACTTGTCTTTTTTTTTCAATTCTGGGCATAGTGTCTTATTTGAAACTTGGCAGGACTGTTCTTGGGTCTAATACACACCACACCATCTTATATTTAATTTTTTTTAAGGAATAATGCGCTCAAAAAGCCTTTAGATATTTTTCCCTTTAAATTATAGGTCAATTAATCTGAAACTTCTACAGACTTTTTCATTTTTGTTGTTTTAAAGATTTTATGAGGTAAACAAGAAATCTAAGTCCAATATACATAAATATTATGCTTTTGCTCAGTCATAGTTAAACCAATTAAGAGAAGCATTGACACACACACACAAACCTGGATTTATGCCCCATACAATGATTTTTAGAAATGCAATTTTTGTGCATTTTTGGTCATTAAACAGGAGTCAAATATTGTATAACAAAAACACCAAACGTGGGGGATTTTGACATATATTGTATAGGACTGTAATTCTGCTGTAGCTTAACAAATACATTTTGGGAGTGTGTAAAAAAAAAATTTATGCATCCTCCAAAGAGCAACACAAACACTGTATACTTGTGTACTTTTTAACTTTCTTATCATTGTACAGTTGAAAAACTCACCAGGAGGTAAGTGAAACTGTATTGGGTAAACATGTTTTGAGAATAAAAACAAGCAGAGATCACACAATAGTCGTCAAATCTACTGACTGAGGAGTATCCCTTGTTTTACTTTGCAAAATATTAACCTCCAAGTTTCAAATTCATTTCAAGGCACTATAGAGCCACAGAACAAGCCTGATGTTAACACTCTTGTGCACCACAATACAACAACAAGTCAATCATAAGCTCATTCAATTGGCACTGATGTGTATTTGTGTCACTCAAGAAAAAGAAAAAATCACTATAAAAGAATAATTTCAATTAATGCACGAGATTTTGGTGTGTCATTCCTGTAGCCGTTTTCTCGTGGTAATCCATCTACAATTAGCTGCATGATAACTGTCCATAGAGTGATGACATGAATACATCAGTTACTATATGTCTCAGCAGGCAAGCTAGGTCTTTTGTACTGTACTAAGCATTTAAAAATTGTATCTCACTATCCATCTCATACACTCGTGCCCTCCATTGTGCGTTAATATTCGCCTGTAAATCATTTATTTTTAACGATATACCACTTGTTTAAACTTGTAACTGTCCCGTCTGTAAACTGCACAATAAATTCTCCGCTGTGGATATGATAAACGTCTCAGCTATTTGTAAAAGTGATAAAAGTGTTTATAAGTTTATTTCATGATATTTCAAATGCAGACACTGCTTCACTGTATATCATACCTTCTCCCCAACTGCAACTCCCTCAAGCATCCACCATCACTCAGAAGAGTAAGATTATTTTAAAATAGTTTTTTATATTGATATAATATTATAAAGATGTATTATTGTATACTGTACTATGTTATGTTATACTACAATATGTTGTACAGTACACAAATTGGGGATGGAAATGTTTTTTTTCTAAAATCATTCCAACCAAACTGCACTGGCTAACAAATTTCTAAAACTACCATAACATTCCTAAACAATTTTAATATTTTATTTAGAAAAGTATAAAAATAATGGCATAAACTAAAATGAGTGACTAATTTTGGAAAAAATTCTAGATAATCCATTTTTTTCTTCAATTTACCAGCCTTATTATTATTTACTCATATAGTTTTGTTTATTTCACCAATATAAAGCATAAAGTGTGTTTTTGTTACTTGGTTGTTTGTTAGCTAAAATACAAGTTGATTGTAGTATTGAAAACTAACGCATGATTTCACATCAAAATAATTTCTTCTTTTTCTCTTTCACATAGAATGTAGTTGGTTTTATACAAAAAAATCAACCAGTTGCCAAAAAATCGACCCAAAGAAAAAAGGATACAGCGCGGCTCTTCTGTACACAAAGTCACAACTAGCCCCATGTGTAGGAGGGAATGATGTTATAAATACAGGGCTGCACAAGAGTGTTAATACATTCAGCAGCACAATGATGACAGATGTTTAAGTTGCTTTCATGTGCCGAGGTGATTGAGGTGAGCAATAGCTCAGCCTGACTGTTTAAATGTGTAACAGCTCTCACCTCAGGACACCCAACAGCAGCATCATACCCCGCTGATACAATGATGAGCTCTGGGTTGAACTGTAATTAGAAAGACAAGTGTTGGATATGTATACCCTTGGTTAATGAAAAGAAGAGATCAAAGAATGGTTATACAGTATTATATTCAACACATCATAGATCACTCCAGTTATCTTTAATATGAAAGTTATGAGAAGGATACAAATTGTTCATAAGTGTACCATTTTCACCAGTATATAGTATCGGTAAGCACAATCACTTACAGGAACTACTTGTGGATTTAAAATACTGTACTGTACATATAAATTATCTCTGAATTTAAAACACATTCATTGAGGATTGAAGTCAGATTCACTCATACGAACACTGTACTGTCATCATAATACTGTACAATGACAGAGCTTGGGGTCTCTTACTGCTCTTCTTTTGTACTTAGCAACTTATAAATATACAGTACAGTATAGTGTACTTTATTGACACTTGTAAACACCACATATAACACTAAGCCTTATAAATACCCTGTACTGTAAACAGTATCTTTAAGTTAGTAGATATTTTTTGCAAGCTGTTTTTAAATAAAAACTAATTGATGAAGTAAATATCATACAGTATACAGAAGCACAAGATTTTTAAGTGTAGAAAACAGTGGAATGATAAATTGCAGGAAAAAATCTTAAAACTTTACCACATCCTGTACATTAAGAATTTAACACCTTGAATGACAGGTTATGTAGTCACCTATCAATTATGAATGCATTTAACTCCAAACAGGATTCACACAGACGTGACAGTTTCTCTGCAGCTCCTGTCCATCTGTTCTCAAGCCCCAAAACTGACCTTTGTCCGGTCACAAAATAATGCTGTAGACAAGTCATGTTTATTAAGCCACCTGAATAGGTAAAGAAAAGAAGTTCTTTTTTTAATATGATTCACATAATAAAGAAGCTACTTTGTGGATACAATGCAAGAGTGAAAAGTGCTGTACTGTATTATATAAATAACTTTTCACTCAGAATAAAATCTGGCAGCTGAAAGTGTGTGTATTAGTCTGTTGACCAAAAGCACATCGAAAAAATCTCCAAAATTGAGCCTTGTTAGTACAGTAAACCCTCAATATTTGCATTATCTGGAATCAAAAAGTTTGCCCATTCTCTATTTAGTAGATGTATACTTATTCACCAATTATGACCTCAACCTCTAGTATTGATGACTTTTCAAGAGGTTAAAATCCAAGCATCTGGGGAGTGGGAACATCATAATCTAAAAAATATAATTTATTGTAGCAGTATCTTGAGGGCAATACCGCATTCACTTCTGATAAACTAATTTCAAATTTACTTAAAACCAAAATCAGTAAAAAATGTTACTTTTTCACTTTCAACTTACCTAACATCTGTGCTGTTTAATAAGCTTAATTCCACATTTTTACCTTAAAATCAATAACAATAAAGAGCCAACACTTAAAGATCTGTACTTTCATTAAATTACTAGATAAAGATATCTTCACAATAAATAATATACAAGGCTTGGGGTACTGTCACCATAAGCAATGACCAAACAAATGCTGGCTTGCTTAACTCCATTATGTATAGAGAATCAAAAGTCACCTTGTATGAAATCGTAGGTAATAATGAAAAAAATTATATAAATAAACTAAATTAATAATTTAATGGCAATTACAGTCAACCCTCGCTTTACGTGGTCCCACATTCCGCGTTTCCACGGTACCCTGCCGAAACCGGAATGCTCACATTCCGCGGTGCGTGTACCCCTTTACGCGGGTGACGTATAATTTTTTTATTTAGCTCATAAAATTCATACAAATTATCCGGCCAGAATATAATTTACATTGCTGGAATTCTTACAATTTGATGATCATTTTGAATATAAGCATCATAGATTTTGCGTTAGACATAAAATTTTAGATCTAATGCAAGTATTTTGTTTACTCAGAGCAAATATGTTATCTTTTGTGCAAAATATATGAAGTGTATATTCAAAATATTCCTGGTCTTGCAAGGAATCCAGCAATGCCAATTATATTATCCTAACTTTAGTCTGAGGTATTATTTATTACTAAAAATGTAAATACTGTATACTGTTATAACCCAATCATTTCTCTGGTAGGGAGGGAAGGTGGGGGTGAGGGGTAGGGAGGGAGGGAGGGAGGGACCCGGGGAGCAGGTGGGAAGAGGGGGGGAGGTGGGGTATTTTGATTGACAGATAGTATTTTGTTAAGTATATTTTGTTTATTTATTGAAGATATTTGTTTTAGCTCATAAAATTCATACAAATTACCCGGCCAGAATATAATTTACATTGCTGGAATTCTTACAATTTGATGATCATTTTGAATATAAACATCATAGATTTTGCATTAGACATACAAATATTAGATCTACTTTAAGTATTTTGTTTACTCTTAAATATGTTATCTTTTGTGCAAAATATATGACATTTATATTCAAAATATTCCTGGTCTTAAAAGCAATCCAGCAATGTCAATTATATTATCCTAACTTTAGTTTGAGGTATTATTTATAACTATACCTTAAAATCTAGTAGTTTTCCCCCCAAAATTTCTCAGAGAGGGAAGAGCCAGCGAGTGTAGTGTGAGAAGAGGGGGAGGGAGTTGAGTCCATTGTTTGAATGGACATTAACTTGGCAACTGTATTTCTCTATTTCTCTTAAGTATTAATTGTGTGCATGTACCATCATAAAATTAAGATGTTATTTTTACTAGAACATAGGTATTGTGTCGGAAAAAGTGGAGTTTGGGGGTCAGCCGGTCTCTATTTCATTTAATCCCATATGTTATGTTGTTCACTTTACGCGTTTCTCACTTTCCGCGGTACGCTGTGGGTTGAATTAACCGTGTAAAGCGAGGGTTCACTGTATATCAAGAAAAAGGAATATAAAGTTGATTTGATCTGGGTTGCTCTCCCATACAGTCTGTGTTATGCACGTTAAAGTGGTGATGATCCCACAATTTTATGGTCATAATTTTGCATTTTCTGCTACTCAAAGTGGTGGTACCTGGACCGGTACCGGTACGTGAGGTATCGGCTGCCGGTCCGTGGAGTTTCCAGAAAAGAAAGAAACAATAGTATAATTTAACAGTAATGCATCCAAGGGGAGAGCCGTCAAACCTCAAGAGGCATTTAAATATAAAACATAAAGGAAATGAGTTCAAAGTCGAAAGAGTTCTTTGAAAGAAAGCATGTTGATTTAAAAGGCCGTCAGAAACAGATCTTTGAAATGTCACACATAAATACTTGTGCTTTGCGGGCTTCTTATAAAGTAGTACTTCGAGTTGCTAAGGCTAAAAAGCCATACACAATCGGAGAGACGCTAGTGATAGGCTGTATTAAGGATGTCTGCAAGGAAATGCTGGGCTCGAGCCGGCGCTAAGGAAAGTGGCTCAGGTGCCACTTTCAAATGACACTATAACTTGACGAATTCACGATCTGGCTCACGATATGGAAGATCAGCTCATAGGACAGATTAAATTAACAAAGTACTTTTCTTTGCAGCTTGATGAATGTCCAGATATTGCTAATATGGCAATTCTGTTGGTGTATGTGCACTTTGAACATAAGGGTGATTTGAAGGAAGAGTTTTTTCTCTGCTTCACTACCAACAAAAACAACTAGTTCGGAAGTGTTCAAGACTGTGACTACAACGTTAACAAATGTGGGTTGGTGTATGTATATTATGTATGCTGGATTATATATCATGTATGTATATTATGTATGTGCTCCATTTATGTATTATTTATTCAGCCTAGCTAGCAGCGTGTGGCAATGTTATTACCATATCCCACACGCTTAATTAATGTGCCTGGCGACGTATGGAAGCTGCTAATGTATCACTTGCCATACGTCGCCTATAGCAGTTGACCGGGAGCCTAGTCAAGAGAGAGTGCTGCTCTCCTTTGTGTACATACTCTTATCCAGTAAACCGAACCTACAAAACTATACAGGTGTTTGTGTTCTCTCCTGTATATAGAACTTATTATTCAGAACCTAACATGGCGCAGTGATCCGATCTTACTGGATAATTACGAGTGATAGCGCAAAGTTTGTAGAAAGCCGGCTAGGGTCCCCTCCCGTCTTGGGTCAAGCCTTGGGTCAACTCCCGCGCCATCTCTCCTCGAAGAATTTCAGCAACTTTGAGCAGTGTCAGTGACAGTGATTTTCTGTGAAGTGTTTAGTGCATTGTGTGTTCGTGCCATTCATGTGTGACCTTGTTCTAAAGGATTCCCAAGGTATACGGCACGTTCTGGGCATTTGTAAGGAGTAAAGTTCAGTGCACCCGTCTCTGACCGCGTCCTGAGGGTAACTAGACTGACTGGGAGTCGCCGCGCCTCTCCCTCCACCCCCCTCACAGCGCCGCCTCCACCCCCCCTCACAGCTGGGGCGAGACGCTTTGCCGGCCCGGGACACACACTCACACGTACTAACACTCGCTGACCGCGCGGCTTCCTTATATATATTTTATATATATAACCTACTTATCTGTGTATTTAATTAATTTTTTGTCTGAAATCTTGTTGATACGACGGGCTGACCGGTCAACACTGATTTAAGACATAGTACACAGAGGAAGTAGTTATGTCTCACGCCTTACGTAGCCGTGGACCCAGCGTCTGGATGACTCAGGCGGGTGATAGCCCCGCAGAGATGGATGACCAGACCGGCCACGACGCTTCAGCCCCCACATCGCGCAGTCCCTCACCTCAATATTCAGCGTTGTCTCCAGAGATAATTGCTTTACTGAAGTTTATGAGAGATGAGAAACGCGAGGATGAAGCCCACAGACGTTTGGCGGATGAGCACAGAAGGCAAGCAGAGGCAGAACGAGACAACCAACGGAGATTGGAAGACAGTGAACGGTTTGAAGCCTTGATATCTCGCCTCACTGTTAACCAAGCCCCTGGCTCTAACACTGCCTCGGTACTGACTGGTTCAGATACCTCATCCATGCTTCCTTCACACCCCCCAGCCCCACCTAAAGCAGCAGCTCAAACGCCGCCCATCTTGAAGCCTGATGAGACTTTCCAGACTTTTCGTGAATGGCGGCGACGGTGGACTGACTACTCTACAATGGTGGATCTCCAGAGTTTGTCACAGCCTAAACAACTCATCCAGCTGCGCATGTGCCTGTCCTTGGAAATTCAGCGTGCCTTGGAACATACGTTGCAGGTACCCCCAACCTCTTTGCTGTCTGTAGAGGAGGTACTGGACGTTCTACAACGGCACATCAAAGGACAGCAGAATGAAGCTCTGCGCAGGAGGGAATTGTTTAGCTGCAGACAGATGGAGGGTGAGTCTTTTGATGCCTTTTACGTGCGTCTTAAGAGAGCCTCGGAAGAGGTAGATATATGTCCAGGCCACCACCAGCAGTGCGAGGAGACCCAGTTGAAGCAGGTGATCCTGATGGGTGTTAAGGACGAGGAACTTGTCCAACGCCTCACCTCCCTCGACTCTTCCTCTTCTCTTAAGGATGTGTTGACGATATGTCGCTCCTATGAGGCTGCCAGGTGTGCCACCTCTGCCATCCGTGCTCCCCCTACAGCTGTACGCGCTGTGTCCTGGTACAAGAAGGACAAGAAGTCTGTTCCTACGCCTTCGCCCACCACGTCCACGCCTGGTTTATTTTGCAACAACTGTGGTAAGCAGCACGGAACACAGGTGTGTCCAGCTGCTCAGTCTACCTGCAACAGTTGTGACCGTAAGGGCCACTGGTCACTCACAGTACGGTGCCCAGCCAAACGCGTCCAGTGCAATGTGTGTGGTCGTCTGGGCCACTATGACAAGTGTTGCCCTTCCAACATACCCAAGGGACCGCGTCGGCGGAAGCTTCAGCCCCCCTCCACCAGAGAGGGCCGCCCACAGTCTTCCAATCAGAGGTACGACGACTCCTGACAACGCTCGAGCCACATTAGGAATGTGTGCTCCCCCCCGCGTCCCAGGACCAAAGTCCCCCAGTACATCAGCGTCATCGTGACCTACGGCGGTGTGTCATCCCGTCTTCAGATGTTGCCCGACACCGGCGCTGATGCTACAGTCATCGGTCCCCAGCATTTGCAATGCTTGGGGCTCTCTCCAAGTGATCTAGGACCGCCCCCCAAGGATCTCCGCTTTATGGCAGATGGTTCACAGATGACCCCGGCCCTAGGTTCACTCTATGCACACGTCACCTTTGGCAACAGGTCGTGTCAAGCCTGGATTGATGTGCATAATGGTGTCCCGACTCCTTTGCTGTCCTACAGACATTGCCAAGAGTTGGCCATCATCCCCCAGGACTTCCCAACACCGATTCTCGAGGTAAAACACGCCAACAGGGTGCACGAAGGGAGCAGCAACTACCCTGCTGCCGCCCTGCCCCTACCTCTGGCCAGTGACACCTCTCCTTCGGTAGTTGTCCCTGCTGCTTCAAGTCTCCACGCCTTGGCTCGCCTCCACGACAGTCACTGTGGAGCCGAGGCCACCAAACGGCGTGCAAGACAGACTGTGTTCCGGCCTGGCATCGACCCCGACATCTCCAATGCTGTCCAGGTGTGTAAGCCCCGCCACGTATTACAACCCAGCCAGCAGCAGGAACCCTTTATGAGTGACGACGACCCCACCCGCCCCTTTGAGTCTGTGTCGGCCGACTTTTTCTGTGTGTCAGGAAAGTCCTTCCTCGTTATCGTCGACCGTCTCTCTGGTTGGCCGGTTGTCATCAAGTGCGGTAATGACACGACGTCTGCCGCCACTACTTCCGTGACGTGGGCGTTCCTGTACGCCTGCGAACCGACGGAGGGCCTCAGTTCACAAGCCGGGACTTTGCTGTGTTCCTCGACCGATGGGGAGTCCGGCATGTGTTGTCATCGCCCCATTACCCGCAGTCCAACGGCCACGCTGAGGCTGCTGTCAAATCCCTGAAGCACCTCATCCTTAAGGTGGCCCCTTCTGGGAACATTGACTGCGAGGCCTTCGACAGGGGTCTTCTTGAACTCCGCAACACACCTAACTACACCGGACGCTCCCCTGCCCAGGTTTTGTATGGACGCCCCCTTCGTTCTTGTGTCCCTGCTCACCCTCAATCCTTCTCCAAGGAGTGGCAGGCCAAGACAGAGGATTGTGATCGCCGAGCCGCCGAACGTGTTCAGGACGTCGTCGCCCGCTACAATGACCACGCCCGTTCTCTCCCCAGGTTGAGTGTCGGCACCCAAGTCCGTGTTCAGGACCCGACCTCCCTACGTTGGGACAAAGTAGGCGTAGTCATGGGTCTCGGCAGGTCACGGGACTACCAGGTGCGGTTACCCAGTGGTCGTGTGTGGTGGAGGAACCGCCGTTTTCTCCGACCCGTAACAATGCCTTCTGCTGGCCCCGCCACCAGTGTTGAGTCCCATACCCTTCCCAGTGATGAAGTCCCTCGACGCTCAGAACGGATCCAAAAGAAAAGGTCCGCTCAAGACTTTGCTATGAGCGTATAGGGGGGAGGGAGGTGTATGTATATTATGTATGCTGGATTATATATCATGTATGTATATTATGTATGTGCTCCATTTATGTATTATTTATTCAGCCTAGCTAGCAGCGTGTGGCAATGTTATTACCATATCCCACACGCTTAATTAATGTGCCTGGCGACGTATGGAAGCTGCTAATGTATCACTTGCCATACGTCGCCTATAGCAGTTGACCGGGAGCCTAGTCAAGAGAGAGTGCTGCTCTCCTTTGTGTACATACTCTTATCCAGTAAACCGAACCTACAAAACTATACAGGTGTTTGTGTTCTCTCCTGTATATAGAACTTATTATTCAGAACCTAACAAAGGAAGAGTTTTTTCTCTGCTTCACTACCAACAAAAACAACTAGTTCGGAAGTGTTCAAGACTGTGACTACAACGTTAACAAATGTGGGTTGGATTTCAAGTTTTGTGTAGGCGTATGTTCTGATGGCGCTGCCGCAATGATAGGACGGCATTCGGGAGTAGTTACCCAGATCAAGGCGCTTGCCCCAGAATGCAAGTCGACGCACTGCTTCCTTCACCGAGAAAGTCTTGCAACAAAAAAAATTTCAACAGAACTAAACAGTGTGCTCAGCGAGGATGTAAAAATTGTGAACCATGTAAAGGCAAATGCTTTAAATTTAAGACGATTCACTGCATTATGTGATGATATGGGAGCTGATCATAAACAGCTACTATTGCCTGCCGATGTACATTGGTCATCGAGGGGAAAAGTCCCAAGAGTATTTGATCTGCGAAACGAGCTTGCCGAGTTTCTTCAGGACAAAAAACCAAATTGGTCACAATTGTTCAGATGTGGATTGGCTAGCCAAGCTGGCTTATTTGGCTGATATCTTTGCCATCTTTAATGATCTCAACACCTCCATGTAGGGAAGGATGGCTTCATGTTTTACAATGGCAGACAAGATCGACGGACAAAAACGAAAGCTAGAAGCATGGAAGAATCGAGTGTCAAGAGATTGTTATGACACCTTTCACCAATTAGCGGCAGTCATCGCCGATGCAGGCGAAGACCTTAATGTTACATCTCTACGAATTGTCATCAGAGAACACTTGACGAATTTGGCAGAACGTTTTCGGCATTACTTTCCAGCAGAAGAAGATCCACAGAAAGGGAAAGGATGGATCCGAAATCCGTTTATGCCATTGAGAGATGACTTAAGTGTCACTATGGAGGATAAATTGTTGGAGCTGGCTGCTGACGAAGGATTGAAGATGAGTTTCGAAACACAACATCACTTGGTTCCTTTTGGATAAAAGTGAAAGCAGAATATCCTGAGCTTACTGAAATTGCTCTGAAAACTCTTCTCCCATTTCCCTCAACATACCTCTGCGAGACTGGCTTCTCAACCATGAGTGTCATAAAGACAAAGTAAAGGAATAGTACGGACATTCATTCTCCATTGCGCGTGGCACTGTCCTCAATTGAACCACGATTGGATAAGATGACAAAGAAGAAGCAGGATCACCTTTAACATTAGTAAAGGTTAAGGTTTTAACATGCCTATTATTGTGTTAATAAAATAATCATCACTTTCATATTTTTGTATTACAACATATTTTAAAAATTGTTATGTCTTCAATTTAATGTTGCCTATTCCTTTCAATATTTGTTTAACGTCTTTAAGCATTGGGGTTTAAAATACAGTATAGTCTCGGTTTACGCGGTCAATTAAACCCGTGGAGGTCCGCGTAAAACGAGAAACGTGTAAACGACCACCAGACTACCCTTTTCCCGACACAATACGTACCTTGTAGTAAAAATAACATCTTAATTTTATGATGGTATGCACACACAATTAATATTTAAGAGAAATATCAATAATATTAGGTTTTTAACACTTACGTTAGTAGAAGAGATGGCTGGGCACAAGGGGATGGGGGGTTGGTTCCGAGGCAGAGGGCAGATTATTGGCCCTCACCTGTATCACTATCCACCACAGAGGCTAGCAGGGCCTCTTTGTCAAACCCCTCAAAGTCCATATCCTCACTATCAATGACTTGGGCTGGCTGTGGTGGGTGGCGGGTGAAGAACTTGGTAATGTTTTGTTGAATGGGCGACCTGGTGCGCACCCTGCCAGCGCCGCTTCCCGCGTAAATAAAATTTTTTGGTCTGGCAAGGTGCCGCGTAAATGACAAAAAGCGTAATCGAAATCCGCTTAAATCGAGACTATACTGTAACTAAAATAGAAGATTTTGTTTAACCTACTTTATTCATTATAATTTTTAATTTTATTACTTCTATATACATATGTTTATAATATCTTTGTTAGAAGGCTTTGCTAGTTTTATATTTTAATATTTATTATTTACATTGTTATATTGTATTACTAGTTAAAAAAAAAAAAAAAAAAAAAAAAAGCGTCAACTTTTATTACATTCATTACATTTTTCTGGTATAAATTAATATTACTACGAATGTTCAAATAATATTTTCTCGGATCGTAAACAAATAATATGTCACAAGCATGGTACCGGTCCCTGGCACATTGGGAAAAAAAACCTGCCGGTCCGCCACATCAGGTGGTTTGAGAAGCACTGCTGTACATTATGTGTCAGGCTAATCTTGTAAGAGACAGGCACGTGTGAAAACATGGGAAAAGGTGAAAATCATAATGCTTTACATACAGTATTGTAATGGATGACAATTTACATTTGGAAAACTTTGATGCACACTTTTTTTAAATGCTAATTTTGCACACTCATCACTGTCACACAATGCCTCAAATCATCATTACCAGCATCATGAAGTAAAGTAAAAAAAAAAAAAAAAAATTACTTTAAACCATATGTTGCAGCCTACAGTATAAGTTGACCTGGCATATAACGCTACCTTAATTATCTCAACTGAAATTGTTGATCTACACCTATATCTGGTAGTTAAGTCCTTTACTTTTAACCTCTTCGCCACTGATGGCGGTCGGTCACATCTCTGTTATGTACTCTTGGTAAGTACTGGGCATGCATTGGCTCCTGAATGTATCTGAACCTGCTCCAGTGTACGTCAAATCTGGTCTTGAAACAGCTCACATTCGGTGACATCACAACACATTCAGGCAGGTTGTTCCAAGAGTTCATGATTCTCACTCCAAAAAAGTTTGCCCTTCCAGTTTTCTGGACTTGCAGCATCTTCAACCTTGAGCTGTGACCCCTTGTGGGTGGGTGTCCGGCAGCTCCAGATATGGACACTTGACCAAGTAGTGCCCTTTGAGATGTTTATACACTGCAATTTGAAAGCCAAGTCCTCGGAGTCAGCTAAACTTACCAACATTTACTTTTTAACAGTACTATACTCACAAACAAGTTTTACCTAATTGTAGCATTTTCAAAATGTTAAAATACATTTTGGTGTTAACTCCAGCTTTCTTACAAACAAACGTTACTAGGGTACATAAATGAGGTGTAAACAAATCACAACACTTGGTGAGCAATGGCAATTTACTCGTATTGATAATTTATTAAATACTCTGTATATTGACAAGTATAACTTTTTCAAACTTAATAATTATGGTACAGTACATGATAAGAAGAGCATGTGGTACATCATACTGACAGAGGTACTCTCGACTTACAACAACCCGACATACGGCCACCGTGGTCGCATAAAATATTTTTCAAATTACGTATTTTCGAGTCCTGACGTTAGTGATCGCGCTGTGTACTGAATTCCCTTTAAAATGGCTGAAAATCATAAAAGTGAGAGTTCTCTTAGTGCTGAGAAGAAAAAGAAACACCCATTTTAAAATTTCTATGTATTATTTTTGCCTTTTCGACTTATGACCTGGTCGTTGGTCCGGAACCCCGTCGTAAGTCGAGGACAGACTATATAGTAGTACACTGTATGAGCAGTATATGGCAGCGAGCACACAGATTCTTGGTACATGATTAAATTTTTTTATTATTATTTCACCTAAAACAATACAAAATAAAACATTCAATTAACAGTACTGTGTTATTAATGGTTGTACACTGTGTTGGCAGTATGTGGCAACATGCGAACGAAGTCTACAGTCTCTGGAACTGGTAAATGATTAAAATATTATTTTATTTATAACAAAAACAATACAAAATAAAAGTTTCCTAAAAGTTAAGTTCATATTTAATACCAATGTAAACCTTCCAAGTTTAAAAATCCTTCAAAGGCTGGTTCATCATTATCAGACAAAAAGATCATCCATCATATGGGTCTGCCGACTCTGCCTTCGAATCAGTGGCGGCGATGGCATCACTAGCCGAGCTGCTGTAGGCCAACCAGCTGTTCCCAGGCACCTGCATTGTTTACAACTTTAAACCACATTCATGTAAATGTTTACCACATCCAGGTGCATTATAGTATGAATATAATGTAACTGCATTTTTAAACAATTTAACAACAAACATTACAGGTAACTGCCCGAGTAACGTTTATTTGTAAGAAACCATATGTAACACCGAAATAAATTTTAATGTTTTGAAAGCTGTCGGGATGACGAGTGTAAACACACCTTAGGCCGAGTTCAGTAACAGTTACCCTTCTGGAAAAATGCTAGTTAGGTAAAACTTTGTTTTGTGAGTGCTGGAAATTAAGTGACTGAGTCCTACCAGTAAGGTAAAGTGAAAAGCTGAAGCTAGTGGTGGAGTGTACTTAGAGGTTGACATTTTATACCTGCTGTATAAAACGACCCCATTTTTTTAACACAAATATTAGGGCTTCAAAAGTCGATCTATAGGCCACAATATACGGCATTATCATTTACAGGCAAAGTGTTTGCCGTAGTCTTTGTACTTAACCATTTTCCCCCATGTGCAGTGGTACCAGGAACCTAACCCCCTTTTTTCCACTGAATTAAGGTTTCCACATTGTCAGTTCCTGAATTTGTGGAGTTTTTTGAGAACCTAATCCTGCAACTATTAAGGGTCTACTGTACATGAAACGGTCTGTTCATGACTGGCTGACTACACACTTAAAATACAGGTATAACATATTTTTCCTCCTCACCTCATAAGCCACTGGAAGGAGAACTTGATGAAATATGGCCAGGTAGTCTTCATTCCTCATACCAATCTTGTTAAGAGGAACATTGAAGTTAAATCCCTGGCCAGTTCCTTCTCCAACATAGTTGTAATTACTCTCTCTTAAGTGTGGCCAGAAACTCCCTTGTTGGTAGCAGTGTATGGAGAAGTACAACACCCTATAGAGTGTGAAACCATTAAATAATCCATTTTTCAAAGTCTCTGTTTAATACATTACTACAGTATACTTTTTATGCTAAATTTCTACACTTGTTTTGCACCAATTATACCCACTATTTCCCCTTTTGTCTTATATTTCTCTATTTCTTGATCCATTCGAAATAAGCGAGGAAGGAACAAAGAAAATAAACATTCTTAAATGCTAGATATATTGTCTAGATGTCAGAATTATAGAGAGAGAATATGAAGTACAGTATCAGTACTTGAGACTCAGAATGTTTCATAAGGGTTCCAAGTGATGACTAAATACTGATGAATCTCCCTTGGTGTTAGAGTAAAAGGGTAACAATATCTGATCAAGGGTTATGATGGATTGTGTGGAGTGATAGGGATAATTTCATTGATATCTTAGGGCCTTGTTGTGGATAAGAAACACCACTGCAAAACACATTTGGTTGGCAGTTAGAGATTGAACGACAGTGATGTAGCAACACTTGTGACTGTCTTCCATACATATAGTAATATTCTTGGAAAACGAAGATAAATGACTATACATTACAGTACCCCGAGTATATACCACAATGTTGAAGCCTCCAACTATCTCGCCCTAAGCTGAAAATATCGAACAGATTATATTCTCATCAATGACATGGCATACAGCACTTATCTTGTAAATCCCATAAAAATAAAAAAAAAATGCACAAAAAGTCATGATAAACTTCTTAACATATACTGAAATCTTCATATGCACAACACTCACGGTTGGTAATGCCTTGCAAAACTTGGCTTTATACTGAAACATATTAATGGTGAATGTGAAAGTGGGTCCTTATAGGCATGACTGCCCTTAGGGACAATGTGTGTGAAGTCTTCAGTAAGCAAGAAAGCAGCAAGACCAGCACTGCATTCAACCACCTTCACTGCTTCCCAATGTAAAGTAGGGTACTCATTTACAGCTGGGTAGACTTGGGGTGCCTTGGTCATTTGGACAGGCAACAAGCACTGTGTTAACTCAGTTGTCACACACCCACAGATGTTACCACATAAAAAATGAAAGTGCCAACACTTTAATGTTTCACTCTGTCTTTGCATAACAACCCATGGAAAGTGATGGAAGTGGTTATGAACTTGTAAAACTTAACATAAAACACACATGAACACCAACCTGGGGTCTGAATAAAATGCATATTGGGAGGCCTGCCCGTGGTGAACATCCCAGTCTACTATGAGGATGCGGGACAAGCTGTGTTTTTCTAAGGTGTGACGAGCTGCCAGGGCCACGTTGTTGAGATAGCAGTATCCGCATAACTCTGATTCCATAGCATGGTGGCCAGGAGGTCTAGAGGAAAGGAAGTTACATAGCTATTTGTTCAAGGGGAAATGACAACTGTAAACTTATCACAGCTAAGCAAGGCAAGTATTAAAGGAAGGCATATTAAGTATGTTTCCTCATATAACTAGACATGATAATGTAAAAAGAATGATGTTGGTGACACAGAAAGGAATGAAGGGAGGGAATGACTTTTGAAAAAAAATCATAGATCCATAAGCCTAAAAGGGTTTGGAAAGCATTCACATTTTTAATACTCAGTAAGTAAAGGACCGGCAGATGGATACCATGTGATGACAAAATGTTGACAGTACCTGACAAGAGCAAAGCCATTCTGCAGTCTTCCTGATGCTACAGCATCTACCAGGTCCAAAGTGCTGCCAGCTGCCAGAAGCGAGTTTTCATATGTAGACTGTAAAAGAGCAATATTGACTGTAATGTTGACCACGAGCAAAACATAAAAAGTGACAAGAACTACAAACATAGTAACAAGTAGATTTATCAAAGATATAAAAAATTAGTGTTTCTATCTTATTTAGAATACACTATATCAATAAAAGTGCTGTACAGTATAAACAGTGATAATTGTGAGCAGGGTGGCTGATCCCAACCCTGAATGTTAAATTGGTAACATGTGATGTTACAGTACACACACACACACACGTCTCAGAGAGAGCTGGGTGACTGACCCAGCTTAACTGTGTCGGTAGAGGTATGATTTGAGTGCAGGAGTCATTTTTAGCACATAAAATACCCCTGTATGTGCCATTATATTTTATTATATACTACATATAAGTTTTTTTTTTTGTTTACCATAGCAATTTGTTTTACTTTTTGGTATGCAATTTAAATTTTTTTTTTAATTAGGCTCACCTATTGCTCACTAAATCTTTTAACTTTGAACCACATTATTTACAAAAAAAAAGGTGTTAATAAATCAAACTTGGTTAAATTCAATAGTAATAAAACTCAGTATTTACCAATTACACTTCCTAAATTAGATTATCTCCCACCAATTACATTTCAGGATGCTATCATTCTGCCAAATTCTGAAATAAATATGATAGGCCTCACCATTTCCTCCAAAATGTCCTGGAAATCACACATCCTTAACACAGCTAAAGCAGCCTCCCGAAAGTTGGGAATGCTGTACAGATGCCGTAGCTACTTCACTCCTGAGCAGTTGCTTCAAGTATATAAGGGATTCATTCGTCCTAACTTGGAGTACTGCTCTCATATCTGGGGTGGCTCTTCTGTCCAACTGTTAGGTAGGGTGGAATCAAAGGCATTTCGTCTTATTACTCTCCTCCTTTAGTCGACAATCTCTCTTCCTTTTCTCTTCGCCGCAATGTTGCTTCACTCTCTCTTTTACAGGTACTTTAACGGGCAATGTTCGGTGGATTTGGCATCCTGTGTACCGCCGGCAAGGCCGAGGGCTCGTAACACACGTCTTGCCCGCGGTGCCCACCGTTTCTCTGTGGATGTCGGTCACACTAGAATAACCCATTATAGTACCTCCTCCTTTCCTCACACAGCCAAACTGTGGAATGCTCTGCCTTCTTCTGTGTCTCACTTTAAAAGGCTGGTTTTCCGGCATCTTCGTGGTGGAGATTAACACAGTATAACCTTTTTCTTCTCTTTTTAATTATTTTCTGTTCTTAGTTTTTCGCCCCCTAGGCCCCATTGTGGGTTGTTCGACCTGTGCCCGGGTGGGCTAATCCCCGAAAAAAAAAAAAAAGTGCAACTCTAAAATTGTTTATAAGAAACTCATTTATTATTATTATTAGGGAGTACAGTACAATACTCGGTGTTTACAGCACTGCTGTTTGAACCTGTTGCTTGCCCTCCGAGCTTTGTTGTTATCCCTCATTTAGCGATAATTTTGCCAAACGTTAAGCTTTTTGGGAATGCTACCCCAGTGTTAGATGAGGGATACTTGTTACACAAAATAAAAAAATCTATATTTTAAATTATAAAGTTTTTAACTGGTGGTGGTTAACCTTTAAGCCCCGGGTCAGGGTGCTGCTGGCAGTACATCCCAATTACAATTCTACAAAATGTACAAAATATACATGAAAATAATATACTGAATAATCAAATGAAAATAGACAGTATTCTGCATTACAAAAGAAAACAAAATCTACTCATTCGACGGTTTGAGATGAGACTAAATTAAAGTTCTATCTGAGTATATCGAGCAGACATTTTACTTACTATCTAAACCTGAGGTACTGTAGTAATAGTTTAGTGTAGTGAAATAAGTATGTAATTGATTTTAATTGTTGCTTCTGCACTGCAGCAATAAAAAAATTATCCCACAGTCCTTTCAAAATTGGCAAATCATAGGCCCAGGGGTGCCAAATTACTTAGCAAAGTGCCAAAAGAACATCATCATATCTAAGTTAACTATGATTCTTAAATATAAAAATAGAAAATTAATATATTTTTTTTTAATTTTTTCAATGTATGGGAGGTGTAAGGGTGGAAACGATCTTCCTGCTCGTTACCGCTGCTAACTCTCTCGTTTGGTGGCGCGACCCCCACTTGGAAGGGGGGTTGGACGGAGGTGAGGAGGTTCGTTACTACCTGTGTCACCGGCAGATTCACCCCAGCCGCCATACAGTCACTATCTAGCTACCCCACTGTCCGTCAAATTCTGGCTGTGATCTCATCATTGGTCCTGGACTCGTAGGCTGTGTTCCCAGACCTTCACCTATCAACTGTCAATTCTCTGGTCATCTACCACGACCGTCAGTTCATCTCTTCCGTCTGTGCCCCGGTGTTCTCCTGCCATTTCAAGACATCTGTCGCTCGAGTGTGGAGTTGAATAGACGCTTCCCTACCCTGAGTGTGGATCACAGTGTTCCAGAACCTTCCCCAAGGGCCACTGCTGTAGGAAATATCTGTTCATTGTTTGATTCTATGGTTGTTTGATTCCATTAATTGCTGACTCCCCTTTTTGTTCGATTCTATCAAATGTTGACTCCCATTAATTGTTTGATTCCATTAATTGTTTGATTCCATTAATTGTTTGATTCCATTAATTGCTGACTCCCATTAATTGTTTGATTCCTTTAATTGTTTGCTTCCCTTAATTGTTTAACTCCATTAACTATTGACTGCATTAATTGTTTGACTCCCGCAATTATTTGAAGTGTGTTGAGTGGTGTCAGAGTTTTGTGTTACATTTTTTATAGTAAAGAGATGTCACTCTGAAACGGTTGTTTGTTATTCCTCAGAAAACCATGGTCCTTGACTTTCCTTTAACAAGAACCTGATTAGTCTGGTAAGGGATTTCTATCCCTAAGTCCCAGGCCTTTACAGGAGGGTTTAAATTTTTGTTATAATTTTTTTCTTCTGTTCGGGTATAATAATTATTAAGATGTAGCAAGAAATTTCAAGCAATGACCCCTTTAGTCGCTACCAGGTCAACACCCGAACACAAACAAGCACCAAAGCAGTTCAACAATCGAGCTCTAATACAGGTTATACCTCTCTTGTCCGGCATTCTGTGGTCTGGAAGCTCCCGTGGTCCGGAACGATTTTAGTTTGCCCATGGAGAAAATTAATTTGAGTCTGGTACTTTCGATGTTTGGCTAAATTTTGCCTATTTACCCTACTTTTTTGGCGAATTACTACATCTAATAAAGCAACATCCTAATAAACCAACAAAAATAACACAGATAAAGTTAAATAAAAACTAAAAACAACACAGAAAAAGTTCTTATGTTCTACAGCTTCAGCTAGAGTTGAACCTGATGACTTGACAACTTCGTCATTCGAGTAAAAACACACACAACAACATTGGCTGTCCTTATGTTTTCAACTGGTGGGTAGAATTTATGTTTTAAATTCAGAAACATGAATTAAAATATATATGAGCAGTAAACAAGTGTTGCTTTCATATTCTTATGTAGAGTAATGACGATATGTTTTCATATGTGCTCACTTATATACGCGCAGTCTCACTTTTTTTCTTTACCATTAGGTAATGGTTTGCTACTTTTATTGTTCCATTTATTAACAATAAATAACATTACTTAAAACAACCATATTAATTTTTTACATTAATTTTACTACAGCTACAACCAGGGTCTTATTTTCTTCAGTTTTATATGTAGAACCAGTCAGTCACTGGTTTTGTAATCAACGAAAACAATGCTGTCTCATTTCCTCGTGTGTTTTAATATTCTACGTATTATCAATGAATTGTATTGCTCATTTTGCACACAAACATTAATTCAATCAAAAAGACATTCAGTAATAAACAATAATGAATCTTTTGTACATAAGAGAAATGACGCTGTTTACACGATTGTGCACGTCTGAACGTTGGTGGGCTGTTCAAACCCGTCGAAATTCAAGTTTCCGCATCAAAATTTAAATTGTGTAGTGTTTTTTTTGGTGTCCAAATAAAAAACGTTGAATTAAAAACTCGCGAAATTTGAGAAGCACAGGCCAACCAGCCCATTGCAGACTCCTTATTTTCTTATGTTCTATGTTCTTATTTAACCCTTCAATATGTCTTCAAAGAGACCATGAAGCAGAGAAAGTGGTGCTAGTGCTTCCAAGCATAAGCACAAGTCACTATCTATCCAGGAAAAGGGTGAATTTCCATGGTCCGGAATTTTACATGGCTCGGCACCGGTCAGGTCCCGAGGTTGCCGGAATAGAGAGGTACAACCTGTACTTCCATTTTTTAGTAGGGACCGGGAAATGATGACATTGTTTGTTTTAATAAACTCACAAAACAATTTATCCAACCAATTTTTACATTATTTAACATAATGGTGCACATTAACAGAGTGGAATATTACATGGGTAGAGCGGAGCTGGTGCAAGACCTTGTGACACCCACGCTGGACAGGCTACAGGCTGACATTGAAGCAGGGCCAAGTTGGACTGGCTACCAAATGAATCATTTTTGTGACAATAAGTGATATGCATAATTTTTACAATCTAAAGAACAGATTGTTTGAATCATTGTTTTATCTTTTTTTAAGCTGTAAATACTTAAAATGATACTGAGAGTATAACATAAGCTAGGCAACATTTATGATCACCTGTACAAGTATAACCAATAATAAAATATGGTCATGCTGCTTTAACCTCATTTTCCTCTCCAACCCTAATCAATGGTGTTGTGATCTACTTCCTGTTGTGAAACTTTTATATTAATCGGGTTGCTCATATGTCAGCTATACTCCCATCATGTTATCCATTGTAGGGATCAAGCCAAGGTTAGGTTAGGTTATGGTAAGGCCATTATCACAGAGGGAGAAACAGCATACTCTTATGAACCATATTATCCCTCATATTCATGCCTAGTATACTGACTACTACACCATTCTGAGGGATAATACAGCTTGGAGGATTCTGATATTATCGTTGTGAACCCCAGCCACCAAGACACACACTCTCTCTGCGTCTTCTGCATTGTAAAGAATATGTCATGATTCTCTAATAATGACCTACTGTAAACTATTATGTCAAATAATGTAAAACTTGATTGGGTAAATTGTCTCATGAATGTATTAAACAAAACAATAACATCCTTTCCCAATCGTCATTGAGAAATGGAAGTATCAGAGCTGTTTGTATGTTGAGGGCAATGGATGGACAATAACCCGCCATCCAGTAAGGGTGGGGCGGACTTTACGTCCTCCACCTTGACTGTGTCAAAAACTTTATGCTGGGACTGTACCTTCTCAAATATATTGTAGTGATAATTTTCCTTGCAGGTTAGTTTTCTTACCAACCAATATCAATAATCAATTTTCTTTGTTTCAAGCACAGGGTGTCCATATATCCATATACTGTATACTGTACTACAATTTCTGTTCATCTCTGCTTATTCTCGCAACTCCTTCAATATCAAAAATATTAAAATTTATTTTCTCTTCTAAATCAAATTCTCACTTCCATCAGTCACCTACCTGGTGTATGTTGTATGGTATTCTGATATTCTGTTAAATTTTCAATGCCATCTGAAGTAAAAATTCAGTGGAAAGAAAGCAGCCAACCCTCCTGATACAAAGATATACTGTATTTTATAAACAGTTTGTTTCCCAAATATTGAATTCTCATTAAGTCATTTCCATTTTTTTGGTAAGAGATAAAATGAAACACTGTACAAGACTTACTGGATGAAGATAGATGGAATCAAAGTGTGAAGAAAGTTGCTCAAGTTTCTCAGTGTCAGTCTCCCCCATAGTGCTCCACAGGAGGCCCAGATGTGCAATGGAATGAACCTTCAGTAATTCTTCTTCTGTGGCCGCACGTGACACTAGGGTCTCACAGCGATTCAACAAGCCCAGGTCTTTACACCTATGTATTCAAGAAACAAATAAGATTTGTAAGTTTTAGCTAAAAGTGTGGGAGCTAAGACACAGAGGACATCCTATTTTATTACTGAGAGAAGTCAGATCCCTTCATACAGATCGTCCCTGACAGAGCCAGCTTGGTCTGGGGTTGACTGTGTGCTTCTGCAGGGACACTCTCCTCTACACATTATACTGCAACTGTATAGTCCCCTTAACTATTTCGAGCATGAAGACTATCATTCTGATGTGGACAGATGATCAGTAAGACATATCTTGAGAGGGGATGAGCTTCATCAACATGGAGGCAGTAAATTATTCTGGAAAGGACTCAAGACTTCTCTAAACCCTTGGAATTGGTATAAAAGCAGAGATCAGAATCTCTTTAAGTGCGTACCTGTAGAGGGAGGTAGATAATTATCTACAAGCCTTCTTTTCAGGCCCTGAAGTTAATAAATAGAATTAGTTTGAAAAACCAATGTTGTCTGAAAGAAAAAGGAAAAAATCTTAAGTTCTCAGTGTATATAAAGTGGTTTTCATAGGGTTGACAGCCAATTACGACCTGTGCAAATGTATCACAATGGATACTACTCCTTCAGTACACAAGAGGACAGTGGCAGGCACTACACTCAATGACATTAACCCTTACGCCCCAGGTGACGTACTAAGACGCACGCCTTTTCCAGCCAGTGTTTAAATACCCAGCGCGGGTTATCAGGTTCCAGTGTGACTATTTGCCTGTCACGCCACACGCTCTGCCACAGGGAAGCTTCCTGAACATAATTACTTACTTTTGTTTGTTTCATTTCCATTGGTTGTCCAATTTATCATGTTGTATCATAGTAATATTGCTAAAAGTAGTGTACAGTAGTTGAATTGTAGTATTACTGGAAAATATGCTATGATTATGTTATAAATGTATTTATTTGTGGAATTATTATTATTTTATTCATTACTTGCTCTACCAAGCACAAAGACAGCCTGGCGACCGACTGCGTGTGTTACCGAGCACTTTTTATGAAAAATTATGCAAATAAAATATTCTAAATGAATTATTTATAGCAAATAAGTATTATGATCAGTAAATATATGCATTACTGGCCATCTCAGACACAAACGCAAGCTAAAAATAGCTGGTAAGTGCGTAGGTGACCACGAGCGCCAGCTGTCAAAACATCAGTCCCCTCATCTCCCTCCCTCAGTGCTGCCAGGGAAGTTTCTAGAGGGTCAATATATAGTTTTTCGTTCTTATTTTTTATTGTTTTATTATTTAAAAAGGTTAAAAATTATTTTTGGAAAAGTTTAGATTTTTCTCGATTTACCCCTGGGTGGGGGGTACTGCCAGTGGCACCCTAACCTGGGGCTTAAGGGTTAATATCCTCAACTTTAAAGTGAGTTACCCATTCAGAGGTGGGTTGATTAGAGGGGACCCAAAGATCTGAACTATCACTATAACTACTCGACCATCGCATCCCTTTAAGGGCGTAAACACAGGCAATGGATATTGAAATGAAATATCAAGAATCTATCATGTCAAACTTCAAGGCCAGTTCCTACTTTCTGTGGGAAATTAGTTTACATATATTTCCTCACTTTTCAACCTGCCTCACAAAACATAAGCTCCACAATGTACCTCTCCAAAGTGCGTAATAACCTCTCGGGACACTCGGGGTACTTCTGGTCCCAGAGGCAGCGATGCTGAGCCATGCGTTCATCATATACTACACCTGTCTTGCCACGCACAATCTTCATACTACCTTGAGCCTGGAATAATAAAAAATGTAACATTAATTTCTCTTCCTTTATCCTTATCCCCTATATTTCCACATAATTTATATGAGAGGCAATAACTGACATAGCCACATAAATGAATATGTTTTCATCAGGCGACGTTAAGCTTCAAATATGTTGATACAAATATAATGAATGCTATGAAGCAGTACAGTGTATAGAACATACCTGCTGGAAAAATGTTTAAGGATTTAAAAAACATCTACTCCTCATATTGGAAAAAAAGTGATATAAACCTTGGCCATGGGATCAAAAATTGGATCTCCTTCCTCCTGAGCAACAGAAGCTTGTCGTTTGAAGACATTCCTGAGTTCTTCGATGGAAATACGGGGTCGAATACCTGCTAATTTACGACTCTTGGAAGTTGGCGCAGCCTCACCTAAAATAGGGTCATTTTCTACTAGGAAGGATACATAATTCATCATATTTCAAGAAATAAAAGATATCTATTATACTCTGTAACATTAAACAGGTCTTTTAATACAAAGTTAAGCACTGCACTGAAACAAAATAAATAAGAACATAAGAACATGAGAATGGAGGAAACTGCAGCGGGCCTATTGGCTCGTACTGGGCAGTCCCGTTTACACCCAACCCCTATTGCTCATATACGCATCCAACCTATGTTTGAAGCTATTCAGCGTATTCGAGTTAATGATGATATTTGGTAACTTGTTCCATTCATCCACTACTCTGTTTCCAAACCAGTGTTTACCTATTTCGAGCCTAAATCTAAATTTGTCTAATTTAAAACCAATGTTACGAGTTCGCTCCTGGTTGGATAGTTTGAGTACCTTTGTAATGTCCCCTTTGTTTAGCCCTGCCTTCCACTTATACACCTCTATCAGGTCGCCCCTTGCTCTACGTCTCTCGAGGGAGTGCAAGTTAAGATGCTTTAACCTGTTTCTATACTCAAGGTTCCTAATGCCCAGGATTAGTCTTGTCATTCTCCTCTGAATTCTTTCCAAGGATTCTATATCCATTCTGTAATACAGTGATCAGAACTGAACTGCGTAATCCAGGTGTGGTCTCACAAGAGCAAGATACAGTTTTAGGATGACCTCGCTAGTCTTGTAACTAACACTCCTTTGTATGAACCCAAGTACTTTATTAGCCTTGTTACGAGCAAAAACACATTGTTTACTTGGCTTAAGGTTCCTACTTATCATTTCTCCTAAATCTCTCTCGCAGTCGGATGGCATCGTTGTTCATCTGGTATCTGGTTTCCCTGCTTACATCTCCTATACTGAGTACTTTACATTTGTCCACGTTGAATTTCATCTGCCATTTTTCAGACCATTCGAAAAATTTGTTTAGATCTTTCTGTAGTTTTGCGGAGTCCTGGTCAGATTTAATAACACGTCCTATTTTAGTGTCATCAGCAAATTTACTTATGTTGCTGTCTATGCCGATATCTATGTTGTTTATGTATATAATAAATAATAATGGTCCAAGTACTGAGCCTTGGGGAACTCCACTAGTGACGATGCTCCAATGGGACTTAGTGCCGTTAATGCTCACTCGCTGTTTCCTGTCCTGTAACCATGCCCTAATCCATTTAAGGATATTACCTTTGATGCCATGTGCTTCTACTTTTCTAATTAGTCCTTCGTGAGGGGACTCTGTCGAAGGCTTTGCTAAAGTCGAGATGTACCACATCATAACTGTTCCCCTCGTCCAGCGATTTGAAAACTGATGAAAAGAATGTTAATAGATTAGTTAGACATGAACGCCCGCTTGTGAAGCCATGTTGGGAATCATTGATCAACTTGTGCTTCTCCAGGTGGTTTCGAATAGAGTTTGAAATGATTGATTCTACTAATTTGCCTACTCTTGATGTTAGGCCGATTGGGCGGTAGTTAGAGGATAGTGATCTATACCCCTTCTTGAAAATCGGTATTACATTCGCTATCCTCCAGGATTCTGGTACTACACCTGTTTTTAAGGACATGTTAAACAACTTTGCTAAGGGCATACTAAGCTCTTCCTTACATTCATTTAATACTCTGGCAAATATCTCATCGGGACCAGGTGACTAATTAGGCTTTAGTTTGTCTATTTGCTTACTAACATTGTTACTAGTCACTACTATCTCGCTTAATTTGTTTTCTTCACTATCTCTGAATAGAGTCGGTGCCTCGGGTATCATGTTTAAATTTTCGGTGGTGAAAACTGTTGAAAAATATTTATTCAAATTATTGCTCATTTCTCCGTCGTTGGCAGTGAGCTCGCCGGTATCTGACCGCATTGGTCCAATCTTTTCTCGTGTTTTAGTTTGATACATTTGGTAGAATCCTTTGGGGTTTGTCTTCGCCTCCCTTGCTATCCTTACCTCATTATTCCTCTTGGCTTTCCCTATCTCCGTTTTAACCCTACTCGCCAATACCTTATAATAATCATGGAGGTAAATTTCGCCACGATTTATCCTTCTACCAATAGCCTTCCATTGGCCAATGATGTTCTTCAAATAATTATTTAACCAAAATCGTTGTCTGATCTGATTTTTTTGTATGGGATGTTCTGCCTTTGTGCATTAAGTAACTCATTATTTAAATTGTCGTGGAACTCGGCAATCTCAGATCTTGTTATCAGGTCGGTGTCATTTGTCAGGTTCACGCCCAAGCGCGACATCCCTTCTCTCAGCTGCCTCTTTAAACTGTCAAAGTTTGCCCTTCTGAAATCTGGTGCTTTAGTGGAATTTTCCTTACGTCTGCCCTGAAAATCTAACTGGAATCTAATTTCTTTGTGATCGCTGTTTGCAAGTTCGTTCCCTATCTCGACATTGCGAATGAGGTTTTCTCTGTTCGAAGACAGAACTAAATCGAGTATATTATTACCCCGTGTGGGTTTGGTTATATGTTGACTTAGGAAACAGTCCTGGATCGTTTCGAGAAAATCCTCTGATTCTGAGTTACCCGTAAGGTCAGTCCAATCTATTTGGCCAAGGTTAAGTCGCCTACTATACAGACTTTGTTGTGTATGGAAGCCCTGCGCATTTCATCCCAGATAAATCTCTCATTGACTCTATCAAGACTGGGAGGTCTATATATTACTCCTGTGATTAATTTTTCCCTATCATCGATTAATTCTATCCAAACTGTTTGTGTATTCCGCTCAGTATTTATTTCCTTATTTATTTCACACTTCAGATTATCCCTGACATAGATTGCTACTCCGCCTCCTTTCCTGGTCTGCCTATCAGTATGGAACAATTTGCAACTCGCAATTTGGTATTCGACCGGTAACTCACGTGAGTCTAGGTTGACCCATGTTTCAGCAAATGCTTAGGTCTATTTTTTCGGTACATACCAAGGCCTTAATATCATCCATTTTGTTTCTCATATTTCTACTGTTCGCGTAGTAGACATTTAAGTTAGTCGTGTTCTGAGTCCTCCCTTTACCGCGTTTAGATTTAAACTCCCTGTTTAATTTAGTTTTGTCATCATTCCTAACACTATTTCCCTGTAATCTTTCACTTTGTTTATCCGCTCCCACGGCAGTCTCCTCCACCCCCGTGCCCATATGTTCCCCTAGCAGTTTAAAGAGTTAAATTGTAATATACAATACTGTAGTGTGGCCTTTAAATACAGTACAGGTACTGTACTTGTAGAATTATATCAAATAAATACAAAATAGTGTACTGTACTGTAATGCCATTTTGCCAGCCTGGACTTGCCTTACACAAAAGGAACACTTAAAAGTAAATGGAATCTAGTACAGTAGTTGCATCAGCAAACTTCCCATGGAACCCAATATTAACCCACCACGGTGAACTAATTTAGTAGCCAAGATTGACTTTGTGCCGTACGTATGATAGTTGAGGATACAGTAGAAGTATTGAAGATATTTCTCCTGGTTGTCTCATGATGGTGATATATTAATCCTTTTCTGTTGCTTTACACACGTCCTCCCTTTTACTCCTCCTCTGTTAAGTTGATGTACACTTGATCCACCTCACACAAGAGGGAGAAATACTAATAACAGACACTTATCACAATTGTTTTATCTATACTGTACACTGAAACTGACAAAGTCAGTAAAACTGTGTGTACTGATATTACCATGTACAGTAATGATATTGTATACAGTATTAAATTATCTTAATTTTCAAGCAGAAAATAATTTCCACAAAGTCATCAGCTTCTTCAGAGCCAGATAGCCATATGTGTAACAATGCTTTGATCTTTATTTAAACCAGAGTCAAGAAAGTTGCAAATACCGGGGTATGTTAGTTATCCTCTTATCTTGTTCCACAGCTTTCATCCCATTCCTCACCAGTTAACAAGTCCTGCTGCCTTACCTCCTTCATTCTCCCCGTTGCTCCCTCCGCCTCCTCCAGCACCCTGCTCTTGTGCCTTCTGGCTCTTCCCTGAGTTCTTCCTTGGAGGCGGGAGAACCTTCTTGTCCTCCATAATTCTGAAAGTACCCCAAAAATATATAATAGTACAACACTGCATTATGTAATTCTCCCCATTCTTACTACTGCAGCCCTTTGTTGCTTTGGTGTAGGGAGGCAGCAGAGACTAACCCTCATATATTGTCATTCAGTCTATCTGTCAAAGTTATAATGGGTTCAATATGGGCTTCAGAACCTTTAAAACTAGAGCACAAACTGAGGTAGACTCTGCTGCCACTTGGCATCACAAAAATTGTAACCAAGTCCCAGGTTGCTGATCTGTCATTCTGCCTCATTTACACACAATTGCAGGGTCTCAATTGTTTCTCTTACTTTGACAACACAACATACATACATCGTTTTCTCACTATTGATATTTTTTTGTATTTACTTATGGTCCTTCATTATTATTATATCATAATATTATATTTTTATTTGATATTATTATTATTACAGTACAGGTATTATATTTTCACCCCCAGGCCCTGATGTGGGTCATTGACCGGTGCTCTGGTAGGCTAATCCTGTAAAAAAAAAAAAAAAAAAATAAAAAATAAAATGAAAATAACTTTAGGGGGATTACGTCTTTAGCATTAACCAATGTAAAAAGTATAAGGACCAGTTAGCAAAAAAAAAAGTACAGTCTCTCCTCAGCTTGCCAGATATTTTAAAGGGAATTACAAACGAAAATTTTGTCAGTACACAGCGCGATCACTAACATCGAGACTCAAATATACGTAACGTGAAAAATATTTTATACGACCATGGCCGTCATATGTCCGGGTTGTCGTAAGTTGAATACAGTGATCCCTCGGTTAACAAGTTACCTCCCATAAGATTCTTAACTTCGGTTAGCGAGTTTCTTACGAGCCGACCTCAACATGTTTTCGCTTGCACTTGGCAGTCAACCAGCTGTAGTATTAGTCCGCCAATACAGGAATCGGTTCTAGGGCTTTAAATTCCTTACTATTTTAGTAAATATCAATAAGTTTATACTATTCAATAATCTTAAAAGTTTAATAATTTCTTTAGTCATTTTAATAATTATGGAATACAATTGAAGGTAAAGTCACCAGTTTTATGCACGCCATCCAGCCTCTTAACACACCAAACAGGCGTTAGTCTCTCTCTGTTTTCTGTGGAGGTAACATCTTGCTTCAGACTCTCTTCAAGTAAATGCTTTTTTTTCTGTTTCCAAGCAAATTATTGGTCATTTTGAAATTTATTTTACATATTGACAATAAATAGCGCAGTGCAGTGTTATTTTAAAGAAAATATTCTTTATTTACAGCTAGTTTAAACTTAAAAAATCACGTGTTGACATTGTTTGAATCCAGCATGGGGACTAAGAGATCAAGAAAAGCGATTTCAATCCAAACCAAGCAGGAAATTAAAAAAAAAAAACATGAACAAATGCGCTATGCAAAGAATATGGCATGTCGACATCAACTGTGTCGACAATTCTTGCACAGAAAGACAAATTTAAAGAAGTGAAAGTGAGAGACAAATCTACCAGTGTTTAAAAGTAGATCCCTAATTGCAGAAACTGGGAGGTTACTTCTCATCTGGATTAGGGAAAAACAGATGAAAGGTGATTCAGTTTCTACTGAATTCATTTGTGAAGAGCCAGGGAGATTTACGAACATTTAAAGACAGATCAACCTGGTTCTTCAGGCACAGAATTGCAAGATTTTCGGGCCAGCAAAGGCTGGTTCAAAAAATTTAAGAAAAGAAGTGACATTTTCAGTGTTGTTAGGCATGGTGAAGCTGCTAGTGCTGATAAGAAGGGGGCTGCAAAGTTTTTAGTGGAATTTAAATAACTGATGGAAGAAAAAAATTATCTTCCACAGCAAGTGTTCAATGTGAACGAAACTGAGCTGTTCTGGAAAAAGATGCCCAAAAGAACATTCATCACCAGAGATGAAGCCTCTTTACCTGGGCATAAACCCATGAAAGACCGTCTCACTCTATTGCTTGGTGCCAATGCTTCAGGGGATTTCCGACTGAAGCCTATGCTTGTCAACCACTCTGAAAACCCCAGGGTGTTCAAGCAACAGAAAGTGTTAAGAACAAAGCTTGGAGTTTATTGGAAGTCCAACCGTAAGGCATGGGTGACAAGACAGCTCTTTAATGAATGGGCTGTTGATGTGTTTTGTCCTTCTGTGAAGAGCTACCTAACCACCAATAAACTCCCTTTAAAGGCTCTTCTCCTCATGGATAATGCTCCTGGTCATGACCCTGACCTTGCCAGAACTTTGGAGTATCAATTTGACTTTGTGAAAGTGTTGTTTTTGCCTCCCAACACTACATCAATCATACAGCCAATGGACCAGAATGTGATAAGCAACTTCAAGAAGTTGTACATGAAGAAAATGTTTAGGAGGTGTCATCAGACAACTCCCAATGATCCTGAACTAACACTGAAACAGTTCTAAAAGACACAATTCAACATCCTGGAGGCTGTAAAATTGATTGTGTCATCATGGCAAGAAGTCTCCACTAGATCCCTCAATTCTTCATGGAAAGCACTGTGGCCATCAGTAGTCCATGATTTTGAGGGATTTGAGGAAGAAACAGCGTTGGACCAGGAGATTGTGTCCATTGGTCAGTCATTGGGCCTTGAAGTGAAGAGGATGATGTCGAAGAGATTGTGATGTCTCATGAGGAGGAACTTACTCCTGTTGACTTGAAGCAACTGGATGAGATGTTAGAGGCTGACAGTGGTGAGGAGGAAATTGAAAGTGATGACCATATGTCAAATAAAGAGTTGAAAGATGTGATTTACCACTGGGAGAAGTTCAGGGAACTGGCTTCAAAGCACCCAGACGTGGAAAAAACTGAACTAACTTTGTGTCATGTTGAGGACTCAATGGTCTCCTTCTTTAAACATAAGTTAATGGTGAGGAGGAGAGATGCCCCACAGACCACAATTGACACTTTCTTCAGTAAAAGGCAGAGGGAACAAGATGCTATCCCTCAGCCTTCCACTTCAAGAAGGAGAGAGGATGTTCATGGAGAAAATGTCAGTCCAGAGGTTCCTGACATTTTCATGGAAGGTGACCCACCTTCCAAGAAGCAGTAAAATGCTTCTCCTCCACCTCCCACTTCAAATTCACATCATCATCATCATCCAGGAGCCTTCTACATACACACCTCAAGGTAAATGTCAATTTCTAAAATTGTTGTTGACACTGCTCTCATCGCTCCTGAACCAAGAAGACCTCTCAACAAGACCTCCTGCTGGACCCGGAACTGTGAAGACCGCCCTCTCCCTTGTGCCATTGTTGGCCAGCTTCCTGGACCGGACCACCCACGACTGTCATCGTCCACAACAACTCACGAGCGTTCTTGGTTTATCGAGCATTAGCTTGCCCTCCCCCACTGGTGGTGTGAGTGACCCACACTCCAGCTGGAGAGCAGTTATAGCGCGATATTCCCTGCGTGGTTTGAGCTCTTTTCCTTCTACTACTATTTTTCCTTTTTCGCTCTGGCCTAGGGACCTGCACCCTCAAAAGTGTATTCGTCCTGCAGTCCCCCCTGTAACTGTTCACCTCCCTCCCAGGAGATTGTGAACACGAAAGGGGGTCGGAGCAAAACCCTCCCCAGCCGAGTCTTTCCAGGAAAACCGTGATCGTGCGGGCCCACCTGGAAAGAGGGTAGCCATCCTTATCCTTCCCAAATAGGCACACTTAGCTCACATCTATAAGTGAGCAGTCACCAACACTAGGAAGTAGGCTTCCCCCATCGGGGCTCCGGGAGAAAAGCTCAGGAACCACTCTACGACCACCAGCCAGTGGGGAGTGCTGTAATTTCTTTGCTATTCACTCAAACGGAATAGGTAGGATCTAAAAAAAAAAAAAAAAAAAAAAAAAAAAAAAAAAAAAAAACCAACGGTTATGGAGCGCGTACGCCCTCCTAACCGCGATCCCTGCCTGAACCGCCAACCTGACGATCCGAACTACGACAGACTCCGCACAGAGAAAGCTGACCAGTTACGTGCCTTCAATGAAGCCCTGAAAAGTAAGAACAATACCACCACCTCAAACAACTCCACCACCACTGCTACCGCCACTGAGGACAACTGGACGAAGGTAGACAACAAGAAACGCCGACGTGCTTTTTCGGGAAACGAATGCCGTCAAGCAGCCCCCAAGGCACCCATCACCACCACCAGCTCACCCCCAACGACACTGCCAAAATTCCGGATCACGAAAACGGACGCAAAAACAACATATGCCGCCGTCACAGAGATGGAAAAGCTGAATCCACTGGCCAGGTTCTCAGTGCGGCCCAACCTAAACGGGGAGATGATCGTTCACCCCAAAGACAAGAACTCCGCCACCACCCTCGACACCTACCTGCAGAACACCACCACCGTTACTTCAACCAAGCTAGACCCCGCCCAGAAACTGATGAAGTCGGTAGTCCTCCGGTACCCAAAGGAACTACCTCTCGAACCCCTGGAGAACCACCCGAAGATTTTAAAAGCCGAGAGATGCTCTCCCCTGTCCGACAAGACGGCCACCACGAAACAAGTGCTCATAACGCACTACGGCTCACCCCCCAGCACCATAGACCTCAAAACCTGGGGGACCTACGAAGTGAGGCCCTTCGTCCCAGAGCCCCTGCGGTGCTTCAGATGCCAGAAATACGGTCACCATCAGACAAGGTGCACGTACAAGGAGATCTGCGCAGTCTGCGCACAGAAGCACGGCACACACTCCTGCCTCACCAAGCTGAAAAATGGGGAAAAAATTGCCCCCAAGTGTGCCAACTGCGGGGGCAAACACCACGCCTGGAATCCTGGATGCTCCGAGAGAACAAAGAGGGTCCAGGCAAACCGACCAGCAGCAAGACTGGCACCCACCGCCTACACACCAACCCCACCAAGTACCTACGTGTGGGGAACCCAAAGGCCAAAACAACAAAGACAACCTCTTCAGCCAGTCAACACTCAAAGTGCAGCCCAGTTTCCTGGCCTCACTACGGCCACACCTCAGCCACCCAAGCAGCAGACAACCACGAGACAGACAAAAGAAGCACACACCAAGGCACCAGAAGGAATGATACATGTATCAGACCTAGCCAAGGTACTGACAACCTTCGCGGAGGGCCTAGCCGGACTACTGGGCCACAAGATCCAACCCACACAGCTCCAAATACTCATGGGGAGCGTCCTCGGGCAAGTCGCCACAGCTCCAGCCACCTCAGTGGAGGAAGCCACGCCGGTCCTCACACGAGTGACAGCCGAGGTACACTCTACACCGAAGAAGGCCACCAGAGAACCCAAGATACCGACAGCTCCCAGAAAGAAACTAGACGTTTCAACTCCCCTGAACCGAACCACGGCCCAGAAGGCAAAAAACACAGAACACGAAGACATGGACCTGATCCAGTTGGAATCGAACTTGGACATCTCCATCGAGGACCACCAGAAGTCCCCGATGAAACAGTGGTGGAAAACACCAGCACCCTGAACATCCTAACATGGAATGCTCAGGGCATCAAAAACAAGAAACACCTCCTACAAGAAGCAGCAGCCAAGGACAAGCTTGACATCATACTGCTACAAGAAACACTTCTACAAGAACACCACTGTTTCAAATTCAGCGGTTACAAGACATATAGGAGGCATTTCACGCAGGCGTCAACAAGAGGATGTATGATCTTGGTCAAGTCAAGCATACCCTCCGCCGATGTCACGCAGCAATTTCCATGTGGGGAAAACATCGAGACACAGGCCGTCAAAGTAACCCTCCAAGAACGTGAATTAATTGTTCACAACATCTACAAGAACCCAAGGGGCTCACTGGAGGTTACTCAACTATTTGCTTCGGCCGCTGACCACGCCACACTCATAGGAGGGGATTTCAACGCACATCATCCCTTCCTAAGCTCGGCAAGCCCCACAAATGAAGACGGCCTACACCTATACACCACCTTTCAAGATACACCCGAGATCTGCCTCCTGAACACCGGTGAGCCCACTCACACTAGGGGAGGAAGGCTAGATCTAACCTTCGTCTCCAGTGCGCTACAGCCTTCGGCCTCCTGGCAGATACACCCCACGCTGACCAGCGACCACTTCGCCACCCTAACAACGTTGAAGGTGAACAAACTCCCCATTCCACCCCCCCCGAGATGGAGATACAATACCCAAAAGGCAGATTGGGGACTCTTCAAGAAACACCTGGCTAAGTGGCACGAAAAATCACAGCCGTCCGGCGCAGCACCCGTGGATGCGACAACCCTCCACCACCAATTGGTCGAGGCGTTTCACCAAGCGGCAGAAGAGGCCATCCCAAAAACAAAACCCACATCAAGACAGTACAATGATTACTGGTACTACTGTCCCAGGGTGAAAGAACTCAACCACAGAGTGAACATGGCCCGAAGAAACTATAGGAGACATCCCACGGCAACAAACAGACATCTCCTGCAAGTCATAGTTAAGGACACCAGGGAAGAGAAGGAAGAAATAAAAAACGTAAGCTGGCTCAAGTGGTGCTCCGAACTCAACGAGCACACCTCCCTTGGCAAGATGTGGGCCCAGATCCGAAGGGCATCCGGGAAGGCAACACCACCACCACCAACCCAGAAGAGGAAGCCGAGAGACTTGCAAAACTGTTCGCTGACCGAGCAGCAACGAAAAACCTCCCGAGACAGGCGGAGGAGACACAACGGCGTCTGCGACAGACCAGACTCCAGACGATCGAAGAGGCCTGCAACAGTGAAGATGACACTGACAGACCGTTCAACCAGCAAGAACTCCAAAAGTTGCTAAAACGAAGCAAGGACACAGCTCCAGGGGCAGACAGGATAACCTACTCCATGCTCTCTCATGCCGGTACAGCCGGACACGAGGCTCTGCTGCAAGCCATCAATGCTTCGTGGACAGCACAAAGACTCCCACCGGAATGGAAGAAGGCAGATATACAGCCCATTCCGAAGCCCAGAGAACCAGACAAGCCGAGGCCCATCTCCCTTCTCAGCTGCATAGCCAACACAGGAGAAAGAATGGCTCTCAACCGACTCAAGTGGAAAGTAGGCAGCCCACACCCTCACATCTTTGCCTACACCGAGAACACCGGCACAGGCAACAACATCGCCGAGATACTCAGCACAGTGGACAACAAACCAGCTCTGGTGGTCTTCCTCGACCTGGAGAAAGCCTTCGAACTAGCCAATCCATTGGCCATTACAACTACGCTCGCTAAAAAAGGCGTCAAAGGAAGGTTGCTCGGGTGGATCCAGAACTACCTCACACAGAGAGAAGCACGAGTACGCTTTCAGGGAACAACCTCAAGCTACAGGGTCCATGAAAACGGAACCCCACAAGGAGGCATCCTCAGTCCAATGCTGTTCAATGTCCTGATGGAAAATCTAGTCAAGCTTCCTTTCAGACAAACAGCCAAGCTCCTATGCTATGCAGACGACTTACAGCTTATAGTAAGAGGATCGAACAGACTAGCCAACACGCAACACGCACTCCAACTTATAGAAGAGGAGTGCAACATACTTGGACTCAAGATAAATCCAGCCAAGTCGAAAGCGATGGCCATCTGCACAGACACACCAGACAAGATGCTCTCCATACAAAACACGCCGGTAGTCTGGACCAACGCCCACCAGTGTCTTGGAATCTGGTTTGACCAGAAACTCACCTTCAAGCCGCAACTCGAGTATCTCAGGCACAGGACGAAGAGCAGACACAATATAATGAGGTCGCTCACCAGCAAATCCGCAGGAGCAAACCTCCCTGTGCTCAAAGCCTACTACACGGCCGCCATCAGATCGCTGGTAGATTACAGTGCTCCAGCACTCATTGGACTGAGAGAAGACCAGATAGCTAAGCTAGAAGTCATTCAAAACAATGCTCTCAGGACCATGCTCGGAGCACCCATGTGGACCAGAATTTGCAATCTGCAAATGGAAACCGAGCTACCACCCCTGGCAGTACGAGTCAAGCAGGTGACAGCCGGTCTCCTCGCCAAAATCTGTAGAGCAGACAAGCCCACAGTTGCCAAGAATCGAATCAGTGCCTCCCTCCACCTCGACCACAGAGTGCGAGGGGCCACCTGGTCGCACGAGGCAAGCGAGGTCATCCGACACCTGCAAGCAGAAACACTCGTCAAGAACAACCAAGACACACGAGACAATGGTTACGCTGTTCCTCCACCATGGAGCCCTCCACCAGCCACACTCAAATTTACCGACCTAGGCGATAGTAAAGCCAACCTCCAGAAGGAGGACCTCCAAAAAATAACTCTCAGGGCCATAGCCACCGAGACACCGGCTGATGCAGCATCATACTTCACAGACGGCTCGGTGGACCCAAAACATCATAGATCCGGAGCGGCCTTCTACACCCAAGGTCAGACCCTCCGATGGAGACTTTCCAATGACTGCTCCACCCTACAAACAGAACTGGTAGCAATCTCAAAGGCCCTACAACACGCTGCAACACAACACAACAAGTTCATCATAATTCACACGGACTCGAAATCGGCCATGCAGGCGCTGCAACACAGTCAACCAAGAGACAACGTCCACATCATCACCTCGATCCTCGCACAGCTACAGGAATTCCAAAGCCAAAACCGACCAGTCGTCTTACACTGGATTCCCAGTCATGTAGGGATCGGAGGAAACGACGTGGCAGACGAAGCAGCCAAGGCAGCTACACGTTCTAGTAGCGTACACATCCAAGTTCCAGCAAGCGTGCAACAGATCAAGAATCACCTCAGAAAGACCAGCAAGCTCCACATCAAAAAGAGCTTCCTTCGTGCACTCAACGCTGGTTCCCAATCAGCCAAATGGTACCTGGCGGCCACAAAAGGGGAACCACCTTTCGCTGACAAGAAAACTCCAAGACAAACCCAAGTCAGCCTTCATCGACTACGACTAGGGTACAAGTGCTCCTGGCAGATGATCGGAAATGACGTCATGGATTGCACCTACTGTCAGGAGCCAGCAGCCAACCCACTTGAGCACTATCTCCTCGACTATGAGGTCACACAAAGCCTCCGAGACAGAACTCAAATCTCCCAAGAAACACACACAACACCAGCGGCCACTCTAACCCGAAAGGCCCATACAGACCACATTCACCACCTACTCCGGGTCATCACACGATACCCACCACCCAGATAGCTTAGAAAGCATCCTCTCCCAGCAAGTGCGGACCCCAGTTCGGGGGGCGCGCCACTCCGAAACTGACCACGTCCAAGAGTGGGGGTTGGTGGTAAGCGTCCACTGATCGGGGGTCCACTCACACTTGCAACCTGCAGTATCCTTCCAATCTGCAGGTCGGACCACCTCCATTCCCAATCCGGTCTGGCTGCTCCTGGAGCTCCAGCCGGAACCACCAAACAGGCCGCCTATAGGCAAAGGCCCGTGTCGGACTACGGTCCGACAATCTAAACAACAACAACTTGTTGTTGAATTTAGGCAATTTTCGGTGAGCTGGAACCAATTACCCAAAAACCCATTGAAACAATGGTTTTGGTTAACGAGCAACCTGCTGGAACGGATTGTGCTCGTTAACCGAGGGACCACTGTATGTCGTAAGTCGAGGAGAGACTGTATACTAAAAATGATGATACTGTACAGATTGATGTATTAAAGGACCGTACAGTATTTGGTTAATAATGAATCACCATAATTTTTTTTCAACCACGACTTAAGCATTATATTCTAAGACCTTAAAATATCCCAGATGGATGCCATTATCAGCCTCCACCAATCAAAACTAAAGCTGAACAAATAGTGGAAGTAAGTAAGGATCCAGACAAATATCCACTACCTACATGATGCTTGATGATGACAGATATTCAGGGTGTAGCCTTACAGATGATATATGAGTGTTAATGTTGTAAACGAACTAATGTTTTTGGGTCAGTGTAAGAAGTTAATTTAATAAATGGGTAAGCCTGATAACCCGTTAGTGACTCTGGATACAACACACTATAGGCTAAGCACTTGTAGGTGGTGGGGATAGGTCATATCTCCATAACTATTAATTTTTACCAAAAATGAAGGTTAGGTTATTTATATCACCAACAATTATACAAGAAGCACCAGTAAAGGTGGAGTATAGATAGCCAACACCAGGAGAAGCTTAAGGAATTGGACCAAAATTTCCAGAGATGTTGTTTGGATTATAGTAAGTAATAAAATTGATACGAAAATGCACAGAACCTGACCTAACTTAGCCAAAAATTTTAGTACATATAACACATGGACTTGAACATATAATCAATGACTTCACCAGCCAGGACTCGAACCTTAGACCTTATGCGTGCGACCAGGGAACGCTAGCGATCATGCCACAAGGACACTAAAAGCAATCCTAGACTATGTTATATTTCACACAAAGCCTGTTCATCGAGCTGATGGCGCCGTGAACCTCCCATTGGGGATTGCCCATGCCACATATATATATACAGTTGTACCCCGCTTAACGCGGTCAATTGAACCCACAGGGAACCGCGTAAAGTGAAAACCGTGTTAAGTGAACAACAGATCATATGGGATTAATTCCAATAGAGACTGGCCCGACCCCCAAACTCCACTTTTTGACGACACACAACTATGTTGTAGTAAAAATATTATCTTAACTTTATGATGGTATGCACACACAATTAATAATTCAGAGAAATATCAATAATATTAGGTTTCTTAACACTTACATTAGTAGAAAAGATGGCTGGGCACACGGGGATGGGCCGTTGGTTCCGAGGCAGAGGGCAGATTATTGGCCCTCACCTGTATCACTTGTATCAATTGTATCACTATCCACCACAGAGGCTTGAAGGGCCTCTTTGTCAAACCCCTCAAAGTCCATATAAGTCCATATCCTCACTATAATTATCACTATCACTGACTTGGGCCGGCTGTGGTGGGTGGCGGGTGAAGAACTGGTAATGTTTTGATGACTGGGCGACCTTGTGCGCACCGTGCCCGCGCCTCTTCCCACGTATATGAGTAGATGAACCGCGTTAAGTGAAAGTTCGGTTCTGGCGAGGCATCGCGTATATGCGAAATCGCGCTAAGTGAAACCGCTAATAACCACAAGGAAAGAAGAAAACACGAAGTTCCCAAGCGCTTTCGTGTAATTCACATCTTCAGGGGTGAGTACAGACTAAGAAGTACATAACAAGGTGTATACATACAGAGGAGGGTGAGATCAGGTCCACAATGGTCAGGTATTAGGTAATGACCCTACTAATCTTTAAATAGCACCGAAACAGTCGGTAGTCAGGTCAGAGGGTAAGGTGGCCCAACCTTCTCAGCTGGTTACAAATCATCTTAATTACAAAACTGTCCAGTTTATACATGCCATTACTCAAATTCATGTTGAATGCTTCGGTATGTTTAATGAGACTAGATTCTATGATCTTCCAACTGTCAATTGAATTACAAGGTAATATTGAGGAGGCATTATCCCAGTCAATGCAATGCTTGTTATCCCTCAAATGAACAAACAGAGCATTGGATTCCTGGCCTGTCCTAACACTATATTTAAGTTGTTTAAGTCTAGTTACAAGATCTTTACCTGTCTGGCCTAAGTGAAACATACTACATTCCTTGCAAGGAACTTTATATATATATATATATATATATATATATATAATCAGTGACCTCACCAGCCAGGATTCGAACCCTCGACCTACTGGGTGGGACTAGGGAACGCTACCGACCAACCCACAAGGACACTAAAAGCAGTCCTAGACTCTGTTATATTTCACACAAAGCCTGTTCATCAAGCTGATGGCGCCGTGAACCTCAGTGGGAACTGCCTGTGCCTTGTATGTGGTGTCAGTAGCATTTTACCGAATCCAGCTAGTATGTAACATGAGGTACCGCATATATACTTCATTTTTAGTCCATATAACACGCGGACTTTGAACATATAATCAACGACCTCATACGAGGCACGGGCAGTTCCCAATGAGGTTCACGGCGCCATACATTTTCAAAGAACCTTTCCCTAACCTGCCTCATTTAATTCCCTCTATTCATTTTTGTTCATTTGCCATTCATATTTCCATAGAATTTGCTTTAAAACATTAACCACTTTAGTAAATAAATATGAACCAGCACAGAAACCGTGAATAAAAAATGGAAAAGTCAAAGAAAATGTCACCACAAAAATTGTGACCAAGTCCCAGGTTGCTGATCTGACTTTCTACCTCATTTACACACAATTGCAGGGTCTCAATTGCTTCTCTCTTTTTTTTTTTTACGGGAATTAGCCCACCCGGGCACAGGTCAAATGACCCACAACGGAGCCTGGAGGGGGGGGGGGAGAACGGAAAGAAATTGTAAATACAGTATAGAAAAAAGGTTCTACTGTATTAATCTACACCACGAAGATGCCGGAAAGCCGGCTTTTTAAAGTGAGACAGATTGTAAGAGCATGGAAACACAGAAGAAGGCAGAGCATTCCACAGTTTGGCTGTGTGAGGAAAGAAGGAGGTACTATAACGGGTTATTCTCGTGTGACCGACATCCACGGCAAACGGTGGGCACCGCGGGCAAGACGTGTGTTACGAACCCACGGCCTTGCCGGCGGTACACAGGATGCCAAATCCACTGAACATTGCCCGTTAAAGTACCTGTAAAAGAGAGAGAGTGAAGCAACATTGCGGCGAAGAGAAAGGGAAGAGAGATTGTCGACTAAAGGAGGAGAGTTAATAAGACGAAATGCCTTTGATTCCACCCTATCTAATAGTTGGACAGAAGAAGAGCCACCCCAGATATGAGAGCAGTACTCCAAGTTAGGACGAATGAATCCCTTATATACTTGGAGCAACTGCTCAGGAGTGAAGTAGCTGAGGCATAGGTACAGCATTCCCAACTTTCGGGAGACAGCTTTAGCTATGTTAAGGATGTGTGATTTCCAGGACATATTGGAGGAAATGGTGAGGCCTAATATATTTATTTCAGACTTTGGGAGGATGATAGCGTCCTGAAATGTAATTGGTGGGAGATTGTCTAATTTACAAAGTGTAATTGGTAAATATTGAGTTTTGTTACTATTGAACTTGACCAAGTTTGTATCTCCCCATTCAGAGATGCTGCACAGATCTGCATTAATAGAAGTAATGATATCAGTTCTAGAAACAGATCTAGTTTGAGAGTTAGGAGGAAGGAGAAAATGTGTGGAAGAGTGAAGGGTGGAATCATCGGCGTAAGAATGGATAGAATTAGTTGTAGTGTGAAGTAAATCATTGATTAAAAGAAGGAAGAGAGTTGGTGAAAGAAGAGAACCCTGTGGGACGCCACAATTGGTAGAGAAAGAGCGAGAAATCGATCCATCGAGATGAGAGAACAAAGTGGGGGAGAGAAACCAAAAGAGGGAAGTTTAGATAGCAAAGACTTGTGCCATACTCTGTCAAATGCTTTGGAGATGTCGAGGGCCACGACAAAAGTTTCCCCATAGTCCCTAAGAGAGGATGACCAAAGATGGGTGCAATAGGAGAGCAGATCACCAGTAGATCTTGCAAGGCGAAAGCCATACTGGTGATCCGACAAAAGAGAAAAGCGTTCAAGGCAACGGAGAAAATGGGAGTTCAAGATAGTTTCAAACATCTTAGAGAGGGATGAAGTTAGGGCAATGGGGCGATAGTTAGAGGGGTTAGAATGGTCACCCTTCTTCGGGATGGGCTGAACCAAGGCATGCTTCCAAGAAGACAAAAAAGTTTTGGTTTTGAGGCAAATGCGAAAGAGGCGAGCAAGCACAGGGGCCAGGGCTTCAGCACACTCCCTCAGAACACAAGGGGGTATTCCGTCCGGTCCATGCGCCTTACTTACATCCAACCTGGATAACACACCGGCAACCCTGCGAGTGGAGATTTTAGGAAAGTGCATAGGTTCAGTAGGAGGTGCAGGGGTAGGAGGGATAGAGTGGGAATCGTCTAAGGTGGAATTAGAGGAGAATAAGGTGCCAAAGAGGTTGGCTTTGTCAGGGGGAGAGTTGGCTATAGAGTTATTGGGACGGAAGAGGGGAGGAAAAGAAGGCGTGCAGAAGTTGTTACAGATGTTTTCAGTTAAGGACCAGAAGGATTTACTAGAGGAAGAATTAGTCAGGACAGAGGTCCTTCTTTTAATAAAATTCCGCTTGGCCCTACAAAGAATAGCCTTACAACAATTCCTAGAAGTAATGAGAGGTGTGGGTAATAGGAGAAGGAGATAGTTTCATAGCTCGATATGCCCTATCTCTCACCCTGCAAGCAAGAGAGCAGGAGCGATCAAACCATGATTGCAAGGTGAAAGTTTTGGTAGAAGATAGGATAAATGCACTCATACCACTCTGTATAACCCAAGCAATGCTGTCAGCACATACTGAGGCATCCCGAGTGGAAAAGCAACATTCATCCCAAGGAAAGTCGGTGAAGAATTCTCGCAAGGATTGCCAGCTTGCCCTCCGATATTGCCATAGTTGACGTTTAGAGGGGGGTGGGGAGGTGGTTGTGCCCAGTTTGATTTAATAGAAATAAGGTTGTGATCAAAAGACCCTAAGGGGGCAAAAATTGAGTATGAATAGTGTGAGGGTTTAGAGGTAAAACAAAGATCAAGAATGGTAGCAAGTTGATCGTGTCGATGAGGAACGCGTGTAGGGTGTTTGTTTATTTGTTCCAAATCATTAAGTAAGGAAAAAGAGAGTGCCTCAGCTCCACCTGGGTCATCCCTTGCAGAGCCAAGCCGCTCTCTGTGATGTACATTAAAATCCCCTAGGTAGAGGATCTCGGTGTTGGGGTGCGTGGATAGCAACGACTCATGGCAAGAAGTGAGATAGTCAAAGAGTTAGAAATAGTTGGTAGAGTTGGGAGAACAGTATAGGAAACAAAGAAATATAGTCACAGTAGGTAGAGATATTTTGAGCCAGATGACATCATAAAGGGGAGATTCAAGATCCGTGACTCGGGCTATAGGTGTACGTGTATTGCAGTAGGCGCATACACCTCCCTTAGAACGGAAGTAGGTATAAAGGTTGTAGTTAGAGACTTGTTTGGGTGAAGCTGCTTTGGTCAGTTGAAGTTCAGATAGTAGTAAGAGGTCGGGGAAAGAGGTTGATAGATGGTGCTCCACAGAAGAAAAATTGGATCTCAGTCCGCGGATGTTGGAAAAATGAAGTGTGAAAAAAGCCGATCCTCCAGCAACCGCGGTGGCGTCAGTTGAGGCCCCAGTAGCTTGATGATGATCAGGTCGGCACAGGGTCCACAACCTTCCCGACCAGTGGGACCCATCCGAGAAAGCCCCGCTGCAGTGTTAATATCAACTGACATAGGAGAATAAAATAGAATGAATAAAACGGATCAAGAATGAGTACGGTTTTATTTGTGGTGTTGTCAATAGTAAGAGAGACATTTGAGACCCTGCAATTGTGTGTAAATGAGGCAGAAAGACAGATCAGCAACCTGGAACTTAGTCACAATTTTTGTGATGCCATATGGCAGCAGGGTCTACCATTAGACAACACATTATGCTTCCAATATCTTCCCAGGCGGTAGCACCTCCCTGATTGGTAGCTGCCTACTACCTTATTATTGACAACACAACATTCATATATTGCTTCTCACTCTTGATTTTTTTTTTTCATTTTTGCATTTCTTTATGGTTCTTTATTATTATTATCATTATCATTATTAATATTATTACATTATCGCCCCCCAGGCCCCGATGTAGGTCAGTGACCTGTGCCCGGGTGGGCTAATCCCCGAAAATTTTTTTTTTTTAGGAGTTCGGGATTGATGGTTAATCCGAAAGTTGGTTAATCGAGGTTTTACTGTATATGCGAAGACGGGAGACAATGGGACTGAAGCAGTCAAGGTCATCGACTCATCGCCCCTGGTGGAAGGGCAAGCAAAGTTAAATAGACCAATCACAGCTCGCGGCAGAGGGGGAGCGTGGGTGGTATGGATACATGGCCCAATCACAGTCAGCGACGTCATCGGCACGAGTCAGCGACCAGCAACTTGCCCGCCGCGTAAATTAAGGAATGTACTGCGTAACTAATAATTGGCGCGTCTGGACAGGTACCGCGTAAATGGCCAAATGCGTATAAAATATCCGCATAAACCCAGACTATACTATATATATATATATATATATATATACACAGGTAGTCCCCGACTTACGACCACATGGACCTACGTCCATTGGTACTTACGACCTGCTCTGACCGTACGTCCGCCGGGACATACGACTGCGGCAGTCGTAACCAAAAATATTTTCAAATGACGCGCGCATTTTCTATACCGAAACGTTTCCGTCCCGGGAGAGAGGGTGGCGCGTCTCGGGTTGCCTCGTGGGTACACTCACTCAGTGGAGCGCTTAGTTGGTGTTTGGCTATCGTATCCTATACTGATCCCGCTGTGAACTTTCGTTATTATTGTATTTAATTGACTTTATAGTGACTGGAAAGCGTAAAAGTGAGAGTGCTGGTGGTGTTCCAAAGAAAAGGAGACAGGCAATTACTTTTGAGATGAAAATGAAGATAATAACACAGCATGAGAATGGAAAAACAGTACCAACAATCTCACTCGACTATATCCACTATTCTGAAGGACAAGGAATGTATTCGTGAAGTAGTGAAAGGAACAACACCTATAAAGGGAACTATAATATCAAAGAGAAGACAAGGACCTATTCACGATATGGAAAAATTATTGGTGATATGAGAAGACCAGATACAGAAGCGTGTACCCTTAAGCCTTCTAACCACACCGGCTAAAGCAAGAAGTCTGTTCCAAAGCCTGAAGGAGCAGGCAGGAGGTGAATGTGATCAAACCTTTACAGGAAGTCATGGGTGGTTTGATAGGTTTAAAAAAACGCTACAGTCTACACAATGCTAAGGTGAGTGGAGAGGCAGCTTGTGCCGATGTTGGTGCTGCCGAAGCTTTTAAGGAGGAGTTAGATGATGTGATTGTGGAAGGGAATTATCTGCCTGAGAAAATATTCAATGTGGATGAGACTGGATTATTGTGGAAGCGCATGTCTGAGCGGACATATATCCACAAAGAGGCGAAAACAATGCCAGGATTCAAGGCATTCAAGGACAGAATTACACTTCTGTTGGGGGGGAATGTTGAAATAAAGCCCTTCATGATCTATCATTCAGAGAACCCCAGGGCTTTTAAACATGTCAGCAAGCACACACTGCCATTTTGGATAATGCTCTGGGACACCCACCACACCTGGACGACATGCACCCTGATGTTAAGGTAGTGTACATTCCACCTAACACTACCTCTATCATCCAACCCATGGATCAAGGTGCTATTGCTGCCTTTAAAGCGTATTATTTACGCAAGACCTTCGTTCAGGCTGTTGCTGCTACTGAAGGTGAGAAAACGCTCAGAGAGTTTTGGAAGGAGTACAACACTTTGTCATGTATAAAGAACATTAGTGCAGCATGGGATCAGGTTACAAAACATTGCATGAATGGAATATGGAAGAAAATCCTGAAAAGATATGTGAACAGTTTCAAAGGATTTAATGAAAAAGAAGTTATTTCGGATATTAGTAACAAGATAGTGGAGTTAGATAAACAGCTGGAGTTAGAAATTGATAATGAAGATGTTGGACAGTAGGTTGAAAGTGTAGCAGAAGAGCTCAGTAACGAGGATCTTATTGAACTAGATGCACAGAAAATTGCAGAGGAAGAAGAGAGACAAAATGTAGAAGAACCTGCACCCCCCAAAAAGTTTTCAGTGAAACATATGGCAGAGGCATTTGCTACAATTAATAAAGCAATGAAAATGTTTGATGGCATGGATCAAAATTATGAGCGTTATGCCAAAGTTGACAGAATGATCCAAGATGCACTTGCTTGCTACAGAAATTTATAATGAAAAGAAAAGCAAACTGTGCAGTCTAAATTGGACATCTATTTCAAGAAGTCCCCCAGTGCTGTCTCCTCACGCCCCACCAGTGCTGCCTCCTCACGCCCCACCAGTGCTGCCTCTTCACTCCCTCAAGATGATCCAATACCTTCAACCAGCAAGTTTCCAGAGCACATAAACCTGTCTGTAGAAAGCGACATTGATGACCCACCCAGCTCTGTCTCCTCTTCCGCTTCTTCCAATTAATATAGTCTCCATGTATCCTGTAAATAGAAAATTATGGGGGCCCTGTGTGCGTTCAGCTGACTACATTTAAGGTAAGTGCTCAGTCACACTGTATCCATTCCTCATTATTTATTACGTTTACTTTACCGTATTTCATTATTGATTTTGAATTTTTTATTTATTTTTTTAAGTTTTGAATTTCTTTTTTATCTATGTCAGATTTACGACCATGTCGGACTTACGACCTGGATTTGGGTCCCTAACCCTGTCGTAAGTCGGGGAGCACCTGTGTGTGTGTGTGTGTGTGTGTGTATATATTTCCTTTAAAAGCAAAAATTTAATTTTTGCGCCATTTTCGATATTCCCCTCTGCGGTGCGGCAAACAGACACCACCCTTTCCTGCCTCAGACACCCGCTGCTCCGAGAAGCCTCAGTCCACAAGTGCCTACGGTACTGTGAAGGCTACTATGATTACCTCTTCTTGCTTTCCGTGTTCAGAGGAGGAGGTTGACCCATAAACTCAAAAGGGATGTTTAACCTTTTTATAAGAACAAAAGAAAATAAGGAGTCTGCAATAGGCCGGTTGGCCTGTGCATGGCAGCTCCTGTCAAGAGTTACTACCACTCTATCATCCATGAATCTATCTAGCCTCCTTTTAAAACTTTCCAGCATTCCAGCACTTACTACAAAGTTGCTAAGCTTGTTCCACTCGTCCAATACCCTATTTGTGAACCAGTTCCTTCCTATCTCCCTCCTAAACCTGAACTTATCCAATAAAAATCCGTTGTTACGAGTCCTATCCTGCTCGGATAATATAAGACGGGAGCCACGGATTACCCCAAATTACCCAAAAGTATAGCAAATAAGGCTAAAATCTTAACGAATATCTGTTATACGTACACAAAACATGTTTAATAATATTTTTAGTGAAATTTTGTAAAAATAATTTGTAAGATGAAATAATAAACAGCGAAAAAATTTCAGTATTGGCGAACGCTAAATTCCAAAGAGTTCATGAACAAGGGAGATAACTCAGATCCATCGTGATGCACTTCGCTAACCTAACCTAACGAAAAGTAAATCCTACGGCTATGTTAAATACCCCAAAGTAACAGAAACATTGGTAATTATATCTCCATTTTGGATAGGTGATTCTTTTGGAATTTAGCGTTATTCGCTGTTTATTATTTCATTATTTTGACCACATTTCAATGAAAACATTAATAATCAGGTTTTATTGATGTAAAACATGTATTCGTTAAGAGTTTACCCTGATTTAATATACTTTTGGGTACTTTTGGGTAATTCATTGTACCGATATAGGAACTTTATTATCTCCTTTATTGATTCCTTTCACCCACTTGAATACTTCTATCATATCTCCCCGCACTCTTCGTCTTTCTAGGGAATGCAAGTTAAGTTTCTTTAACCTATCTTGATATGGAAGGTTTCTAAATCCCGGAATCATTTTTGTCATTCTTAGCTTCACCGACTCCAGTGAATTGATATCCATTCTATAATAAGGGCACCAGAACTGAACAGCATAATCGAGGTGCAGCCTGACTAGTGCAAGATATAGTTGCAATAAGACCTCTGCACTCGGGTCCGACTAATTACCCAAATGTACCCAAATGTAGCCGCAATGAAGTCAAATAATGGTCCAACATGAATAAATCGGACTGCCAATCACTTCTCGACTGGTATTTGGTGTCACGAAGTCACAAAAAATTGGTAAACTTAATTTAATCTGAGTTAATAGATCGCGTGCGTGTACCGACGGAGCGAGGAATTACCCAAATGTAGCCGCAATGAAGTCAAATGATGGTCGTACAAGCGTAATTCGGGCTGTGAATCACTTCTCGATTATTATTTGGTGTCATAAAGTCCAAAAAAATTGGTAAACTTAATTTAATTTGAGTTGTGTTGTGTTAGGTTAGGTTAGGTTAGGTTAGGTTAGGTACATGCACTTGATCTATTCTCAGATTAAATTAAGTTTAACAATTTTTTGTGACTTCGTGACACCAAATACTAGTCGAGAAGTGATTGGCAGTCTGATTTATTCATGTAGGACCATTATTTGACTTCATTGCGGCTACATTTGGGTAATTAGTCAGACCGCTACACTCTTATTACTTACACTATATCCAGACCATATAAAGGGTGTGGTAATGTAATTATTATATTATATTATTAACAAACAACAACCAGTCAACAGCTATACAGAAAAACTCTAGTTTCATTCACTTTCAACAATTCTAAAAGCCATTAACCTTACCGACTATTGGCCCCTGGTGTGAGGGCTTTAAGTCTCACTACACGCCACACAGCTTGAGCCAAGGCAGTTATTCTCACTAACAGGTATTCTCTTGGCTTAATTATGAAGACCGTACCTTCAGGGTGTGGTAGTCAGGTGAACATAGCCGACACAGAGGTAATAATACCACAGCTGCTGGTCGTGGCCCCCAACACACCAGGGTTTGTTTTGACTCAGAGACCCGCGGCCTAAACCGAGCCTAACACCGAGTCATCATTATACGCTAACACCAGGGTGCCAGAGGTACGACAAGCTTCACGGCCAACATCACCCCATCTCACGGCCAAAATTCGGTCAAAACTTTTTGGATGGGAAGCACAAGGCTATTTTTGCATTCCACACAAAATAAAAGTATCCCCTACAATATCCACTTAAAATGTCGTAATGAAACCAAATTTTCACTTAGAATTGAGAGACCAATAATTACATTAACATAATATCTATAATCTACAGTGAAGATTTACCTTAATCTGAAATGGTGGTGGAGCATGATAATGGTGGGGAACTTGATAACACTAGTTGGCGTAAGCAAAAACGTCTAGTTCGTCATCGTCCCCTGGTTTGTTATATTTTCTACCACTGTCATAAGAACATAAAAACATAAGAAAATAAGGAGTCTGCAGTAGGCCGGTTGGCCTGTGCATGGCAGCTCCTGTCGAGAGTTAGCAGATAGCATCCGATCGCATCTAGAGAAAAGCAAATTAATCTACGACTCTCAACATGGGTTTACAAAGGGAAAATATTGTCTAACAAATCTGCTAACGTTTTTAAGGAAAGTCTTCCAGGTAGTAGATAATGACGAAAATTACGATGTTATTTACTTAGACTTTAGCATAGCATTTGACAGAGTACCGCATCAGAGGCTTCTGAGAAAAATTAAGGCTCATGGTATCGAGGGGAAAGTTTTAAATTGGATAAAATCATGGCTCACCGATGGAACGCAGAGGGTCAGCGTAGATGATGTTAAATTTGAGTGGGGCCGTGTAACCAGTGGGGTTCCCCAGGGGTCAGTACTAGGCCCACTCTTGTTCATAATCTACATAAACGATCTAGATACTAGGATCAGCAGTGACATAAGCAAGTTTGCGGATGACACCAAAATAGGGCGGCAAATTAATTCAGGGCAGGATGCAAATGCATTACAAGAGGATCTAAATAAACTGCAGGGGTGGTCTGAAAAATGGCAAATGAAATTCAACACAGGCAAGTGCAGCGAACTTAATATTGGAAGAACAAATACTGTCAATGTATACAGCCTTAACAACATCAACCTAGAGAAGTCGACTTGTGAAAGAGACCTAGGGGTACTTGTAAGCCCGGACCTACGGCCTAGAAAACAGTGCGTTAATATTCGAAATAAGGCAAACAGAGTATTGGGTTTTATATCTAGAAGTGTAAGTAACAAGAGTGCAGAGGTCTTATTGCAACTATATCTTGCGCTAGTCAGGCCGCACCTCGATTATGCGGTTCAGTTCTGGTGCCCCTATTATAGAATGGATATAAATTCATTAGAGTCGGTGCAGCGAAGAATGACAAAAATGATTCCGGGACTTAGAAACCTTCCATATCAGGATAGGTTAAGGAAACTTAACTTGCATTCCCTAGAAAGACGAAAAGTGCGGGGAGATATGATAGAAGTATTTAAGTGGGTGAAAGGAATCAATAAAGGGGATATAGATAAAGTTCTTATAAGATCCGAGCAGGATAGGACTCGGAGCAACGGATTCAAGTTGGATAAGTTTAGGTTTAGGAGGGAGATACGAAGAAACTGGTTCACCTAGGTACCTTCTTAACCCCTGATAATCCGCCAACCGAAAGTTTGGGACTCTGACCATATTGTCATTGTTTTTCGTTTCCCAATTTAGGGTGAACCTGATTTCTCTGTGATCACTGTTACCTAGTTCTTCCCCTACTGTGATATCTCTGATAATATTTTCTTTATTTGTTAATACTAGGCCTAATATATTGTCACCTCTAGTAGGTTCTGTAATTAGTTGTTTCAAAAAATTGTCCTGTACTGCGTCTAGGAAGTCTTCAGATTCATAGTCACCTACAATGTTGTCCCAGTGAATATTTCTGAAATTGAAATCCCCCATAATGCACAGGTTGTTATATTTTGCTGCCCTACTCATTTCCTGCCATATGGGCTGAGCTGCTTCCTTCCCAAGACTTGGGGGCCTGTAAATCACTCCTATAATTAGTTTTTCTCTTCCTTCCGTGATTTCTACCCATACAGACTCGGTTCCTATTTCACCCTTTATTGAATTATTAATAGAACATTTTAATGTATCCTTGACGAAGAGTGCGACCCCTCACCCCTTCCTACCTTCCCTGTCCTTGTGAAAAAGGTTGTACCCTTCTATGTGGTACTGTGATAAAAAATTTTTGCTCGCCAGATTCATCCAAGTTTCGGTGATTGCTATGGCGTCTACATTCTCGGTACATAGAACCGCTCTCAGCAAGTCTATTTTATTTCAGACGCTCCTACTGTTTGTATAGTATACATTTAAACCTACCCTTCCCTGGTCCTGTTTTACCCCTTGTCCTGAGTGTATGTATATTATGTATGCTGGATTATATATCATGTATGTATATTATGTATGTGCTCCATTTATGTATTATTTATTCAGCCTAGCTAGCAGCGTGTGGCAATGTTATTACCATATCCCACACGCTTAATTAATGTGCCTGGCGACGTATGGAAGCTGCTAATGTATCACTTGCCATACGTCGCCTATAGCAGTTGACAAGGAGCCTAGCCAGGGAGACCACTGCTCTCCTCTGTGTACATACTCTTATCCAGTAAACCGAACCTACAAAACTATACAGGTGTTTGTGTTCTCTCCTGTATATAGAACTTATTATTCAGAACCTAACATGGCGCAGTGATCCGATCTTACTGGATAATTACGAGTGATAGTGCAAAGTTTGTAGAAAGCCGGCTATGGACTCTATGGACTCTCGCTTGGGTCAACTCCCGCGCGTCAGCTCTCCTCGAAGAATCTCAGCAACTTTGAGCAGTGTCAGTGACAGTGATTTTCTGTGAAGTGTTTAGTGCATTGTGTGTTTCGTGCCATTCATGTGTGACCTTGTTCTAAAGGATTCCCAAGGTATACGGCACGTTCTGGGCATTTGTAAGGAGTAGAGTTCAGTGCACCCGTCTCTGACCGCGTCCTGAGGGTACTGGGCTGACTGGGAGTCGCCGCGCCTCTCCCTCCACCCCCTCACAGCGCCGCCTCCACCCCCCCTCACAGCTGGGGCGAGACGCTCTACCCGCCCAGGACACACACTCACTCACACACATACATGTACTAACACTCGCTGACCGCGCGGCTTCCTTATATATATTTTATATATATAACCTACTTATCTGTGTATTTAATTAATATTTTGTCTGAAATCTTGTTGATACGACGGGCTGACCGGTCAACACTGATTTAAGACATAGTACACAGAGGAAGTAGTTATGTCTCACGCCTTACGTAGCCGTGGACCCAGAGCCTGGATGAGCCAGGCGGGTGATAGCCCCGCAGAGATGGATGACCAGGCCGGCCACGACGCTCCAGCCCCCACATCGCGCAGTCCCTCACCTCAATATTCAGCGTTGTCTCCAGAGATAATTGCTTTACTGAAGTTTATGAGAGATGAGAAACGCGAGGATGAAGCCCACAGACGTTTGGCGGATGAGCACAGAAGGCAAGCAGAGGCAGAGCGAGACCACCAACGGAGATTGGAAGACAGTGAACGGTTTGAAGCCTTGATATCTCGCCTCACTGTTAACCAAGCCCCTGGCTCTAACACTGCCTCGGTACTGACTGGTTCAGATACCTCATCCATGCTTCCTTCACGCCCCCCAGCCCCACCTAAAGCAGCAGCTCAAACGCCGCCCATCTTGAAGCCTGATGAGACTTTCCAGACTTTTCGTGAATGGCGGCGACGGTGGACTGATTATTCTACAATGGTGGATCTCCAGAGTTTGTCACAGCCTAAACAACTCATCCAGCTGCGTATGTGCCTGTCCTTGGAAATTCAGCGTGTCTTGGAACATACGTTGCAGGTACCCCCAACCTCTTTGCTGTCTGTAGAGGAGGTACTGGACGTTCTACAACGGCACATCAAAGGACAGCAGAATGAAGCTCTGCGCAGGAGGGAATTGTTTAGCTGCAGACAGATGGAGGGTGAGTCTTTTGATGCCTTTTACGTGCGTCTTAAGAGAGCCTCGGAAGAGGTAGATATATGTCCAGGCCACCACCAGCAGTGCGAGGAGACCCAGTTGAAGCAGGTGATCCTGATGGGTGTTAAGGACGAGGAACTTGTCCAACGCCTCACCTCCCTCGACTCTTCCTCTTCTCTTAAGGATGTGTCGACGATATGTCGCTCCTATGAGGCTGCCAGGTGTGCCACCTCTGCCATCCGTGCTCCCCCTACAGCTGTACGCGCTGTGTCCCGGTACAAGAAGGACAAGAAGTCTGTTCCTACGCCTTCGCCCACCACGTCCACGCCCGGTTTATTTTGCAACAACTGTGGTAAGCAGCACGGAACACAGGTGTGTCCAGCTGCTCAGTCTACCTGCAACAGTTGTGACCGTAAGGGCCACTGGTCACTCACAGTACGGTGCCCAGCCAAACGCGTCCAGTGCAATGTGTGCGGTCGTCTGGGCCACTATGACAAGTGTTGCCCTTCCAACATACCCAAGGGACCGCGTCGGCGGAAGCTTCAGCCCCCCTCCACCAGAGAGGGCCGCCCACAGTCTTCCAATCAGAGGTACGACGACTCTTGACAACGCTCGAGCCACATTAGGAATGTGTGCTCCCCCCAGCGTCCCAGGACCAAAATCCCTCAGTATATCAGTGTCACTGTGACCTACGGCGGTGTGTCATCCCGTCTTCAGATGTTGCCCGACACCGGCGCTGATGCTACAGTCATCGGTCCCCAGCATTTGCAATGCCTGGGGCTCTCTCCAAGTGATCTAGGACCGCCCCCAAGGATCTCCGCTTTATGGCAGATGGTTCACAGATGACCCCGGCCCTGGGTTCACTCCAAGCACAAGTCACCTTTGGCAACAGGTCGTGTCAAGCCTGGATTGATGTGCATAACGGTGTCCAGACTCCTTTGCTGTCCTACAGACATTGTCAGGAGTTGGCCATCATCTCCCAGGACTTCCCCAAACCTATTCTTGAGGTAAAACACGCCAACAGGGTGCAAAAAGGGAGCAGCAACGACCCTGCTGCCGCCCTACCCCTGCCTCTTGCCAGTGACACCTCTCCTTCGGATGCTCAGAAGTACTTCCTGAAGGAATTCAGCGACGTTCTGGTGACCAAGTCCGCTCTGGAATCCAAGCCTCTCAAGAAGATGGCAGGCCCCCCCATGAGGATCCACCTGAGGGACGACGCGAAGCCATTCGCTATTTACACCCCTCGACTGGTTCCCCTGGCCTTCCGCGAGGCGGTCAAAAACGAGCTGGACTCCATGGTCGCCCAAGAAATTATTGTACCAACCGGCGATGACCCGTCTCCATGGTGTCACCCGATGGTTGTCGTCGCAAAACCTAAAGGTGGTGTTCGGATCACCACTGACCTTTCCAAGCTCAACAACCAGGTGTCTCGTCCTGCGCACCCTTCTCCCACGCCCTTTGCAGCCATACGCAGCGTGAACCCGAAGGCGCGTTTCTTCACGACGATGGACGCCCTGTGTGGATACTGGCAGATAGAGCTTGCCGAAGAAGACCGACCACTCACAACGTTCATCACCCCGCATGGACGTTACAGTTATTGCCGTGGCCCCATGGGATTCGCCGCTACAGGAGACGCTTTCTGTCTTCGAGGTGATATGGCTCTACAAGGTCTGGCAAACTGCGTGAAAGTGGTCGACGACATACTCGTGTACGACGAGGATTATATGGATCACCTCTGCCGTATCTACGAGGTACTCAACAGGTGCTGGAAGCACGGCATTACCCTAAATGCCGACAAGTTTGTTCTGGCCAGCTCTTCAGTTGACTTTTGTGGGTACACCCTCTCAGGGAATGGTATCTCAGCTGACCCGGAAAAGGTCCGCGCCATTACGGATTTTCCCACCCCTGCTAACCTGACCGACTTGAGGTCCTTCATCGGTCTCGTCAACCAGTTAGCAGAGTTTTCGTCGGACATCTCCGCAGCTGCTCAACCACTTCGCCCCCTGATGAGCCCCAAGAGGACATTCCTGTGGACCCCCGACCACGACAAGGCCTTCCAGCAAGTGAAACAGGCCCTGTCTCGTCCACCTGTCCTCGCCACGTTTGACCCAGCCTTGCCGACAGTTCTGCAGACAGATGCCTCATGCTTGTATGGCGTGGGATACGCCCTACTGCAGGATCATGGTGGAGGGCAGTTCCGGCTCGTCCAGTGTGGCTCGCGTTTCCTCTCTGACACTGAGACGCGCTACGCCACTATTGAGTTGGAGCTGTTGGCTGTGGTTTGGGCGATGTCCAAGTGCAGGTTTTACCTCATAGGCCTGCAACACTTTCACCTAGTGACCGACCATCGCCCGCTTGTCCCGATCCTCAACCACTACACGCTAGACGCCGTTGAGAACCCTCGCCTCCAGCGTCTGAAAGAGAAGCTCTCGGCGTACATCTTCACTGCAGTGTGGCGTGCTGGTAAGGAGCTCTGCATCCCTGATGCCTTATCCCGCTCTCCTGTCAGCCGCCCTACTCCAGGAGACCATGTACTCGACGCCGACCTCGCTCTTTCCGTCAGGACTGTGGTCACTCTCCATGCCGTCCAATCCCTTCGTTCGGACCTGTCACCAGATGACGACAAGGCAATGGAGGACCTTCGAACAGCGGCCCGAGATGACCCCTCCTACGTCCGACTTGTCGAGTGTGTGAGGAATGGATTTCCTAGCAACCGCTACGATCTTCACAACACCCTGCTCCCGTATTGGAAACTCCGTGATGAACTCTACTGCGACGGAGACCTTGTTCTGTACGGAGCACGTGTAGTTGTCCCTGCTGCATCACGTCCCCACGCCTTGGCCCGCCTTCACGACAGTCACCGTGGAGCTGAGGCCACCAAACGACGTGCACGACAGACTGTGTTCTGGCCCGGCATCAACTCCGACATCTCCAATGTTGTCCGTGCGTGTGAGCCCTGCCAAGTATTACAACCCAGCCAGCAGCAGGAACCCTTTATGAGTGACGACAACCCCACCCGCCCCTTTGAGTCTGTGTCGGCCGACTTTTTCTGTGTGTCAGGAAAGTCCTTCCTCGTTATCGTCGACCGTCTCTCTGGTTGGCCGGTTGTCATCAAGTGCGGTAATGACACGACGTCTGCCGCCACCATCAGCAAGTTCCGCCACTACTTCCGTGACGTGGGCGTTCCTGTACGCCTGCGAACCGACGGAGGGCCTCAGTTCACAAGCTGGGACTTTGCTGTGTTCCTTGACCGATGGGGAGTCCGGCATGTGTTGTCATCGCCCCATTACCCGCAGTCCAACGGCCACGCTGAGGCTGCTGTCAAATCCCTGAAGCACCTCATCCTTAAGGTGGCCCCTTCTGGGAACATTGACTGCGAGGCCTTCGACAGGGGTCTTCTTGAACTCCGCAACACACCTAACTACACCGGACGCTCCCCTGCCCAGGTTTTGTATGGACGCCCCCTTCGTTCTTGTGTCCCTGCTCACCCTCAATCCTTCTCCAAGGAGTGGCAGGCCAAGACAGAGGATTGTGATCGCCGAGCCGCCGAACGTGTTCAGGACGTCGTCGTCCGCTACAATGACCACGCCCGTTCTCTCCCCAGGTTGAGTGTCGGCACCCAAGTCCGTGTTCAGGACCCGACCTCCCTACGTTGGGACAAAGTAGGCGTAGTCATGGGTCTCGGCAGGTCACGGGACTACCAGGTGCGGTTACCCAGTGGTCGTGTGTGGTGGAGGAACCGCCGTTTTCTCCGACCCGTAACAATGCCTTCTGCTGGCCCCGCCACCAGTGTTGAGTCCCATACCCTTCCCAGTGATGAAGTCCCTCGACGCTCAGAACGGATCCAAAAGAAAAGGTCCGCTCAAGACTTTGCTATGAGCGTATAGGGGGGAGGGAGGTGTATGTATATTATGTATGCTGGATTATATATCATGTATGTATATTATGTATGTGCTCCATTTATGTATTATTTATTCAGCCTAGCTAGCAGCGTGTGGCAATGTTATTACCATATCCCACACGCTTAATTAATGTGCCTGGCGACGTATGGAAGCTGCTAATGTATCACTTGCCATACGTCGCCTATAGCAGTTGACAAGGAGCCTAGCCAGGGAGACCGCTGCTCTCCTCTGTGTACATACTCTTATCCAGTAAACCGAACCTACAAAACTATACAGGTGTTTGTGTTCTCTCCTGTATATAGAACTTATTATTCAGAACCTAACACTGAGTAACCAATTTTACTTCCTAGGACCAGCTTGTTTTTTGACTCCCACTTATCCCGACCTCTCTCTACTGGCGAAACACCCCCTTTGGAGTAACAATTTCACGCTCCAGGGATGCAGACAACGTCTTTACCCCCGCACGAGACAAGTGTACTCCGTCACGACTGTACAGGTAGTCGTTGCCAGTTATCAATGAATGCCCAACCATTGTTTGCACAATGTTTTTCCAGTCGGCAATTTATAGCAATTGCCCTGGACAGCCATTCACGACCAACCCCTCTTCTAGGCAAGACACCACATACTATCGGGATCCCTCCCCTATCTCTAATCTTCCCCAGCGCCTCCCTATACCTCTTGAAAAGTTCCTCACTCCTTGTGTTCTGACCTCACTAGGGGAAAGGTCACGGCAGGGTTAGCTCCCGAGAGATAATTATCAGATATGGCCAGTGCTATGTGCCGTCTTTGGTATGTGAGTTTGTTGACCAAACTGGAGTGGTCCATGGAAGAATTGGAGAAGGCCAAGGAAGAAATTGAGAGGGCCACGTTGGAGAACCTGAAATTAAAGGAAGAGCTGGCTAGGTTAAAAGGGGAAGATGGACAGGGAAAGCCAGTGTCTGACGAAAACTTAAGCGAGTGGAAAGTTGTGAGTAGTGGGAAGACGAAGCTGGTGGTGAAGAAGTACACCAAGGATACGACAACAACGACAACAACAGCTAAGTGTACCAACCCGTTCAGTACCTTGATAGACGAATTGGACGTTAGTACAGTCAGGGACAGGGATGACAAGGAAGGTATAAAAACTTTAATTGTTGACGACTCACAGGTAAGGTACATGGACAGGGCCTTTTGTGGTAAAAACAAAAATAGGATGAGGGTGTGTTTGCCAGGAGCTGGGGTGGGGGATATAATTGACAGGATGTACAATATCTTGTCTGGTAATGGGAACAAACCCATTATCTGCCTCAGTGCAGGAGGCAATGATATTGGCCGGTGTAGAAGCGAGGAGCTTCTTGATAAGTTCAAGGCAGCAATAGATCGTATTAGGTCTAAGGGAGGGATCCCTATCATATGTGGTGTCCTGCCTAGAAGGAGAGTTGGCAGTGAATGGTTGTCAAGGGCGGTTGGTGTCAACGACCGTCTTGACAGATATTGCAAGTCAATATCCGTCCCATTCATTGACAACTGGGACAACTTCTACGGCAGAAGGGACCTTTATGCTAGCGATGGGGTGCACCTGTCTCGGGATGGGGTGGCAACCCTGGCTGGGTCTCTAGAGGGGGCAGTTCAAAGGATATCGAAGTCTTTAAACTGCTAGGGGAACATATGGGCACGGGGGTGGGGGAAACTGCAGTGGGAGCGGGTAAACAAAGTAAAAGATTACAGGGAAATAGTGTTAGGAATGATGACAAAACTAAATTAAACAGGGAGTTTAAAACTAAACGCGGTAAAGGGAGGACTCAGAACACGACTAACTTAAATGTCTACTACGCGAACAGTAGAAGTATGAGAAACAAAATGGATGATATTAGGGCCTTGGTATGTACCAAAAAAATCGATATAATAGCATTCACTGAAACATGGATCAACATAGACTCACGGGAGTTGCTGGTCGAATACCAAATTGCTGGTTACAAATTGTTCCATACCGATAGACAAACCAGGAAAGGAGGAGGAGTTGCAATCTATGTTAGGGATAATCTGAAGTGTGAAATAAATAAGGAAATAAAAACTGAGGGGAATACAGAAACAATTTGGATAGAATTAAGCGACGGTAGGGAAAAATTAATCACAGGAGTAATATATAGACCTCCCAATCTTGATAGAGTCAATGAGCGACTTATCTGGGATGAAATGCGCAGGGCTTCCATACACAACAAAGTCTGTATAGTAGGCGACTTTAACCTTGGCCAAATAGATTGGACTGACCTTACGGGTAACTCAGAATCAGAGGATTTTCTCAAGACGATCCAGGACTGTTTCCTAAGTCAACATATAACCGAACCCACACGGGGTAATAATATACTCGATTTAGTTCTGTCGAACAGAGAAAACCTCATTAGCAATGTCAAGGTAGGGAACGAACTTGCAAACAGCGATCACGAAGAAATTCGATTCCAGTTAGATTTTCAGGGCAGACGTAAGGAAAATTCCACTAAAGTACCAGATTTCTGAAGGGCAAACTTTGACAGTTTAAAGAGGCAGCTGAGAGAGGGGGTGTCGCGCTTGGCCGTGAACCTGACAGATGATTCCGACCTGATAACGACGTCTGAGACTGCCGAGTTCCACGTCAGTTTAAATAATGAGTTACTTAATGCACAGAGGCAGAACATACCATACAAAAAACTCAGATCAGACAACAATGACCCTAAATGGATAAATAATTATTTAAAGAACATCATTGGCCAAAGGAAGGATATAGATAGAAGGATGAAGCGTGGCGAAATTTACCTCCAGGATTATTATAAGATATTGGCGAGTAGGGTTAAAACCGAGATTAGGAAAGCCAAGAGGAATAATGAGGTAAGGATAGCAAGGGAGGCGAAGGCAAACCCCAAAGGATTCTACCAAATGTATCAAACTAAAACACGAGAAAAGATTGGACCAATACTGTCAGATACCGGCGAGCTCACTGATAGCGACGGAGAAATGAGCAATAATGTGAATAAATACTTTTCAACAGTTTTCACCACGGGTAAATTTAAACATGATACCCGAGGCACGGACTCTATTCAGGGATAGTGAAGAAAACAAATTAAGCGAGATAGTAGTGACTAGTAACGATGTTAGTAAGCAAATAGACAAACTAAAGCCTAATAAGTCACCTGGTCCCGATGAGATATTTGCCAGAGTATTAAATGAATGTAAGGAAGAGCTTAGTATGCCCTTAGCTAAGTTGTTTAACATGTCCTTAAAAACAGGTGTAGTACCAGAATCCTGGAGGATAGCGAATGTAATACCGATTTTCAAGAAGGGGGATAGATCACTATCCTCTAACTATCGCCCAATCAGTCTAACATCAATAGTAGGCAAATTACTGGAAGCAATCATTTCAAACTCTATTCGAATCACCTGGAGAAGCACCGATTGATCAATGATTCCCAGCATGGCTTCACAAGCGGATGTTCTTGTCTAACTAATCTATGAACATTCTTTTCATCAGTTTTTGAATCGGTGGACGAGGGGCACAATTATGATGTGGTATATCTCGACTTTAGCAGAGTCTTCGACAGAGTCCCCCACGAAAGACTAATTAGAAAGGTAGAAGCTCATGGCATCAAAGGTGACATCCTTAAATGGATTAGGGCGTGGTTACAGGACAGGAAACAGCGAGTGAACATTAACGGCACTAAGTCCCATTGGAGCAACGTCACAAGTGGAGTTCCCCAAGGCTCAGTACTTGGACCATTATTATTTATTATAAACATAAGCGACATAGATATCGGCATAGACAGCAACATAAGTAAATCTGCTGATGACACTAAAATAGGACGTGTTATTAAATCTGACGAGGACTCAGCAAAACTACAGGAAGATCTAAACAAATTTTTCGAATGGTCTGAAAAATGGCAGATGAAATTCAACGTGGACAAATGTAAAGTACTCAGTATAGGAGATGTAAACAGGGAAACCAGATACCAGATGAACAACGATGCCATCCGACTGCGAGAGAGATTTAGGAGAAATGATAAGTAGGCACCTTAAGCCGAGTAAACAATGTGTTTTTGCTCGTAACAAGGCTAATAAAGTACTTGGGTTCATACAAAGGAGTGTTAGTTACAAGACTAGTGAGGTCATCCTAAAACTGTATCTTGCTCTTGTGAGACCACACCTGGATTACGCAGTTCAGTTCTGGTCACCGTATTACAGAATGGATATAGAATCATTGGAAAGAATTCAGAGGAGAATGACAAGACTAATCCCGGGCATTAGGAACCTTGAGTATAGAGACAGGTTAACTCACCTTAATTTGCACTCCCTCGAGAGACGTAGAGCGAGGGGCGACCTGATAGAGGTGTATAAGTGGAAGTCAGGACTAAACAAAGGGGACATTACAAAGGTACTCAAACTATCCAACCAGGAGCGAACTCGTAGCAATGGTTTTAAATTAGACAAATTTAGATTTAGGCGCGAAATAAGTAAACACTGGTTTGGAAACAGAGTTGTGGATGAATGGAACAAGTTGTCATATATCATCATTAACTGGAATACACTGAATAGCTTCAAACATAGGTTGGATGCTTATATGAGCAATAGGGGTTGGGCGTAAACGGGACTGCCCAGTATGGGTCAATAGGCCCGCTGCAGTTTCCTCCATTCTTATGTTCTTATGTAACCTTTCCTATGTCGTTTCCTCCCACACTAAGACACACTACTGGATTGGTACCCTCCCCTGCTTGCTGGTTGGTGTCGGTAGAAAAGAGACTGGTCACCACGAGGTCAGGTCTTATATAGCGGAGGTAGGCGTGGCTTAATAGTTGACCTCCGTCATGTAAGGCGGCGCTGGTTGACCAAGACCATGAGGCATACACTGGGGAATTCGCGGGGTCGGCTACTCAGCGACAAACAGCGTTTGTAGGGGAGGTATCCACTACAGTACTCCCCCCTTCCCTCCAGGCGGTGTAGGAGACTTGTTGTCTGCATGGTTGCATGGCACATGTGAGGCAGAACGGGCGGTGCATGCCACATGTGAGACATAACGGCGAGGGCGTAGATGAGCCGGCCGGTAGAGGAGGCAACTGTCCAGATACACAAAATTTGTTGGAGTAGAGAGGGAGAAAAAGGGTGTGTGGAGGCGATGAATGTTGTGCTTCACTCGCGACAGGTACAGAGTCCTCAGATGCGCCTGCTGGGGTGTGTGGGCCTGGGTCAGGAGCAGGGGCTGCGTCAGCAGGAGCGTATGAGGGCTCGTGACAGCAGCTGGGTCCACGACAGCAGCAGGGCGCAGGACAGTAGCAGGGGGTACCTGAGGGAGAAAAGAGGGGTGTGTGGGTCCGCGTCAGGAGCGGCAGGGGGTACTGCTGGGCCGGGGCGGCGTCTGAGGCAGGACGGGTGTGTTGGGGTCGGTAGGACGTGGTGCTTGGGGCAGGAAGAGGAATGGCTGTCTGCTTAGAGTAGCAGAGCTGCTCTAGGGTGTCTAACTTGCGGTGTAGAGGCAGTAGCTGTAGAGCCGATGAGAGCTGCCTCTGTGTGAATAAGCCAGTCTTCCATGTTGCTTGAAGACTGGGAGAGTGATCTGTTTCTCCTCCATCCTGTGTGAGTGCGATTCTCCGGGGGTCACCATTTGTGGGGTACGTTATGTTTGGTTCACACTCAGGATGGGATGGAGAAAGGAAACTCACAATGTGCTCTCTGTATACTTGTTGTATTGGATGTACAATGCAGCTTGGTGCTGGGAAGGCAGCATGGTTACAAGGCGGTGTAAGGGAGGTATCCACTACAAGGTCACTGATTAGGTGAGGTCATGACAAGGTGAGGTCACTGAGCCAGCATTTTCAATGTGAAATTTGAAAATCTGCTAGACTTTTCTTCACAATCCACTAAATGAGGAATTAATACATGTTTTACAAAATTCGGCCAAAATAAGGCCAAATAGTTTGGCCGTGACTATCCATTTTTCCACGGTCAGGCGAAGTTTTTTACGGCATAATTAGAGAAATTTGGCCGTGGAAACGGCCATCTGGCAACCCTGTCAAATACAAGTTTAATATTCTCTGTTGAAGTCAGTTAGATCACTCGATATAATTAATTACTCTGCTTCATTTACATTTTGTATTGAAATACTATTATAAAAATAGGTGATAGAAAAAGAATGATCATTAAATATTTGTTAATCCAGCGAACTTTAGTATTTAATGTAGACAAGTTCTGTAATGCATTATTGGGCCTTGTACCGCACGAATTCACTATAACAATATTATTTTTACACACCAACATACAGAAGGTTGAAATTTCCCAGTTGATATTTTTTTTTTAGACTAAGATCGAATGTCCCTTTATTGTTATAACTTATTGGATTACACACATCATTCAACAAAAAAATCTTAATCCACATCCTTCTTAGTGTAACGACCACGGTCGTACACGTCAGTTAACGCCAAAATCAAATGATTCATATTACGCTCAATAGCCCACAAAACATGTACCTCTGCTTTTATTTTGAGTCCTCCATCTGAGGAGTCCGTTTTCTCGTCACTTCAAGACGCCTCAGTCCTCCGTTATCCCATTTTCTCTGACTCACTGAAACCAACCTCTCTATATAATGAATTTGAATGTGGGAGAGAACACCCTGGTTTTGAGTCAGCTTAGATATTTCTGTTTACAGTTGAAACATTCAAGATCCATTGTGAGTGGTGTTGAACGCTTCAACTGTCCTTATTGTTAATAAGACGTGTCAAGTAAGTGAGTGTTGAGTCTGCCAGGACCAACGATACCCATCGGTTTCGTTCCCTAAGAATATCCATGAGTTTCTGATCGCGCCTGGAGTTAGATCATTTTGTCGCCCCGACATCAGAGAATCTGATGTTTATAGTTTAATTAGTGTCAGTTATCTATTTAAGAAAGTCATTAATTTCCTGAACTGTTCTGTCAACTGGTATAATCTCCAAGATCTAACGTCTCCCTGTGAATAGCTCCTTGTTCGCCGCAGGCCTGAGCTTGCAGAGTTGATGTTATCAACGTGTATATTCCACCTTTTCCTGGCAAGCTCAACCTCTGATTAGATTATATGAATAGACATAGGAAATTACCCTGATCAGGAATACCAGAGTTCATAATTAAGTATACGGTGATCCAAAATGGTAGAGAAGGTATGTTGTTGGTAAGATTGACCTTTCTGGCATGAATATGGAGGCCCAAGCTGCCCAGCAGGGGCACGTATATACCTCTACACGAGGGAGAATCACGCATTCGTGACTCTTCCTCAACGTATCTCCAGGTATGGTTATGTGTGTTCCCCGCCGCCTAGCAATTCAGTTTAACTTAGTCAATTTTGTGAATATCAGTGTTCATGTTTTAACATAGTGACTTCTGTGCCAATTAAGTCGAGTAACGTAGAGATTTAGATATCGGCTGGACCGTTGCCAGACGTATGTTTTGTATAGTTGAAGTTAATTATTGACGCATTCGTGACTCTCCCTCAACGTATCTCCAGGCCAGTGTGTTGAGCTGAATACTCATCGGCTACCGTGGGTCGGTAGCCGAGTTGGACGATGCCGTTAATTCGACAGGATTAAACTGGGAAATCCTTTTCCTGCAACTTAGGCGGCACTCCCTTGGCGTGTGTCGGTCTACAACCGACCCCTAACAGCGATCTTCATTTGTTATGGAGACACTTGGGATATATACCCTGAGGCACTCCTCACAGTTACCCGGGCCAGGCGCTCCGAGCTAGCGAACGAGCCTGTAAACAACTCTGGCCCACTGACTCCGCCATATGATCATGGTCTACCTACTGTTCTTGGTTATATGTATGGAGCCGTATTAATATCCATGCTTAGGGATGACTAGCAGAAATATAGTCATTCCAGGTTAAGTATTGAACCCCTGAATGAGAGTTCAAGGTACCAGGTGGTCCCTTGTGAAGTGATAAGAATTATGGTATGTTACTAATTGTGGAATTGCCCAGTGTGTTATGTATTCATCTGTAGTACCCATGAAAGAATAACCTGAGAGTATCATGCTCTTATCAAGAAGTGGAGAAGTAATTTGTTACTTGTTAAAGTAAGGCCGGAGGGTCCAGTGATATCTTGTGTATAATTACTGAATCTCATTTGTCAGAGGATTAATACCACAATTGTCTCATGAAGTAATAAGTATTGGGAGGTATTTAATGAGGTAATAAGTTCTTGAAGTGCTTGATGACTTAATAAGTTACTTGCGGTTCTGTTTAGCCTGAGTGAATCTAAGATGCATCTTCTCCACTCACTGTGTTAATAAATATTGAATTAGTAATCTGAGTATCACCACTCTACTCCTTCTAAACATTGGTTCCCAGAAAATAATACTTACTCACGTGCCTATACATCTACCACACTACCCAAAACCCTTCCATGAGTTCTGTTTATAATGAAAAGTCTGGGTGGTGGCAGCTACCCTTTGTAAGTATAAAAAGTGTTGTACTAAGAATAACATGGTTCCCCAGACTAACCCATGTATAAGAATAGACATAAAGCAAAGTATACTTCAGAAAGGTAAGAACATTGAAACTGCGAATACAATCTATATGAAAGGAAATGAAAAGAAAGAACATTGACTTGGAAAACAGTAAAGAAGCATAAGAGTTACTTATATAAGAATATAAGGTATAGAGATTCAGAACCATTGAAAAGAGAAAACTCGGCTCGTTACATTAGAACATAAGAACATAAGAAAATAAGGAGTCTGCCATAGGCCGGTTGGCCTGTGCATTAGGGTGTGTCATAGGAGGGAAGATCAGCTAAAACTAATGGCCCATCACTTTTTTGGTAGATGTTTGTGTATATAAACAGAAAATAATTTCAGTTTCAATATTTTGCAACCTTTTGCTAGGTAAATTTTAGCGTGAAATTTATCAAAAATCTAACGTACAGCTGCATTAGTGCATTACAATTAAATAGTGAACATTGCTTTCTGACTTCATTCTTTAACAACCCAACTAATAATATTTTTTTCTGTTTCAGATTCTGATGCATTTATAAGTTGATAATATTTGCGATGGCTGCTTGTGTCAGGACGAGGAACCAAAAATCCAGCCATCTCAGTCACTATCTTGGGTCTGGGAGAGAGCTCCTGAAGTCGGAGTTGCCTACATTGAGAGATGCTTTGAGATACGGTGTTTTAATCAGGCAAATCAGTGAAAAGAACCAAAGAACTTACACAAACAAAGACATTGCCAGTGATATGACCAAAGCTGTCTTGGCACAGTACACTCTGGCTAACGCTCAGTTCAAGCCTCCAGTCATAACAAGTCAGAAGAAGATTAGTGAGAGACTGCTAGCCAGTTGGGAAAAGGCAAGAGATATATCTCTTGGGAAAGGAAAACTTGCAGTTAAGGACAGCTTTGCCAAGCAACTGGACCAGTTATTTGACATAATTACTTGCAAGTGCCCAATTGTTCTCTGTCCTGAGTTTGGATGCGATCGTGACTGTAAATCCGAGGCCCACATCTCCTGTATTTGCAAGCGTGAACTGAAGATTCCTGTGATCGAACTGGCATTTGTCAAAGCACAGAGAGAGAAGACTGGCAGTATAGGGGCTCTCATGATTTCTAGCCAAGATATTCCGGAGTCCAAGAGACAGGAGGCTGCCACAGAGAGACAGAAGAGGAGAAGAGTTGCCGAGGAAAAGAGACTTGAGAAGGCCCAGGGTGAGGTAAAAAAGGCCGATGATTGGAGTCAAGCTGATTCAGAGTTTAATGACTTCCCCATGGCTGATCCGAGTGCTGACCAGGAGAATGGTGACTTTGTCCCTAACCCAGAAAATAATGATCCCAAACCTTCCAGGCATAAGATTCGAAATAGGAAAGATATCCCGAGCATAACTCTGGCCAGCATGCGACACCACACTGGTCTCAGAGAAACTGCAGAGATAGCAACAGCTGCCTGGACTGACGGTGGTTTGATAACACCTGATGATGTTCACCTGGTGATAGATCATAACAAAGTAAGGAGAGCTCAGGAGAAACTTGTCAGTAACCTAGAAGAGGAGTTTGATAAGGGGATAAGAGAAAATGGAATCAATTGTTTGTTCTTTGATGGGAGAAGGGATGACACTAAAGTGTTCATGAAAGTTGGAGATTCTGACAAGTTGTTCCCTGCCATGGTGAAGGAGGAACACTACTCCTGCTGCAGTGAACCAGGAGGGAAGTATTTGTGGCATTTCACTCCAGAGAAAGATGACATCAGGAAACCAGCTGAGATAGTGGCAGATAACATTGTGAACTGGCTCAGAGAGAGGAACGTAGACCAGACCCTGCAGGCCATTGGAGGGGACAGCACCAACACGAACACAGGGTGGCAAGGGGGGGGTTATACAGTGGATAGAGCGGATGATTGGGAGGAAGCTGGTCTGGATTGTTTGTGACCTCCACACCAACGAGTTGCCACTCAGACATCTGATCCAGGAGCTGGATGGCAAGACTCTTTCAAACAACAGATGGTCTGGTCCTCTTGGCAAGATGCTGGACTCTGCCACTGAGTTAGAAATAAATCCGAGCTTTGAAAAAATCACAGTTGGCCCTCCACTCGTTGAGCTTGTACATACTGTCATTGACGACCTGAGTACTGACCAGTACTATGGTTACATGATTTGCAGTGCCATCAAAACTGGGGTCATGCCTGATAGACTTGCTTACCTGCAGATAGGTCCAGTCTCACATTCTAGGTGGCTCACAACGGCTCTCAGGTTCTGCAGAATTTGGGTCGCTCATCATAAACTGAAAGGGAACCAGCTTCACAACCTGAGACTTATTGTCCAATTCATCGTGAGTGTCTACTTGCCAAATTGGTTCAACACCAAGGTCAAGTCATCGTTCTCCGAAGGTCCGAGGCATGTTCTCTTCCAGCTTGAGCTCCTGAGGAGTCAGCCAAGGAAGGTTGTTCAGATTGTGGAGCAGACTGTGAGATCTTCCTGGTATGTTCGTCCCGAGGCAGTTCTGCAGACAATGCTCTGCAGTAAGGATGAGGAGGAGAGAAGAGTGGCAGTCAAAAAGATCTTGGATATGAGACTTATGAGAGGATCTGGGCATGACGAATCAGTTGGTGACGATTCCTTTAGGGTCAGGAAGACTCCTGAAGTCAATCTAGGTGCCAAGACCCTCACTGATCTCATAGATAGGGATAACATCCAGGCTGGCAGTGAGCCCCCTCTTACCTGCAGCCTCACCAATGTTCAAGTCAGAGCTTTCCTGGACAACCCCATGCATGTCCCTGCCTGGCCCTCGCACACCCAGAGTATAGAGTGTTGTGTACAGCAAGTGAGCGAGGCCAGCAGTCACGTGTACAGCCAGGAGAGGAGGGAAGGCTACATCCGAGCTCAGGTGGTCAGCAGGGAGGTGATGAGTAGAAACAGAAGCAAGAAAGACATGTTCTCTATGGTGTGCAGCAACACCGGGTCGTAGTAGTAAAACCGGTTTTTGTATTTGATGATTTTGTTTTCTAAAGGAATATTAAATTTAATAAATGTGTCAAGATCATTCGTTTCACTATTCTGGATCATTTTCATCCTAATAAATTAACCTGATACATTTACTTTACTTTAAATAAGCTATTTAGTGGTGTTGGTAAAAGGGGTGGGAATACTGAATTTTCATAAGATTTCAAGTTAAAATTTACCTAGCAAAATCTGAAGATATCACATGATTCTGCACATAGAACTACATCATTAATACCATGGGCCGATTTTTCAAACTCAAAAAAAAAAAATTCGCCTCCGTATGACACACCCTACTGTGCATGGCAGCTCCTGTCGAGAGTTACTACCACTCTCTATCATCCATGAATCTATCTAGCCTCCTTTTGAAACTTTCCAGAGTTCCCGCACTTACTACAAAGTTGCTAAGCTTGTTCCACTCGTCTACCACGCTATTTGTGAACCAGTTTCTTCCTATCTCCCTCCTAAACCTAAACTTATCCAACTTGAATCCGTTGCCCCGAGTCCTATCCTACTCGGATATTATAAGAACTTTATCTATATCCCCTTTATTGATTCCTTTCACCCACTTAAATACTTCTATCATATCTCCTCGCACTCTTCGTCTTTCTAGGGAATGCAAGTTAAGTTTCTTTAACCTATCCTGATATGGAAGGTTTCTAAGTCCCGGAATCATTTTTGTCATTCTTCCCTGCACCGACTCTAGTGAATTTATATCCATTCTATAATAAGGGCACCAGAACTGAACCGCATAATCGAGGTGCGGCCTGACTATAGCAAGATATAGTTGCAATAAGACCTCTGCACTCTTGTTACTTACACTTCTAGATATTAAACCCAATACTCTGTTTGCCTTATTTCGAACATTAACGCACTGTTTTCTAGGCCGTAGGTCCGGGCTTACAAGTACCCCTAGGTCTCTTTCACAAGTCGACTTCTCTAGGTTGATGTTGTTAAGGCTGTATACATTGACAGTATTTGTTCTTCCAATATTAAGTACGCTGCACTTGCTGGTGTTGAATTTCATTTGCCATTTTTCAGACCACCCCTGCAGTTTATTTAGATCCTCCTGGAATGCATTTGCATCCTGCCCTGAGTTAATTTGCCGCCCTATTTTGGTGTCATCTGCAAACTTGCTTATGTCACTGCTGATCCCAGTATCTAGATCGTTTATGTAGATTATGAACAAGAGTGGGCCTAGTACTGACCCCTGGGGAACCCCACTGGTTACACGGCCCCACTCAAATTTAACATCATCTACGCTGACCCTCTGCGTTCCATCGGTGAGCCATGATTTTATCCAATTTAAAACTTTCCCCTCGATACCATGAGCCTTAATTTTTCTCAGAAGCCTCTGATGCGGTACTCTGTCAAATGCTTTGCTAAAGTCTAAGTAAATAACATCGTAATTTTCGTCATTATCTACTACCTCGAAGACTTTCCTAAAAAACGTTAGCAGATTTGTTAGACAATATTTTCCCTTTGTAAACCCATGTTGAGAGTCGTAGATTAATTTGCTTTTCTCTAGATGCGATCGGATGCTATCTGCTATAATTGATTCAAGAAATTTCTCCACTACTGACGTCAAAGTGATCGGCCGGTAATTTGACGCTGATGCTCTGTCTCCCTTTTTGAATATGGGTACTACATTTGCCTGTTTCCACAAGTCTGGCACAACTCCAGTGTCTAATGATTTTGTAAATAAGTTTACGAGGGGTCCGCTAATCTGTTCCCTACACTCTTTCAAGACACGAGGGAAAATTTCATCCGGCCCTGGGGATTTTGTTTTCTTTAGTTTATTTATCCTCTTAAGAACATCCTCTTTTCTGATAGTGATATTCTTTAATTTCTCTTCTTCATTTCCCTTAAATATCAGTTCCACCTCTGGAATTTCATTGCAAATTTCTTCTGTGAAAGCTGATAAGAAGTAGCTGTTCAATGCTTTGCTTATTTCTTCACTTCCATTTATCACTTCTCCTCTCCCTGACTTTAAAGGCCCAACTCTGTCCTTGACCTTTGTCCTATATACCTGGGTTGGGGGTCACCAGCTGCTACGTTTACCCTAGCAACGGAGTCAAGAAACCGGCGAGTTCCCACGGGTTTACTTCCGGCTGCTGTGTATATAAGCTCGCAGTCTCTCCATTGAGATTACCATCTCAGATTGTACGAAACATTCCAACTTCTGAAAAACATATATTTGGGCTCCCCAATTTTGACTACTACCCGTGCGTCTGCGTCCTGGATTGGCCAATCAATGGTGCCCCACGGTGGCGTGATACATGCACGTTTACTGCGGTGCTCTGATTGGCTAACCAAACGTGGCGTGGTAGGTAGACTGTCTTTACTCTCTAAGTCCTCTTCTTTCCTTTTTTCATCCCCCTCATGCACTCTGTTCCTTGAACGGGAGGCGGGACTTAGCGATACGGTCGATCCGGCAAGGGAACCTGTGATAGTGCAGGGCACCCCTTGTCCGGGGGTCACCGGTAGGTGGCAACTTTTTAGACATAACTATAGTCACAGGTAACCTGGGCGCAGAACCCTACGAGCCCGACGCCCGTCCAAGAGGGGGGGGGGGGGGGCGGGGTCACTGCTCCCAGGCAGGAGCCCTGTGTTATAGGGATGTAATCAAGGAAGATGACTACAAGCATTAGAATAAAACATAGAGATAAGGGACATAGAGGAAAAGTGGCAGAAATCACTTACAACAAATTGCAAGTCCCACTAACAAGAATATTTAGCACCAACGAAAGTTTCAAAGTAATCTGTAAAGATGACTTTGATTCAGATAAAATCCTTTCAAAAGAAGCCAGAGATGTATTTTACAATGAAGGACTTGTTGTTGTCATGCCACCAAATCAAAAAGCAAAAAGATCAGTTTTCGTTCGTCAAGTCGACCAAGAGATCGGGAGGAAGACATCTGAAGATCTGAAAGATGAACTGGAACGCCAAACAGTTGGATGAAGATCGAGGAAGTCATCAAGATAAAAGACTACACTCATGTTTTCAAGATTACCTTCGAAGAAGTTTCAATGGCTGAAAAAGTTTTACAACAGGGCCTTCTGATATTTAACATGTCAGTAACACCTCATCAAATAAGGAAGGAAACATTCATCAGTCTGCAAACTTGCTTTTCCTGTTACAAATATGAAGAACACACAACGAGAGACTGTCCAGAAAAAGAGAAACAGTGCTGCTCGGATTGTGCAGGCGACGACCATACCTACACTGAATGTAAGAACACACATGTTGGCTGTCTCAACTGTAAGAGAAACGGGAATGCATACATAGGACATAGGACGTTAGCAATGGCATGCCCAATAAAAAAACACATGATAAAGTACAAGGAACAAGAAACAAGGAAAAAGGAACAAGACAAGAAGGATACGTCATACGTCGAAATAGCCAAGAGAGCGGTCCAAGAGGCTCACAGACCAGAATCCACCATATTAAACATAAGTGAACCAATACATGACAAGGCAATGATTAGTATGATCCATGCACATCTGCACAATATCATTGCACCCGGATCATACAATGAGGAGTTAAGGAAAATTTTTAAATTGAATAACCTACCAGAGATGATATTCCCAGAGAATCCAGAATCCGAAAAACTATTTCAGGCAACATACTCAAGCGAACTGAGAGAAAGACTACAGCTAGACAAACAAAGGTTTGAGCAAGGAGCAACAGCTGATACACAAGGAACACAAGCGACTGATAGAGATCCCAGACAAATGACTAGAAGTGACAAAGAGAAGATAGAAATAACAAAAGGACAGACTACAAGACAAAGGATAAGGAGGAGAGAAGATAAGGTGGAGACTGATCACAATATACAACCTGAATCTGCTGAAGATATTGGATTAAAAGTTATCACTACAACAAAACATGGAATCCCAACATCGAGACCAACAGGAGGGACAATAGCAAAAAACTGTGAAGGAGGGATATACAAGTGGATATATCAAGAAAAATCCCTCAGTGAAGATTACGTCTGGACACTAATCACGATGGACAAACTAAAGATTACGACCGATGACTTTAAAATAGTAGACCCGTCAGAGTTTAGAAGAGTCAGAAGCGGGAAACAGGACGATAGGTCTCCACTTCAACAGTTACAATCCAAGTATAAGAAATAATGGACAATAGACAAACAGTAAGAACTTTAAGAATAATACAACACAACGTAAGAAACTGGAAGACCGAGAGAATTAACCTAAGTAATATATATATCAAGAAATGGACCCTGACATTATACTAATAAACAGTCACGGTGAGACAGAAAACAACAACATAAAACTCTTTAACTAATATATAAACCAAAGAAATAAATCGGGCGAGAAAAATGACGGAGTAGTTATAGCGGTTAAAAGAAACTTAAAATTTAAACTAATCGATGACTTCCAGGATGAATTTCTAGCAATAAAAATAAATACAACTCAAGGAGACGTAATTATTGCTACTACTTATCTGCCACCGAGGCGACCCTACTTACCTATAGAAGACCTATTAAAATTGGCTAACAATAGTCATCCGATGTACATCTTAGGAGACTTTAACGCCAGACACAGGATTTTTGACAATACAAATAATAACGCAGTAGGAAACACCCTTAATCAATTAATAAATTTAGGGAAAATCAATCATCTAGGTCCTAACTTTCCAACCTGGAGAAATCACAATACACAATCGACACCAGACAAAATTTTTACCAACAACAAAGCCTTTTTCAATTACCATATAAAACAAGGACCTCTTACAGGCAGTGACCATCTGCCAATTATACTAACACTGTCAACAAGCCCCATACAGATACCAATAAAAAAGAGACTGAAAATGAGTAAAACAGACTGGGACAGCTTCAAAGACGACTTAGGTAATCACCACTCGATTAACCTACAAGGGAAAACAACAGAAGATATAGACTCAGAAATGGACAGACTGCACTCAGCAATAAAAACATCTATAACCAAACACACTCCTACTTCACACTTTAGAACATTACCCAACAACAGACTACCAGAAGAAGTTAAATTAATCCAGACCCATTACAATGAAATAAACAGGTATATGGAAAGACACGGCAGTAACAGATGGCTATATACGACACAGACAGCACTACAGATAAAATTAAGAGACGCATGTAAGGAAGCAAACAATAAAAAATGGAATGATATTATAATGGCGGCTGACATGACTAAAGACACAAAAACATTTTGGACTTCCATAAACAAGATGATGGGGCACAACAAGCAAAAAACACCATACATTAAAGACCAAAATGGAACAAAACTGCACGAGGAAAATGAACAAGAGTCAGCATTCAAAAGGGAATGGGTAAAAGTTTTTAAAATATCAGATGAGGAAAATGAAGATTTTGATAGTGAACACGAAGAAAGGATAGAAGACGAAATGGGAAGACACATACATAGAATCACCCCAAAGCAATATATAGACTATAACTTATTACCTAATAATCAAATAATAACCATGGGAGAAATGATGCACTGTCTGAGGAAGTTTAAGGAAAAGGCCCCTGGGCTCACAGGTATTACACGAAATATGATCATGAATCTACCTGAAAACATCTTAAAAACACTATTAAACATTTATAACGCATGCTTAATAACCGGTTACTTTCCAGACAAACTAAAATATGCTAAAATGATATTTATTCCCAAGGAGGGTAAGGACAATAAGGAAATATTAAACTACAGGCCAATGTCTTTATTAGAAATTACCGGGAAACTATTGGAAAAAATTTTAAATTCAAGACTTATAACCTTTTTAACACAACATGGGAAAACTAACAATAGACAACATGGATTTATGCCCAATAGAAATACCCTAACTGCAATAGCTACAATAACGGAAATAATGGCAATAGAAAAAAGCAAGGGTAACCAGATCAATATAATTTTAAGGGACGTTTCTAAGGCTTTTGATAAAGTCTGGCATTTAGGCTTAGAATATAAAATATTAAAACTGGGACTTAACGAACACTTGCTAAGAATATTGTGTAACTATTTAGATGATAGGAGAGCACAAATTCAAATTGGAAACTTTATGGGAACTATGTTTAATCTTGAGAGTGGAGTACCTCAAGGAGGATGCCTTTCTCCAACACTATATACAATTTATACCTCAGACACACCTCAACCAACCCCCTTTAGCGAAGATGTAATGTTTGCTGATGATATTACTCAAATAGTATCATACCCAGGAAAATCAACCCAATTTATGGCACTCTACACGGTAAGAGCGATAGAAAATATAAATGATTTTAGGAAAAAATGGAAAATCAGGACAAATAAGAACAAATTCAAGATAATACCAATAGCCAAGATTAAAACAAGTCCAGTAATAGTCGACCAGGAACTATACCCATACGACACTGAAGGCAGGATGCTTGGACTAAAACTAACAAAAAGAGGATATATAACATACTTAAAAGATAAAGAACGACAGGCAAGAATAAGATTATCAAAAATAAAACGCTTTAAGAACCTTAGCATTAATAACAAGAGAAAGATATATATTGCCCTTGTCAAATCAATTATGGACTACCCACCCATCCCATTGAACACCCTTAGTAAAACGAGCATTAAAAGGTTACAACCAGTACAAAATATAGCCCTTAGATTTATATATAACATAAAATATACAGACCACATCAATAATGAACAGCTACACAAGAGAGCAAACCTCCTAGCAATCAATGTAGAAATACACAACAAAGCTGTAAATATTTGGAAAAAAGTGACTGAACTTAACACAGAAACATATCAAAACTGGATAAATAATATAGACAACGAAGAATTCCAAGAACACAGTTGGTTTAAATCAGCCAGGAAGAAAGTAATTGAACCATCTCCTGCCCCAATATACATATAAGACATTAATAGAGAGAATAAAAGATGAGAGTGACCTACCAGCTCCACAAGAACCTGGCAGGCCTCTCCATACAGTGTACCTTTAGACTAACATAACTAACATTTAACATTTAACTAACATCTTAGAAAAAAAAAAAGAAAAAAAAAAAAAAAGTGATTACCCTCCCAGCTACACAAGGACCTGGGCGGGCTCACTAACTCCATCGAAAAAAAAAAATAATAATAATGTGATTACCCACCCAGCTACATCAGCCAGGAAGAAGTAATTGAACCACCTCCTGCCCCAATATACACATAAAACATTAATAGAGAAAAAAAAGATGAGAGTGACCTAACAGCCCCACTAAGAACCTGGCAGGCCTCTCCATACAGTGTACCTTTAGACTAACACAACTAACACTTAACTAACACCTTAGCAAAAAAAAAAAAAACTGAAAAAAGTGACTACCCTCCCAGTTACACAAGGACTTGGGCGGGCTCACTAACTCAAACAATAAATAGAAATAATAATAATAAGCAGCACTATATAAATAAACCAATATTAATACAAAGGTCTGATGACCCAAGGGTAAAAGTGATGGTGTGGTGTGAGTTGATAAGCTGCTGGTCTCCGGCAGCACCGCGGCGGTTAGTGCTGTAGTGGATATCTCCCCTTCAATTTCAACTGCCGTTTGTCGCTGACTAGCCAACCCTCTTCGAATTTCCCAGCTTACGCCTCGTGGTCTACAGCCACCAGCAAGCAACACCTCCTCTGCTCCTGCCTGGTGGCTCTCGCTCTCGCCGGCGACTATGGCACCCCACAAGCTGCGTGTCCTCCTCTGAGCACGTTCCCCAACCAGCTCTCTCTACTCTAATAATAAATAATAATACTAATAATAATAATTAACGGTTTATTGAAAGAGCATAGCAGCCAGAAGGCTGAAAATATACAGTTACATAATTGGGGAATGGGTTTCAATTTACAAATGATATACAAGTAACATAAGTGATACAAATAAGATATATAATAATTAGATGGGGAAAACTCAAACTACAGGGCATTTCAACATAGTGACAGTGCAAGAAGTAGGATTTACTGGGAGTGAATACACTGGTTTATTACAAGTTATTGATAATTTTTACAATGGTTGGGACTGGGCTGTTCTTATAGCTATCAGTTCGTGCACGTATGGGCTGGATACGGTTGTGGTGTCGAACAGCAATTCTCGGGCTAGGGATCTCAAGTGGTAGTAGGAGCCGGTGTCGGAGATGGTGCAGAAGCTTCTTACCAAATTTGCAGATGAGGTCGTGGTGATGGTCAGTGAGAGTCGAAAGGGTCAGTGTGTTGAGCGCTTCTTGATATGTGGAGTAGGAAGGGGAGAGAATAATCTTGCATGCCCTCTTTTGCACTTTTTCTAGGTGTTTACGTTGTGTGGCATTTAGGGAGGAAGACCAGGTGGGGGAGGCATAGGTGAGCTTGGGAAGTATGAATGTTGAGTAAACACTGAGGAGCTCGTGTGCAGGAACTCCGAGGGACTTGAGTCGGCAGAGGAGGTGGAGACGGAAACTGGAGGATTTGATAACTTCACTGACGTGTGGTTTCCAATTTAGTTTGTTGTCTATGGTGACGGCGAGGAGCTTAGTGGAATCTACAACCTGGAGTGTGTTGGGACCTAAAGTAATGGAAGGGGGTGGGACAATGTCAGAGGAGAGGTTGATGTGCATAACCATGGTCTTGGTATGGTTGATGGTGACGTGGTTGTTGGTGGCCCAGTTTTGGAGACTGTTCAACAAATCCTGAAGGGCGGTATAGTCGGGAGCAGAATTGTTGACGCTGATCCCAATAGTGGAGTCGTTGACATATTTCCAGCGAGCATGGGTTTCTCTTAGGGCATCATTGATAAGCATAAGGAAGCAGAGTGGTCCCATCTTGGTACCTTGGGGGACGCCACTTCCCAGCACCAAGCTGCATTGTACATCCAATACAATATGTATACAGAGAGCACATTGTGAGTTTCCTTTCTCCATCCCATCCTGAGTGTGAAACAATATCTCAAAACCCCACAAATGGTGACCCCCGGAGAATCGCACTTACACAGGATGGAGGAGAAACTGATCACTCTTCCAGTCTTCAATCACAACATTGAAGACTGGCTTATCCACATGGAGGCAGCTCTCATCGGCTCTACAGCTACAGTCCCTACACCGCAGGTTAGACACCCTAGAGCAACTCTGCTCCTCTAAGCAGGCAGCTGCCCCTCTTCCTGCCCCAAGCACCACGTCCTACCGACCCCAACACACCTGTCCTGCCTCAGACGCCGCCCCCGGCCCAGCAACACCCCCCAACAAACTACGCCTGCACCAGTCTACCCGCAGTTACCACTTGCAGCACCACCTCGCCCACAACATTTCTGGGCACCCTCTTTTCTCCCTCAGGTACCCCCTGCTGCTGTCGTGGACCCTGCTGCTGTCGTGGACCCTGCTGCTGTCGTGGACCCTGCTGCTGTCTTGCACCCTGCTGCTGTCATGGACCCTCCAACTGACGTGGCCCCTGCTCCTGACGCGGATCCACACACCCCACCAGGCGCTACTGAGGACTGTGTACCTGCCGCGAGAGAAGCACCACATTCCTCGCCTCCACAACCCTCCTTCTCCCTCTGTTTCTCCCACAGATCACTCGTGTATCTAGACAAAGTTGTCTCCCGTAGCGGCCGGCTCATCCACACCCTAGCCCGTTATGTCTCACATGTGGGATGCAACCCTGCAGACAACAAGTCTCCTACACCGCCTGGAGGGAAGGGGGAGTATTGTAGTGGATAGCTCACCTACAACTTCAACTGCCGTTTGTCGCTGACTAACCGACCCTCTTCGAATTCCCCAGCTTATGCCTCGTGGTCTAGGTCGGCAACCAGCGCCGCCTAACAAGGCGGAGGTCAACTATCAACCCACGCCTACCCCCGCTATATAAGACCTCACCCCGTCGTGACCTGCCCTTCTTCTACCTACAGCCACCAGTAAGCAACACCTCCTCTGCTCCTGCCTGGTGGCTCTCGCTCTCGCCGGCGACTAGGGCGCCCCACAACCTGCGTGTCCTCCTCTTATTACGTTCCCCAACCAGCTCTCTCTACTCTACTCTTGTATCCATGCTGCCACTTCCCAGCACCAAGCTGCATTGTACATCCAATACAACATGTATACAGAGAGCACATTGTGAGTTTCCTTTCTCCAACCCACCCTGAGTGTGAACCAACATTATGAAACCTCACAGTGCCACTACTAATCTCGGAGTATCGTCTTCCCTGGCAAAATACATTCGCCTCAGGCCCAGAGACGTGTTATAGCATACAAGGAAGCCTTCTTGGTGCACTCATCAAGGTCACCGTGTGTGTGTGGTGTGTGTGTGAGTGTGTTTAACCAAGATGCAGTACATGCAGCTCTTTAATGTACAGTATACCTAAAACGCATAACACATGAGTATGCAGTTTACTTGTAAAATGTCTCCATTAACTATGTTACGAGTTGGGGATTTAGAATATAGTTAAAAGTCTACCCAGATCCCAACAGGCAACAACAAAAAAAAACAAAGACAATCGGACTATAAAAGGGTAGACAAAGGATGCGAGTTTTTGCTGTGTATAATAAAGTACCATAAATCCCTTAACAAAATATTCAGCTTATAAATTACCCTTAACCATACTTAACCTAAACATTAACAGTATATACATATTTATACAACATAAAACAATCGTGAAGCAAGGTGGAGGGGGGAGAGGCAATACAAGATTACAAATACTTAAGTGAGGAGCTGAGATGGCTGACGAGCAAGGCTGAGTATTGTAGAAGACGATTGGTAGTCACTGTGCCGCAGGTTTCCAGGATAGGTGATCCTGTGGTCACTTCCCAAAGCCAAGTGCTCTCTCCTCGAACTCGAGCTGACGAAGAAGACTTGGAGGAGGTGACGCAACAACCAGGATATGGAGAAGGGAAACCCCGGAGTGGTAACTAAGACGAGTCATACTCGTGTCTCGTCCCTAGATGGCGTTGCTCGTGGTGCTGGGTAGGTAGATCAGGACAATAGATGGCGTTGCTCGTGGTGCTGGGTAGGTAGATCAGGACAATTGGTGGAGGGGTTCGTAACAACTATCAGGATCTATGTTGATGTGTTTCACGAGTCTCCGTTGATAGATTACAAAGGCAGACATGAGTTATATACACAACAAGACAGTAAGTCACTCACACACACACGTCAGCTAAATAAACATGATAGTCATACACGAACACGCATGAGTCATATACACAACAAGACAGTCATAAACACACACACACACACACACACACGACAGTCAAATAAACATGACAGTCATACACGAACACGCATGAGTCATATACACAACAAGACAGTCATAAACACACACACACACACACACGACAGTCAAATAAACATGACAGTCATACACGAACACGCATGAGTCATATACACAACAAGACAGTCATAAACACACACACACACACACACGACAGTCAAATAAACATGACAGTCATACACGAACACGCATGAGTCATATACACAACAAGACAGTCATACACACACACACACACACACACACGACAGTCAAATAAACATGACAGTCATACACGAACACGCATGAGTCATATACACAACAAGACAGTCATACACACACACACACATGACAGTCAAATAAACATGACAGTCATACACGAACACGCATGAGTCATATACACAACAAGACAGTCATACACACTCACACACATGACAGTCAAATAAACATGACAGTCATACACGAACACGCATGAGTCATATACACAACAAGACAGTCATAAACACACACACACACACACATGACAGTCAAATAAACATGACAGTCATACATGAACACGCATGAGTCATATACACAACAAGACAGTCATACACGCACACACATGACAGGCATATACACAACAAGACAGTCATTCACTCACACACACACACGACAGTCAAATAAACATGACAGTCATACACGAACACGCATGAGTCATATACACAACAAGACAGTCATACACACACATACACACACATGACAGTCATACACGAACACGCATGAGTCATATACACAACAAGACAGTCATACACACACATATAATGAGACAAATCTCACAAGAAGAAGATTACATATAGGTAGAATATTGATAGTATAAGAGTATAAAAGAGAGGAAGACTTTGGTAGCGTGGCCGTGATAGTTATTTACACTTATCGTATCTTCTACGTCAATACACATCTATTACGTCTTAAGAGGCGACTTCTCAAACACTGCTTCGTTACAACTCTTTATTAATTACGAACATGACATGGACACATTAATAACACCTTCTGTTGAAGTTACTAGGACATTATATTACGTTACTAGGCACTGATTCTCGGACACGGACATGAAATGAATACACTTCCCAAGTAGGTAACTCATCCCATGGAAAGCTCTGACAAACACTCACGTGACCTAGGGGAGGCCTAGCAGGTAGTCCTGGATTGTCTCTATGGGAGACTGCTTAGCTGGGCGCCGGAGGGAAGTCTCGGTCCTGACCGGAGGCGACTGGAGGCGACCGGAGGCGACTTGCCTCCGGCCCCTGACTTCTCTCGAGCAGGCCTGGTGGTGTAGTAGCTGGCCACCTTGTTACAAGACAGCTCTCTCTCTGCGAATTTCTGAGGGAGGACTAGGACGTCCTATAGGGGGCAGGGAAAAAACACTTTTATTTGAGTTGCAGGCTGCACTTTTCAGGCATCGTTTGTATGGCTGTAACAAACACCTGTGCAAAATTTCATGCCATTTCATGCATACTTACCCTGCCGCATCGCGAACGACTTTTTGTCAACTTTTAGTGAATACCAAAAATTAGGTGTCATTTAATGTTTTCCAGGATAATGATAAATTTTACATGGGTGACATCGATTTAATTCACATGTTATTTTACAGGTACACCGTATAGAAAATCATTACAAGTTCATATTGAAATTCTTTTTTGTGCGGAACCTTGGCATCATTTTCCTAGACAATAATCTTTGCCTAATATATCCATCTCTCGATTCGTATCCCGTCACTTCAGTGCAAGCTTCAGTCATCACTTTTATGCCTCTCTCGACCGCCTGAGTGCTGTTTGGCCACTTGGGCACCACTAATGGTGTCTCAAGAATGTCATTAACCTGTAGATTTGACAGAGAAGCAATGTAAGGAGGCTCAGTCTTGAGTTCATTCCTCCAGTTAATCATGGAATGATAGTTTTTTGCTTGCCACTTTAGTTTCGGAGTCACCACCTTTCTCATGTTGACTACAGGAGGCACATCCTCATTCCCATCTCCATCTTTACCCTCCTCATCAGTATAGTTTAACAAATTCTCGTCAACAGCAGCATCAGAATCTTCCTCCTCCTCTTCAGATCTGCCAGTGCATTCTTCCTTTTGCTGATTCTCCTCTCTAATTTTTCTTATCATTGAGACAGCTTTTTCTCTGACAGTCATGTCCTCATCTGCACACATACCAAGAAGAAGTTGATCTGTGTGGGCGAAGTATGCATTTCTCTGGACAGCCTTCTTCACTATCGTCTCCTCCTCACTATTCAGGTGTTTCATATATAGCAGGGACTGGAATACGTTCCTTGAGCCGTGTGTTACGTAAGGGTGTATCTTGATGTAAAACCACATTGGAGCACTGAACTTTATTATTGTAATGACAATTCTTTTCAACTCATGGCTGGGTCTTGATGTTGCTACATACAGCCTGAGGATTCTACTCCATAAGGTGTTCCACCTTGACACACAGGGAGGACCTGGCTCAATAGCAGCCAAGTCATCTTCAACAACACCTGTGATAACTCCTTTACAAATCCTATACAGGTATTTCTGATCCCAGGACAGATCTTTCTCCACTTCATCATTAAACACAGGGAAATCAGGGAAACTGACTGGCTGGAAGGCGACAACTGGAAGCTCAGACAAAGACTCCTTGATCTGCTTTCCAATGGGACCACGCCAATGCTCAGGACCACTTGGTTTACCATCATAGTGATAAAAAACTGTGCGGAAAGGCAGCTCATTTCCGTGAAGCTGACATATGAAATAATGGAGCGGGTGACCAAGTAACATTTCAAGATGATGAATGACTCCATTTTCTGATCCTACATTTACATTGGTTCCATCACAACCAACACACACAATGGGCTGCTGGGTTAGATTTTTCTCCACCAGAAACTCGTGAATAGTTTTGGCAATCTGCTTTCCATGTCCAGTCTTGGGAGTCACATGTGTGAGATATTCATTGCCAGGCTCAACCATGATGACATAATGATCTTTCACCATCATCCTCGAACTCCATTTCTCGGTCTTCTCATTCTTTATCATCACACGAGTGGCGGTCTTCTTACCATCAAAATAGAGTGACGTCAAATTATCTAAACTAGCCATCTCAATTTCTTGCCTCTTAAATCGGTATTTTTGTCTCGCATCCCGCAGCTTATGTGGTCCAATAACCTGACTCTTGTCATCCTTTGTGATAATGCCATAGTCAGTTAAGGTGGCAGTAGCAATGGCAGCTCCAGCATAATCACTAATCAAGTATCGGTCACAAGCGGCAGCCAGTGTAGGGAGTCTTGTCCGGTTCTGTGAACTGGTGTCTGTCAGAGCCCTTGGATCAGGGACAAAATCAGCATCAGTATTGACGAGAGGAATATCTCTTGAATCATCTGAATTATCCTCAACATAAGGAATATCTCCAGCTACCAGATATCTATGTTTTTGCTCAAGCTGTCTCCTAACTCTGTCCGCATCATGCTTCTCTCTTGCCGCCACTCTGTCCCACATCTTCGTCACTTTCATGTCAACCCCTGCAATCTTCATCTTCCTATCACCTCGCTGGTCAAGGAGAAACTGCACCTCACGTTTGGGAACTTTTATAACACAATTACATGCCAGGTGATATCCGTCACACTCCTTAACTATGCACCTCACATCCTGACAGGAGGCAAGGGGACAATAACAGCTACAGATATCAAACAACTCTTTCATTTCTACCTGAAATGCAGCTTTTTTGCCTACATTCTTGTTCTTATTTAGTTCAATTCCTCTACTGTACAATTTTCTCAACCTTTCCTTAATATTTTTTTGGGCTAAGAAGAGGAACATTCTGCCTATCTCCAATTGCTTTTTCCCATATTTCTGAACAGTCCTGGGCGGCCATCTTTATAATCATAGCACCATACTCATCTGCAACAAGACAACTTAAATGAAATAAGAGATTTGAAAAAAAAGTTGATAAACACTGAACAGAACATTGCACCGCCACAGCGGCTGTTTGGCTAGTACTGTAGGTAAATTTAAAAATTTCAGTATAAAATGCGGCAGACTAAACCTCGACATATCAGCTTCAAATATGGCATGGAGTCTTAGATATGTATAAGGAACAATGCCTGAAGAGTGCAGCTTTGAGCAAAATTTCACTGCCCCCTAACGTCCTATATATTGGGATGCGAGCCGTGAGGTTGAGCTGGCCGGGGGTGGCGGCGAAGGGTCTCCTTACATTTGACCTCGCTAATGTAGGGTCAGGTCTGGGCTTTGTTCAGAGACTATAAGTTTTATCTTCTGGAAAAGTCATCAGGTGGGGCCTTGTGTATATTGGGAGAGAGCCGGCCGGTGCCCCCTTACATGTGTGACATGGGAGGGGTGCCTGGCTGATTTACAATCCTTGGTCAATCGCAGAGTTACCCTATACTTTTGACCTCCCTAATGTCGGGTCAAGTCTGGCTTGTTTTCACAGACTATAAGTTGTACTTTCTGGAGAAGTCATCAGGTGGGGCCGTGTGACATGAGAGGCCCTGGTTGATTTGTGGCCCCTCGAGTTGGGCTCCGAGGGTTACATTTGACCTGGCTAATGTGAGGTCAGGTCCGGCCTCTCTCTGCGATGTAGGTTATTGTATATTGGGAGAGAGTCGGCTGGTGCCTTCTTACATGTCTGTTGTGGTGACATGTCACATGGGAAGGGAGCTAGTTGATTTGTAACACCCTTGAGCACCTGCGAGGGATACCCTTACACTTGACCCCCCCTAATGTCGGGTCAAGTCTGGCTTTCCTTGCGATGTAAGCTGTGGTCTGACAACCAATCACTACACACACACGAATGTCAAATAAGCATGACAGTCATACACGAACACGCATGAGTCATATACATAACAAGACAGACATACACGCACACACATGACAGGCATATACACAACAAGACAGTCATACACACACACACACACACACACACGACAGTCAAATAAACATGACAGTAATACACGAACACGCATGAGTCATATACACAACAAGACAGTCATACACACACACACACACACACACGACAGTCAAATAAACATGACAGTAATACACGAACACGCATGAGTCATATACACAACAAGACAGTCATACACACACACACACACACACACACACGACAGTCAAATAAACATGACAGTCAAACAAGAGCACGCATGAGTCATATACACATCAAGACAGTCATACACACACACACACACACACACACACACACACACACACACACGACAGTCAAATAAACATGACAGTCATACACGAACACGCATGAGTCATATACACAACAAGACAGTCATACACACACACACACACACACACACACACACACACACACATGACAGTCAAACAAGAGCACGCATGAGTCATATACACATCAAGACAGTCATACACACACACAACACACACACACACACACACACACACACACACACACACGACAGTCAAATAAACATGACAGTCATACACGAACACGCATGAGTCATATACACAACAAGACAGTCATACACACACACACACACACACACACACACACACACATGACAGTCAAACACGAACACGCATGAGTCATATACACAACAAGACAGTCATACACACACACACACACACACGACAGTCATACACGAACACGCATGAGTCATATACACAACAAGACAGTCATACACACACACACACACACACACACGACAGTCATACACGAACACGCATGAGTCATATACACAACAAGAGAAGTCATACACACACACACACACACACACACACACGACAGTCATACACGAACACGCATGAGTCATATACACAACAAGACAGTCATACACACACACACACACACACACACGACAGTCATACACGAACACGCATGAGTCATATACACAACAAGACAGTCATACACACACACGCACACACACACGACAGTCATACACGAACACGCATGAGTCATATACACAACAAGACAGTCATACACGCATGCACGCACACACATGACAGGCATATACACAGTCATGCACGCACAAACATGACAGTCAAATATACAAGAGAGTCATACACGCACACATATGAGTCATATACACAGGACAGTCATTCACACGCACAAGACAGTCATACTCTTACACACACGACAGTCATACACATACGCACACGACAGTCATACACGCACACACATGACAGTCAAATACACAGGACAGTCATACACGCACACACATACGACATTCATCTGCTGTAGGGAGAGTTGTGTTGTTTTGTGTTGTATTTGTGTTGTATTGTAGAGAAAAACAAACAAATTGACAGACAGACAGAGGCAGACATTCAAACAGACAGAATAAGACAGACACACAGAGACATAAAGGGACAGACAGATAGACACAGACAAACAGAAACCGACAGTCATATGGATAGACAGACAGACAGGGACAAGCATACAAGCAGAGACAGACAGACAGACAGAGGCAAAGAGACAGAGAGAAGCACACAGAGATGGACGGATGGACAAACAGACAGACATACAGACATAGAAATACAGACAGATAGACAAATATAAAGGCTGAAAGTTAGACAGACAAGCAGACAGACAGAGTGAGGAAACAGACAGACAGACAGACATACAGACAGACAAACAGACACAGAAAGAGACGAACAGACATGAAGAGACAGACATAGATAAACTTACAAATAGACAGACTGACAGACAAATAGACAAACAAATATAGACAGATAGACAAAGCAGAGAGACAGAGACAAAGAGAAAGTGACACAGACAAACAGACAAACAGACTGACAGACAGAGAGAGGCAGAGACACACAGAGACAGACAGACAGACATAGACAGACAGACAGAGTGAGTGTCATGGTATTTCGTCGTAGTGGTGTAAGAGTGGATTATATTATATAAAGATTATAATATATTGTGTTTCTTATATTTCTTACCGTAGAGTCCGATACCTTCACACTGGTTACTTACAGGAGATTATGGTGTATCTATGTAGAAGTTCACTCCACCACTCGACATTCCATGATTTATACTTGATAAATGATGATTTAATGAGTTCCATTAATTTCCAACATCCATCTAAGTTATTGGTTATACTTTGTCATAACCAATCAGTCATTACCTTTAGTAATAATAAGATAGGATCACAGATACGGGTAGATTATTGCACTTACATTTATTTGTCAAGCTTCCATACAATGATTTACAATTTGTATGGTTATATGAGTCACTCACGTTCACACTGTAATAAAATTAATCTTCTAAAAGGGGGAATTTCCAACTTGGGGACACATGTGATTACTCTACTGTGGGTATGACTTAACAGAGCCTTAATTCTTCAAGTGATACATTTACTGCCAGCCTGGATTGCTCTTGTTGAAACCAAGCCTCCGCACAAGAACTTCTTTCCACGGGCAATAACAACAAAAGGTACTCTTGGGTTACCACACATAGTCTCGCGTCACTGACAGTCACTGCAGACAGTTGTCGCGGCAAGGGGGAACTGGTAAGCGTGACTTGATTAACCACATAGGTGCAATAGACCAGCCTGGATTGCTTTTGTCGCAACCAGGCTTCCACACGTAATATTTCCACGGTATAACAAACCTGGGTTAACACAATCTCGTGTCGACGACGGTCCACAGGACAGGGTGGCGGTGGAGGACTCTGTGTGGTGTCCCGTTCCCTTAAGGAGGGAGAGGGTGGGGACGACGTCTGAACTAACCCCTGGCCTAGGGGATACTGCTTAAAATGTGGTTTTGGGGCGTGAGGCGATGAACAGTACAACACTGTCTCACTGGCCTTCCCCTATAGGCTGGCTAACATACCACTAATGAAAAAATATGTCGCAGTCATGGCTCGCCGGGTGCCTTATCTCTAGTAAAACAAACTTTGGAGTTGGTTGCGTGGGTAAGCCTAACCCAACCCATGACAATCGCCCCTACCAAGAACAATTTTTCATCAGAGAATAAAAAATTCAGCACCTGTATACACTCAAGAGAATGCCTAGCCCAGACACACAATTGGACATTCACACTGTGGTGTGTGTGTGACACTAACACCGCAACGGGATGTAATCGCCAATCGCCACTGAGGGAAAACCTCAACATTTACTTTAGATTTTCAGGCTGGAGGAAAACTCTGAGGCGAGGGTGACAATTCCCGAGCAACAGTTCATGCTAAGCGTAAACACGCTACATTTATGTTACAGCAACGTGTTGTGTAGTGTAGGGTATGTAGACCACCCTCACCATTACCTCCACCACTAACACCACCTTCACCATTACCTCCACCACTACCACAACAACAACCACCACCAACACCACCTTCACCATTACCTCCACCACCAACACCACCTTCACCATTACCTCCACCACTACCACAACAACAACCACCACCACCACCACCTTCACCATTACCTCCACCACCAACACCACCTTCACCATTACCTCCACCACCAACACCACCTTCACCATTACCTCCACCACCAACACCACCTTCACCATTACCTCCACCACTAACACCACCTTCACCATTACCTCCACCACTACCACAACAACAACCACCACCAACACCACCTTCACCATTACCTCCACCACTACCACAACAACAACCACCACCAATACCATCTTCACCTTTACCTCCACCACCAACACCACCTTCACCATTACCTCCACCACTACCACAACAACAACCACCACCAACACCACCTTCACCATTACCTCCACCACCAACACCACCTTCACCATTACCTCCACCACCAACACCACCTTCACCATTACCTCCACCACCAACACCACCTTCACCATTACCTCCACCACTAACACCACCTTCACCATTACTTCCACCACTACCACAACAACAACCACCACCAACACCACCTTCACCATTACCTCCACCACTACCACAACAACAACCACCACCAACACCATCTTCACCTTTACCTCCACCACCAACACCACCTTCACCATTACCTCCACCACTAACACCACCTTCACCATTACCTCCACCACTACCACAACAACAACCACCACCAACACCACCTTCACCATTACCTCCACCACCAACACCACCTTCACCATTACCTCCACCACTACCACAACAACAACCACCACCAACACCACCTTCACCATTACCTCCACCACCAACACCACCTTCACCATTACCTCCACCACCAACACCACCTTCACCATTACCTCCACCACCAACACCACCTTCACCATTACCTCCACCACTAACACCACCTTCACCATTACCTCCACCACTACCACAACAACAACCACCACCAACACCACCTTCACCATTACCTCCACCACCAACACCACCTTCACCATTACCTCCACCACCAACACCACCTTCACCATTACCTCCACCACCAACACCACCTTCACCATTACCTCCACCACTAACACCACCTTCACCATTACCTCCACCACTACCACAACACAACCACCACCCACACCACCTTCACCATTACCTCCACCACTACCACAACAACAACCACCACCAACACCATCTTCACCTTTACCTCCACCACCAACACCACCTTCACCATTACCTCCACCACTACCACAACAACAACCACCACCAACACCACCTTCACCATTACCTCCACCACCAACACCACCTTCACCATTACTTCCACCACCAACACCACCTTCACCATTACCTCCACCACTACCACAACAACAACCACCACCACCAACACCACCTTCACCATTACCTCCACCACCAACACCACCTTCACCATTACCTCCACCATCAACATCACCTTCACCATTACCTCCACCACTACCACAACAACAACCACCACCAACACCACCTTCACCATTACCTCCACCACCAACATCACCTTCACCATTACCTCCACCACTACCACAACAACAACCACCACCAACACCACCTTCACCATTACCTCCACCACCAACACCACCTTCACCATTACCTCCACCACCAACACCACCTTCACCATTACCTCCACCACCAACATCACCTTCACCATTACCTCCACCACCAACACCACCTTCACGATTACCTCCACCACCAACACCACCTTCACCATTACCTCCACCACCAACACCACCTTCACCATTACCTCCACCTCCAACACCACCTTCACCATTACCTCCACCACCAACACCACCTTCACCATTACCTCCACCACTACCACAACAACAACCACCACCAACACCACCTTCACCATTACCTCCACCACCAACACCACCTTCACCATTACCTCCACCACCAACACCACCTTCACCATTACCTCCACCACCAACACCACCTTCACCATTACCTCCACCACCAACATCACCTTCACCATTACCTCCACCACTACCACAACAACAACAACCACCAACACCACCTTCACCATTACCTCCACCACTACCACAACAACAACCACCACCAACACCACCTTCACCATTACCTCCACCACCAACACCACCTTCACCATTACCTCCACCACCAACATCACCTTCACCATTACCTCCACCACTACCACAACAACAACCACCACCAACACCACCTTCACCATTACCTCCACCACCAACATCACCTTCACCATTACCTCCACCACTACCACAACAACAACCACCACCAACACCACCTTCACCATTACCTCCACCACCAACACCACCTTCACCATTACCTCCACCACCAACACCACCTTCACCATTACCTCCACCACCAACTTCACCTTCACCATTACCTCCACCACCAACACCACCTTCACCATTACCTCCACCACCAACACCACCTTCACCATTACCTCCACCACCAACACCACCTTCACCATTACCTCCACCACTACCACAACAACAACCACCACCAACACCACCTTCACCATTACCTCCACCACCAACACCACCTTCACCATTACCTCCACCACTACCACAACTACAACCACCACCAACACCACCTTCACCATTACCTCCACCACCAACACCACCTTCACCATTACCTCCACCACCAACACCACCTTCACCATTACCTCCACCACCAACATCACCTTCACCATTACCTCCACCACTACCACAACAACAACCACCACCAACACCACCTTCACCATTACCTCCACCACCAACATCACCTTCACCATTACCTCCACCACCAACACCACCTTCACCATTACCTCCACCACCAACATCACCTTCACCATTACCTCCACCACCAACACCACCTTCACCATTACCTCCACCACCAACACCACCTTCACCGTTACCTCCACCACCAACACCACCTTCACCATTACTTCCACCACTACCACAACAACAACCACCACCAACACCATCTTCACCTTTACCTCCACCACCAACACCACCTTCACCATTACCTCCACCACTACCACAACAACAGCCTCCACCAACACCACCTTCACCATTATCTGCACCACTACCACAACAACAACCACCACCAACACCACCTTCACCATTACCTCCACCACTACCACAACAACAACCACCACCAACACCACCTTCACCATTACCTCCACCACCAACACCACCTTCACCATTACCTCCACCACTACCACAACTACAACCACCACCAACACCACCTTCACCATTACCTCCACCACCAACACCACCTTCACCATTACCTCCACCACCAACACCACCTTCACCATTACCTCTACCACCAACATCACCTTCACCATTACCTCCACCACTACCACAACAACAACCACCACCAACACCACCTTCACCATTACCTCCACCACCAACATCACCTTCACCATTACCTCCACCACCAACACCACCTTCACCATTACCTCCACCACCAACATCACCTTCACCATTACCTCCACCACCAACACCACCTTCACCATTACCTCCACCACCAACACCACCTTCACCGTTACCTCCACCACCAACACCACCTTCACCATTACTTCCACCACTACCACAACAACAACCACCACCAACACCATCTTCACCTTTACCTCCACCACCAACACCACCTTCACCATTACCTCCACCACTACCACAACAACAGCCTCCACCAACACCACCTTCACCATTATCTGCACCACTACCACAACAACAACCACCACCAACACCACCTTCACCATTACCTCCACCACCAACACCACCTTCACCATTACCTCCAGCACCAACACCACCTTCACCATTACCTCCAGCACCAACACCACCTTCACCATTACCTCCACCACCAACATCACCTTCACCATTACCTCCACCACCAACACCACCTTCACCATTACCTCCACCACCAACACCACCTTCACCATTACCTCCACCACCAACACCACCTTCACCATTACCTCCACCACCAACACCACCTTCACCATTACCTCCACCACTACCACAACAACAACCACCACCAACACCACCCTCACCATTGCCTCCACCACCAACACCACCTTCACCATTACCTCCACCACCAACACCACCTTCACCATTACCTCCACCACTACCACAACAACAACCACCACCAACACCACCCTCACCATTACCTCCACCACCAACATCACCTTCACCATTACCTCCACCACCAACACCACCTTCACCATTACCTCCACCACCAACACCACCTTCACCATTACCTCCACCGCCAACATCACCTTCACCATTACCTCCACCACCAACACCACCTTCACCATTACCTCCACCACTACCACAACAACAACCACCACCAACACCACCCTCACCATTGCCTCCACCACCAACACCACCTTCACCATTACCTCCACCACCAACACCACCTTCACCATTACCTCCACCACTACCACAACAACAACCACCACCAACACCACCTTCACCATTACCTCCACTACTACCACAACAACAACCACCACCAACACCACCTTCACCATTACCTCCACCACTACCACAACAACAACCACCACCAACATCACCTTCACCATTACCTCCACCACCAACACCACCTTCACCATTACCTCCACCACTACCACAACAACAACAACCACCAACACCACCTTCACCAATACCTCCACCACTACCACAACAACAACCACCACCAACACCACCTTCACCATTACCTCCACCACTAACACCACCTTCACCATTACCTCCACCACTACCACAACAACAACCACCACCAACACCACCTTCACCATTACCTCCACCACCAACACCACCTTCACCAATACCTCCACCACTAACACCACCTTCACCATTACCTCCACCACTACCACAACAACAACCACCACCAACACCACCTTCACCATTACCTCCACCACCAACACCACCTTCGCCATTACCTCCACCACCAACACCACCTTCACCATTACTTCCACCACCAACACCATCTTCACCATTACCTCCACCACCAACACCACCCTCACCATTACCTCCACCACCAACACCACCTTCACCATTACCTCCACCAACAACACCACCTTCACCATTACCTCCACCACCAACACCACCTTCACCATTACCTCCACCACTACCACAACAACAACCACCACCAACACCACCTTCACCATTACCTCCACCACTACCACAACAACAACCACCACCAACATCACCTTCACCATTACCTCCACCACTACCACAACAACAACCACCACCAACACCACCTTCACCATTACCTCCACCACTACCACAACAACAACCACCACCAACACCACCTTCACCATTACCTCCACCACTACCACAACAACAACCACCACCAACACCACCTTCACCATTACCTCCACCACTACCACAACAACAACCACCACCAACACCACCTTCACCATTACCTCCACCACTACCACAACAACAACCACCACTAACACCACCTTCACCATTACCTCCACCACCAACACCACCTTCACCATTACCTCCACCACTACCACAACAACAACCACCACCAACACCACCTTCACCATTACCTCCACCACTACCACAACAACAACCACCACCAACACCACCTTCACCATTACCTCCACCACCAACACCACCTTCACCATTACCTCCACCACTACCACAACAACAACCACCACCACCACCACCTTCACCATTACCTCGGACACAGTTCCGTGGCCCCTCCCTCACATCAATACACTGCCTCTTATTACACCAGCTGCTAACGAAACCCCGCTCTAATATATCTGTGTAAACGTGACGTAGCTGAGGAGGCCTGCAGATATTTACGTCAAGTCAGGCCTTGTCCTACGACCACTCTGCCATAAAAACACATAAAATCCTAATTTATGGAAGGACTTCAGAACTCTGGTGGGTGGGTGGGGGCGGGGTAGGGGAGGAGGTCACGATTCTTCAAATAACGTACAGTACGGTATTTTGTCCGTAAACTTATCTGATGTAAAGTGCTACGAGTTCATTATATATTTTTTTTTTTGGGGGGGGGAACTCCATAATGGATCAACGTTGTATTGTGAGGTTAATGAATAAGTTAGTTATCCACGGTCTCACGTCACCTTAAGAGTGTCATAGTGCTTGATGGTCCAAGACTCAGACACACACAGTTTACCAGCTGAGAGACCAGTATATTATCTCCAGCTGAGAGACCAGTATATTATCTCCAGCTGAGAGGGTATGTCAGGTCTCCTCCTTATTCTTCATTTTTTTCTGTCTTTTCTTTTGCTTTCTCCTCCTTTTTACGGTCTACCCCTTCCTTCCCTTCCATCTCCCTCCTCTCTTCTCTTCCCTCCCCCCTTTCCATCTTACCGCCTTTCTCCACCCTTCTCCATCTTTTCTCTTCCTCCTCTTTATCTCCTCCTCCTCCTTCTACTCCTCCTCCTCTTTATCTCCTCCTCCTCCTTCTACTCCTCCTCCTCTTCCCTCGAGGGCCTCAACTCCTCCTAAAGTGGGAGTATATTTTTTTCGTCATATTTTTCCTTCACAGTTGTATGGAAGGAGCCGCCATTACTGCCCCCAGTCATCATCTTTCTGATCTGTTTAACTGTGGCTGACTGTGAGCTGTACCAGTCAACAGTCAGCCACATATTATCTTAAGTATACCTCTCTCTCTCTCTCTCTCTCTCTCTCTCTCTCTCTCTCTCTCTCTCTCTCTCTATCTTATTCTTCCCCTTCCTCTCTCTCTCTCTCTGTCTTTCTCTCTATCTATCTATCTTATTCTTCCCTTCTTGTCTCTCTCTCTCTTTCTCTCTATCTATCTATCTTATTCTTCCCTTCTTCTCTCTCTCTCTCTCTCTCTCACTCTCTCTCATTCTTTCCTTCTTCTCTCACGTTCTCTCTCTTCCTCTCTCTCTCTCTCTCTTTCTCTCTCTATCTTATTCTTCCCTTCCTCTCTCTCTCTCTCTGCTTGGTTGTAAAATTTCATACGTTTTTGAGTATAAGATATGAACACGTAAACCAATCTGGAAGTGGGGAGGGAGGAAGGGAGGGAAGGGAAGGGAGGAAGGGAAGGAGGGAAGGGAGGGAAGGAAGGAAGGGAAGGAAGGGAAGGAAGGGAGGAAGGGAAGGGAGGGAAGGAAGGGAGGGAGGGAAGGGAGGGAGGGAAGGGAGGGAAGGAAGGGAGGGAAGGAAGGGAAGGGAGGGAGGAAGGGAAGGGAGGAAGGGAAGGAAGGAAGGGAAGGGAGGGAGGAAGGGAAGGGAGGGAAGGAAGGGAGGAAGGGAAGGGAGGGAAGGAAGGAAGGGAAGGGAGGGAGGAAGGGAAGGGAGGGAGGAAGGGAAGGGAGGGAAGGAAGGAAGGGAGGGAAGGGAGGGAAGGAAGGGAAGGAAGGGAAGGGAGGGAAGGAAGGAAGGGAAGGGAGGGAAGGAAGGGAAGGGAGGGAAGGAAGGGAAAGACAGGAAGGGAAGGAAGGAAGGGAAGGGAAGGGAGGGAAGGAAGGGAAGGGAGGGAAGGAAGGGAAGGGAGGAAGGGAAGGAAGGAAGGGAGGGAAGGAAGGAGGGAAGGGAGGGAAGGAAGGGAGGGAGGAAGGGAAGGGAGGGAAGGAAGGAAGGGAAGGGAGGGAGGAAGGGAAGGGAGGGAGGAAGGGAAGGGAGGGAAGGAAGGGAGGGAAGGAAGGGAAAGACAGGGAGGGAAGGAAGGGAAGGGAGGGAAGGAAGGGAAGGGAGGGAAGGAAGGGAAAGACAGGGAGGGAAGGAAGGAAGGGAAGGGAAGGGAGGAAGGGAAGGGAAGGGAGGGAAGGAAGGGAAGGGAAGGAAGGAAGGGAAGGGAAGGGAGGGAAGGAAGGGAAGGGAAGGGAGGGAAGGGAAGGGAGGGAGGGAAGGGAAGGGAGGGAAGGAAGGAAGGGAAGGGAGGGAAGGAAGGGAGGGAGGGAAGGGAGGGAGGGAAGGAAGGGAAGGGAGGGAGGGAAGGAAGGGAAGGGAGGGAGGGCAGGATGAAAGAGGGACGGAGGGGTGAGGGATGATGAGGGATTATGTGTGAAAGTTGGTGATGGGTTAGAGAGGGGTGAGAGGAACGGGGAAGCAGGTGAAAGGGAGGGGATAAGGGAAGAGGAGAGGGACGAGAGAGGGGAGGGAAGGGGAACTGTGTGTGTGTGTGTGTGTGTGTGTGTGTGTGTGTGTGTGTGTGTGTGTGTGTGTTCAAGAATATACAAAAAATAAATAACTGGTGTTTGTGTGTGGAGGAATAAAGAAAACGGATGAAATTCTGTTGTTTTTGTACCAGGTGCAGAGAGAGAGAGAGAGAGAGAGAGAGAGAGAGAGAGCGAGAGCATGGAATCCCTACTATTTCTCTCACCTTCTCACCTCGCTTTATTCTATCACTAACCTAACCTAACCTATCACTCTCTCTCTTGATTTTTTTATCTCCATTTCACTCGTATCTCCCTTGACCTCCCGTGTGACGTCATAACGATCTGACCCTTGACCTCCCGTGTGACCTCTTAAAGAAGTGAAGTTTGACGAGTGCAAATTAGAAAAAAAGAGAGAGGTCGGCGTCAGAAGAGAGTATATATATATATATATATATATATATATATATATATATATATATATATATATATATATATATATATATATATATATATATATATATATATATATACTTCATTTTTAGTCCATTTAACACGCGGACTTTGAACATATTATCAACGACCTCACCAGCAAGGAATCGAACCCTCGACCTACTGGGTGGCCCTAGGGAACGCTTACCGGCTAGCCGGTAAGCGTTCCCTAGGGCCACCCAGTAGGTCGAGGGTTCGATTCCTTGCTGGTGAGGTCGTTGATAATATATATATATATATATATATATATATATATATATATATATATATATATATAAATGTAAATGTAAATTTGTTTGTTTCAAACACAGAATATACGAACATATAAACATTTCGTATCTAAAGAGCTTGTGGTTGAGTTACAATTTCGGGAGCTGTAGAAAATACGAAGGAAAAAAATTCACCACAAGGGATAACGGGCCCAATGAAGACTAATGTGAGGCATTTACAGCAGTTCTTGTCTCGACCTTCCTAGATGAAAACTGGGAAATATATTTACCCTTTACCTCGGATGTCTTAAGTCTGTCACCGTTACCAAGTTTAGAATGAAATAGAATGAAAAATTTCCCCCTTCCTCGCGAATTCAATTTAACTTTCTTGTGGCTGAGTGAAACAAAAACATCAACAGATTACTCTCGAGAGGGATTTTTCACGACTGTTAAGGGCCGTAGTTCCCACTAACTGGTCCAGTCATCGGTAATCTCGTTGAAAACTCTACTTTTAGTGTCCAAGATATCTCAACATGAAATTGCTGTTACTTCCGTTTTGGTCGATTTAAGATAGCAGTCAGGTTTCGAATTCCGTTATTTTAATGTTCTCAACCACATTACATAACACAAAGAAGACGAATTTCTTCTATGACACTTTCTGCGCTGACGAAAAATAACAGAGATATTGTAGTGGATACAACTGCTGACTGATCACTTGCCGTTCGCTTACCAGCCAATCAGCGGCGAGTTCCACAGACCAGGCCTCACTCGCGGACGGACGTTGTTGTTGTTGTTGAGATTGTCGGACCGTAGTCCGACACGGGCCTTTGCCTATAGGCGGCCCGTTTGGTGGTTCCGGCTGGAGCTCCAGGAGCAGCCAGACCGGATTGGGATTGGAGGTTGTCCCACCTGCAGATATGAAAGGATACTGCAGGTTCCAAGTGTGAGCGGACCCCCGATCAGTGGACGCTTACCACCAACCCCCACTCTTGGACGTGGTCAGTTTCGGAGTGGCGCGCCCCCCGAACTGGGGTCCGCACTTGCTGGGAGAGGATGCTTACTAGGCTATCTGGGTGGTGGGTATCGTGTGATGACCCAGAGTAGGTGGTGAATGTGGTCTGTATGGGCCTTTCGGGTTAGAGTGGCAGCTGGTGTCGTGTGTGTTTCTTGGGAGATTTGAGTTATGTTTCGGAGGCTTTGTGTGACCTCGCAGTCGAGGAGATAGTGTTCAAGTGGGTTGGCTGCTGGCTCCTGACAGTAGGTGTATTCCATGACGTCATTTCCGATCATCTGCCAGGAGCACTTGTACCCTAGTCGTAGTCGATGAAGGTTGACTTGGGTTTGTCTTGGAGTTTTCTTGTCAGCGAAAGGTGGTTCCCCTTTTGTGGTCGCCAGGTACCATTTGGCTGATTGGGAACCAGCGTTGAATGCATGGAGGAAGCTCTTTTGGATGTGGAGCTTGCTAGTCTTTCTGAGGTGATTCTTGATCTGTTGCACGCTTGCTGGAACTTGGATGTGTACGCTACTAGAACGTGTAGCTGCCTTGGCTGCTTCGTCTGCCACGTCGTTTCCCCCGATCCCTACATGACTGGGAATCCAGTGTAAGACGACTGGGTGGTTTTGGCTTTGGAATTCCTGTAGCTGTGTGAGGATCGAGGTGATGATGTGGACGTTGTCTCTTGGTTGACGGTGTTGCAGCGCCTGCATGGCCGATTTCGAGTCCGTGTGAATTGTGATGGACTTGTTGTGTTGTGTTGCAGCGTGTTGTAGGGCCTTTGAGATTGCTACCAGTTCTGTTTGTAGGGTGGAGCAGTCATTGGAAAGTCTCCATCGGAGGGTCTGACCTTGGGTGTAGAAGGCCGCTCCGGATCTATGATGTTTTGGGTCCACCGAGCCGTCTGTGAAGTATGATGCTGCATCAGCCGGTGTCTCGGTGGCTATTTTTTTGAGGTCCTCCTTCTGGAGGTTGGCTTTACTATCGCCTAGGTCGGTAAATTTGAGTGTGGCTGGTGGAGGGCTCCATGGTGGAGGAACAGCGTAAACATTGTCTCGTGTGTCTTGGTTGTTCTTGACGAGTGTTTCTGCTTGCAGGTGTCGGATGACCTCGCTTGCCTCGTGCGACCAGGTGGCCCCTCGCTCTCTGTGGTCGAGGTGGAGGGAGGCACTGACTCGAATTTTGGCAGCTGTGGGCTTATCTGATCTACAGATTTTGGCGAGGAGACCGGCTGTCACCTGCTTGACTCGTACTGCCAGGGGTGGTAGTTCAGTTTCCATTTGCAAATTGTAAATTCTGGTCCACATGGGTGCTCCGAGCATGGTCCTGAGAGCATTGTTTTGGATGACTTCTAGCTTAGCTATTTGGTCTTCTCTCAGTCCAATGAGTGCTGGAGCACTGTAATCTACCAGCGATCTGATGGCGGCCGTGTAGTAGGCTTTGAGCACATGGAGGTTTGCTCCTGCGGTTGTGTTGGTGAGCGACCTCATTATATTGTGTCTGCTCTTCGTCCTGTGCCTGAGATACTCGAGTTGCGGCTTGAAGGTGAGTTTCTGGTCAAACCAGATTCCAAGACACTGGTGGGTGTTGGTCCAGACTTGGACTCAAGATAAATCCAGCCAAGTCGAAAGCGATGGCCATCTGCACAGACGCACCAGACAAGATGCTCTCCATACAAAACACGCGGGCGGACGTGTACAACTGCTGACCGATCACTTGCCGTCCGATACCAGCCAATCAGCAGTTTTTTTTTTCTCTCTTTTTTTTTTTTTTTTAGGAATATTACCTACGCGGACCTTAAACTAAAATTCTGGTCCACCCACTGCTGGGATAAAACACCAGCATCTTTTTTGGTTAAATGTACTGTACATCTCCACCACTAGCGTGGGGGTGGATGCTCGGTAAAAAACTGTAGGGTTCCTTGAGAGTGGTTGGCGAGTTTCACAGACCAGGCCTCACTCGCGAACTGCGCGGTGATTGGCGCCGCTCATTTCGCACATCGTTTTCTGATCCTGGAGAAGCGTATAAATACACCTCAGCCTGGCCGTGGACAGCTACAGACACAATTCAGTAATTTATTCAAATTAATCATAGAACAAGGATGGACGCCAGAATACAGAATACAATATTACACCATACACGAACAACTAAGAAACATGTCCAAAGAAGCATACGTGCATAACTGGGAGAAATTAATAGCAGACACAGAAGCAATTTACCACAACCCGAAAGAATTCTGGCGAAAAACTAAAAACCTAATGGGAATCTCCAGCAACGAGTCAAACTACATTTTAAATAGCAACCAAATTAAATTAACTGAACCCAAAGAACAAGAACCTGAATTCAGGAAATACTGGAGCAAAATTTTTCAAATAAGCCAGGAAGACACCGAGCAACAAGTAACCAATCACATTACACACACAACCCACATCTGGCAACCAAGTCCAAGCATAGACATAAACGCTCTTGACGATCTTTCCACACTGATAAAACCAATCACCGCAGAGGAAATTCACAAAACAATAATCAGTTTCAAGAACAAGGCCCCGGGCGTTAGTAAAATAAACAAACCCATACTCCAGCATCTACCAATCAACATGATACACCAACTCAGAAACATTTTTAATGCAGCACTTGCCTCTGGCTACTTCCCAAGGAAATTTAAAACAGCAAGCATCAGACTTATACCAAAACAAGGTAAATCTCCAATCCAAGTATCAAATTACAGACCAATCTCTCTTCTAGAAACACCGGGAAAAGTCCTAGAAAAAATAATTGACCACCGACTGAGAACACACCTCGAATTTGAAGAGAAGTACAACCCCAGACAGCACGGATTTAGAAAACATAGAGGAACCCATACAGGCTTAGCCCTAATTTACGAAAACATAGCAAACGCAATGCACAACAAGGAGCAATGTAACGAAGTATTAAGGGACGTAGCAAAAGCATTCGACAAGGTCTGGCACCTAGGACTCAAATACAAAATTACCACCCAAGAACTTCCCAACAACTTTACTTCCTTTCTTTGTAACTTCCTCGACAATAGAGAGGCCAAAATTATCATAGGTAACCACATAGGCCCAAGCATCAAACTATACAGCGGAGTACCACAGGGAAGTAACCTCTCGCGAATCGAATCGAAAAATGCTAGTGACAGGGGAGAAGGAGGTTCAGGGGAAGAATAAAGGGAGGATTGAAGTGAATTTTAGGAGGAGAGAACAGGTGCAGTGGTTAAACACCGCTTGCGTGAGGGGGTATAAGTTGAAGGCAGCAGCAACTCGCCCGGACGCGGCCAGGAGGCGACAGGACAGAGTCAGGTTAGCGTCAGGTGCGTGTTGGGTTGGGCCATGGATTCTCAGTGCTTGGTCGGCTTGATTGTGTGTGTTGTTTTCTTGTGTGGAGGAAATGTCTTGGTCTTCTGTCTTGGTCTTCTTCTTAGCTTGATGTAGATTTTCTTCTTACTCTCCTACTCCTCTTGCTCTCTTGGAGTGTCCATTCATTCGTGTTTGGGTCTTGTTGTTCGTCTTCCTCGTGTCTTAGGTCTTCATAGGTGTGGAAGAAGTCAGAGACGGTGAGGTTGACCACGTGGGCTTCAGCTCCACGGGCCTCGTGGTGTTCTTGATTCTGTGTGGCGGGTGTCTTTTCTTGAGTTTTCTTTTCTTGGGTTTTCTTTTCTTGTGTTTTCTTTTCTGATGGTTTTTTCTTGTCTTGGGAGCGTACAGCAAGGAGGGCCTCTTTGTAGCTCAGTTTCTTGTGGAGTCGAGCCTTGGCTATCCTGCATTCCTCCTTCCATTTCGGGCAGGTCCGATCGGCGGAGGAGTGTGGGCCGCCACAGGCAGCGCATTTTTTTACTGTGTTGGGGCAGACCGTGTAGCGGTGTCCGGGGCTGCCGCACAGGGAGCAGGTGTCCTCCTGCGCCTCACACTTGTTGACAGTGTGTCCGTAGTGCTGGCATTTGTAACAGCGTTTCGGTCTGCAGTAGGGCTTGACTGGCACAGTTACCCACGCCAGTTGAGCCTCCTTGGGTAAGGTTGTATGGTGTCCGATGAGGGCAGTGGTGTCGGACAGCTTCTTCACAACTTGGAGTTGCCCCTTGAGGAGCTCACTCAGCTCTGCTTGGTCCACGTGGGCAATTTCGGCGTGGGAGATTACTCCCAGCTTCAGGTTGTCCCACTTGTAGGCAATCATTTTAAATGGAATGCCGTTGATGTCTGGGATCTCCGCGAGCTGTACGGGCATACCCTTCTCGGCGAAGGTGCTCTTGATGTCACCATGGAGCTTCAGTCGTTCCACCTTGGTGACCCCCATGATCTCATTAGTTTCAAAGAACTTCTTGAGAACTAGGAGGTTTAATTTCTTGGGGCAGGTCGGCGTATCCGGACGTATCCGCGCCACGTTATCAAACTCGTAACCGTTCATGGTGAGAGAGGGTTAGAGAGTCCATAGCTTAAGGTCTGGCACCTAGGGCTCAAATAAAAAAATTACCACCCAAGAACTTCCCAACAACTTTACTTCCTTTCTTTGTAACTTCCTCGACAATAGAGAGGCCAAAATTATCATAAGTAACCACATCGGCCCAAGCATCAAATTATACAGCGGAGTACCACAGGGAAGTAACCTCTCGCCCACACTCGACACAATATATACGGCGGACATGCCACCTACTATTGGGTTTTATATCTAGAAGTGTAAGTAACAAGAGTGCAGAGGTCTTATTGCAACTATATCTTGCGCTAGTCAGGCTGCACCTCGATTATGCGGTTCAGTTCTGGTGCCCTTATTATAGAATGGATATAAATTCACTTGAGTCGGTGCAGCGAAGAATGACAAAAATGATTCCGGGACTTAGAAACCTTCCATATCAGGATAGGTTAAAGAAACTTAACTTGCATTCCCTAGAAAGACGAAGAGTGCGGGGAGATATGATAGAAGTATTTAAGTGGGTGAAAGGAATCAATAAAGGGGATATAGATAAAGTTCTTATAATATCCGAGCAGGATAGGACTCGGAGCAACGGATTCAAGTTGGATAAGTTTAGGTTTAGGAGGGAGATAGGAAGAAACTGGTTCACAAATAGGGTGGTGGACGAGTGGAACAAGCTTAGCAACTTTGTAGTAAGTGCTGAAACGCTGGAAAGTTTCAAAAGGAGGCTAGATAGATTCATGGATGATAGAGTGGTAGTAACTCTCGACAGGAGCTGCCATGCACAGGCCAACCAGCCTATTTCAGACTCCTTATTTTCTTATGTTCTTATGTACTATTCACGGAAAATACGTAGCTTATGCTGATGACGTCACCCAAATCATCCGACATCCAGGCAAGGGCAAACAGATGATGGCACGGATAACAGCCCACGACATCGAGCAAATCAACGAATATGAAAAAAAAATGGAAAATTCAAACCAATACACAGAAACTAATGATAATACACATTGCCAAAATAAACCCAGCACCAATCACAGTCAACAACGTACCTATACAATACTCCAACGAAGGCAAAATTCTGGGACTCACAATAACAAGAACAGGCATAGCAAAACACGTAACACAACGCAAACAGACTGCCCAATCACAACTCACGAAACTACGAAGATTCAGCAAAATGGACATCAAAATTCAACTACATCTATACAAAGCACTTGTCCGCCCACACCTAGAGTATCCACCAATACCACTCAACACGATCAGCAAATCCAGTCAACTTAAACTTCAAGCAGTACATAACAAAGCTATCAGTAGAGCATCAAGGCAACTCCCGCCATACACCACCAAAATACAAGAACTTCACGAATTACACAACATCGAACCACTGAACGCACGTACACACAGCCAAGCCCAGAGAATATGAAGCAAACTTGAAGAGATGGAGGACCCATTATTCTCCAAGTTAAAAAAGAAGAAACTACTAAAACACACAGCTGGTGGCCCAAGAGCCTCCATGCTGACATAGTAGAACAAGATCCACTTTACACATATATGTGAACAATTAACACCACCATCGGACAAACATAAATTAACACCCATTACAATAATGAATACCTAGCTAGCTTAGCTTCCCTCCCTCCACCTCCCTCCCTTGATCGGGCGGCCACCATCCCAACGTTTCAACTCGTCTCCGCTAGGTGGACAGCCCACCTGCTATCTACCCCTCCCACTTTTCTTCCCGTTTCTATGCTTTACTTCTTTCTCTCCTCTCCTTTCCCAGTGCAAAGTCATTTGCCACTTTACTTCATTATCATCATCATCATGGACAGCTACATAGCGAAGACGGGAGAAAGAATGGCTCTCAACCGACTCAAGTGAAAAGTAGGCAGCCCACACCCTCACATTTTTGCTTACACCGAGAACACCGGCACAGGCAACAACATCGCCGAGATACTCAGCACAGTGGACTACAAACCAGCTCTGGTGGTCTTCCTCGACCTGGAGAAGGCCTTCGAACTAGCAAATCCACTAGCCATTTTAACGACGCTCGCTGAAAAAGGCGTCAAAGGAAGGTTGCTGGGGTGGATCCAGAACTACCTCACACAGAGAGAAGCAAGAGTACGCTTTCAGGGAGCAACCTCAAGCTACAGGGTCCATGAAAACGGAACCCCACAAGGAGACATCCTCAGTCCAATGCTGTTTAAAGTCCTGATGGAAAATTTTGTCAAACTTCCTTTCAGACAAACAGCCAAGCTCCTCTACTATGCAGACAACTTACAGCTTATAGTAAGAGGATCAAACAGACTAGCCAACACGCAACACGCACTCCAACTTATAGAAGAGGAGTGCAACAGACTTGGACTCAAGATAAATCCAGCCAAGTCGAAAGCGATGGCCATCTGCACAGACACACCAGACAAGATGCTCTCCATACAAAACACGCCGGTAGTCTGGACCAACGCCCACCAGTGTCTTGGAATCTGGTTTGACCAGAAACTCACTTTCAAGCCGCAACTCGAGTATCTCAGGCACAGGACGAAGAGCAGACACAATATAATGAGGTCGCTCACCAGCACAACCGCAGGAGCAAACCTTCATGTGCTCAAAGCCTACTACACGGCCGCCATCAGATCGCTGGTAGATTACAGTGCTCCAGCACTCATTGGACTGAGAGAAGACCAGATAGCTAAGCTAGAAGTCATCCAAAACAATGCTCTCAGGACCATGCTCGGAGCACCCATGTGGACCAGAATTTGCAATTGCAAATGGAAACTGAACTACCACCCCTGGCAGTACGAGTCAAGCAGGTGACAGCCGGTCTCCTCGCCAAAATCTGTAGATCAGATAAGCCCACAGTTGCCAAAATGCGAATCAGTGCCTCCCTCCACCTCGACCACAGAGAGCGAGGGGCCACCTGGTCGCACGAGGCAAGCGAGGTCATCCGACACCTGCAAGCAGAAACACTCGTCAAGAACAACCAAGACACACGAGACAATGGTTACGCTGTTCCTCCACCATGGAGCCCTCCACCAGCCACACTCAAATTACCGACCTAGGCGATAGTAAAGCCAACCTCCAGAAGGAGGACCTCAAAAAAAATAACTCTGGAAGCCATAGCCACCGAGACACCGGCTGATGCAGCATCATACTTCACAGACGACTCGGTGGACCCAAAACATCATACATCTGGAGCGGCCTTCTACACCCAAGGTCAGACCCTCCGATGGAGACTTTCTAATGACTGCTCCACCCTACAAACAGAACTGGTAGCAATCTCAAAGGCCCTACAACACGCTGCAACACAACACAACAAGTCCATCATAATTCACACGGACTCGAAATCGGCCATGCAGGCGCTGCAACACAGTCAACCAAGAGACAACGTCCACATCATAACCTCGATCCTCGCACAGCTACAGGAATTCCAAAGACAAAACCACCCAGTCGTCTTACACTGGATTCCCAGTCATGTAGGGATCGGAGGAAAGGACGTGGCAGACGAAGCAGCCAAGGCAGCCACACGTTCTAGTAGCGTACACATTCAAGTTCCAGCAAGCGTGCAACAGATCAAGAATCACCTCAGAAAGACTAGCAAGCTCCACATCCAAAAGAGCTTCCTTCACGCATTCAACGCTCGTTCCCAATCAGCCAAATGGTACCTGGCGGCTACGAAAGGGGAACCACCTTTCGCGGACAAGAAAACTCCAAGACAAACCCAATTCAGCCTTCATCGACTACGACTAGGGTACAAGTGCTCCTGGCAGATGATCGGAAATGACGTCATGGAATGCACCTACTCTCAGGAGCCAGCAGCCAACCCACTTGAACACTATCTCCTCGACTGCGAGGTCACATAAAGTCTCCGAAACAGAACTCAAAACTTCCAAGAAACACACACAACACCTGCGGCTACTCTAACCCGAAAGGCCCAAACAAACCACATTCACGACCTTCTCCGGGTCATCACACGATACCCACCACCCAGATAGCCTAGAAAGTATCCTCTCCCAGCAAGTGCGGACCCCAGTTCAGGGGGCGCGCCACTCCGAAACTGACCACGTCCAAGAGTAGGGGTTGGTGGTAAGCGTCCACTGATCGGGGGTCCGCTCACACTTGCAACCTGCAGTATCCTCCATATCTGCAGGTCGGACAACCTCCAATCCCAATCCGGTCTGGCTGCTCCAGGAGCTCCAGCGGGAACCACCAAACGGGCCGCCTATAGGCAAAGGCCCGTGTCGGACTACGGTCCGACAATCTCAACAACAACAACAACAAGCCGTGGACACCATCATATAGCCAGCCAGCCTTCGCCGTGATCGAACCTCTCTCCAGACCCTTCACTGCCAAGCCAGCCAGCCTGTCTCTTACCGTTGACGACCGGAACGCAAACGACCACCTCACCAGCCAACACTTTTACACTTGGGAAGCTCGTTCCAGACAACGCCCTTTCTATGCCTCCTCACTGATCAGGGGTGACTCCTGATCAGAGGCGGCCCTGATTGGGTGCTCTGTAACGGTTTTTTGCAGCGGACTTGGGCTGCGATCCCGCCAGTGTTACTTACACCAGTGGCTCTTCTTCCTTTATTCACTTCTCGCATCGCTCCTGAACCGAGAAGACCTCCCAACAAGACCTCCTGCTGAACCCGGAACTCTGAAGACCGCCTTCTCCCCTGCGCCATTGTTGGCCATCTTCCCGGACCGGACCACCCAGGACTGTCATCGTCCACAACTACTCACGAGCGTTCTCGGTTTGTCGAGCATTAGCTTGCCCTCCCCACTGGCAGTGTGAGTGACCCACACTCCAGCTGGAGAGCAGTTATAGCGCGATATTCCCGGCGTGGTTTGAGCTCTTTTCCTTCTACTACTATTTTTCCTTTTTCGCTCTGGCCTAGGGACCTGCACCCTCAAAAAGTGTATTCGTCCTGCGGTCCCCCCTGTAACTGTTCACCTCCCTCCCAGGAGATTGTGAACACGAAAGGGGGTCGGAGCAAAACCCTCCCCAGCCGAGTCTTTCCAGGAAAACCGTGATCGTGCGGGTCCACCTGGAAAGGGGGTAGCTATCCTTATCCTTCCCAATAGGCACACTTAGCTCACGTCTATAAGTGAGCAGTCACATACACTAGGAAGTAGGCTTCCCCAATCGGGGCTCCGGGAGAGAAGCTCAGGAACCACTCTACGACCACCAGCCAGTGGGGAGTGCTGTAATTCCTCTGCTATTTACTCAAACGGAATAGGTAGGATCTAAAAAAAAAAAAAAAAAAAAAAAAAAAAAAAAAAAAACCAACGGTTATGGAGCGCGTACGTCCTCCTAACCGCGATCCCCGCCTGAACCGCCAACCTGACGACCCGAACTACGACAGGCTCCGCACTGAGAAAGCAGACCAGCTACGCGCCTTCAATGAAGCCCTGAAAAGTAAGGACAACATCACCACCTCCAACAACTCCACCACCACTGCTACCGCCACTGAGGACAGCTGGACGAAGGTAGAAAACAAGAAACGCCGACGTGCTTTTTCGGGAAACGAATGCCATCAAGCAGCCCCCAAGGCACCCATCACCACCACCAGCTCACCCTCAACGACACTGCCAAAATTCCGGATCACGAAAACGGACGCAAAAACAACATATGCCGCCGTCACAGAGATGGAAAAGCTGAATCCACTGGCCAGGTTCTCAGTGCGGCCCAACCTAAAGGGGGAGATGATTGTTCACCCCAAAGACAAGAACTCCGCCACCACCCTCGACACTTACCTGCAGAACACCACCACCGTTACTTCAACCAAGCTAGACCCCGCCCAGAAACTGATGAAGTCGGTAGTCCTCCGGTACCCGAAGGAACTACCTCTCGAACCCCTGGAGAACCACCCGAAGATCTTAAAAGCCGAGAGATGCTCTCCCATGTCCGACAAGACGGCCACCACGAAACAAGTGCTCATAACGCACTACGGCTCACCCCCCAGCACCATAGACCTCAAAACCTGGGGGACCTACGAAGTGAGGCCCTTCGTCCCAGAGCCCCTGCGGTGCTTCAGATGCCAGAAATACGGGCACCATCAGACACGGTGCACGTACAAGGAGATCTGCGCAGTCTGCGCACAGAAGCACGGCACACACTCCTGCCTCACCAAGCTGAAAAATGGAGAAAAAATTGCCCCTAAGTGTGCCAACTGCGGGGGCAAACACCACGCCTGGAATCCTGGATGCTCCGAGAGAACAAGGAGGGTACAGGCAAACCGACCAGCAGCAAGACCGGCACCCACCGCCTACACACCAGCCCCACCAAGTACCTTCGTGTGGGGAACCCAGAGGCCAAAACAACCAAGACAACCTCCTCAGCCAGTCAACACCCAAAGTGCAGCCCAGTTTCCTGGCCTCACCACGGCCACACCTCGGCCACCCAAGCAGCAGACAACCACGAGACCGACAAAAGAAGCACACACCAAGGCACCAGAAGGAATGATACACGTATCAGACCTAGCCAAGGTACTGACAACCTTCGCGGAAGGCCTAGCCGGACTACTGGGCCACAAGATCCAACCCACACAGCTCCAAATACTCATGGGGAGCGTCCTCGGGCAAGTCGCCACAGCTCCAGCCACCTCAGTGGAGGAAGCCACGCCGGTCCCCACACGAGTGACAGCCGAGGTACACTCCACACCGAAGAAGGCCACCAGAGAACCCAAGATACCGAAGGCTCCCAGAAAGAAAATGGACGTCTCAACTCCCCTGAACCGAACCACGGCCCAGAAGGCAAAAACCACAGAACACGAAGATATGGACCTGATCCAGCTGGAATCGAACTTGGACATCTCCATCGAGGACCATCAGAAATCTCCGATGAAACAGTGGTGGAAACCACCAGCACCCTGAACATCCTAACATGGAATGCTCAGGGCATCAAAAACAAGAAACCAGAAACACCAGCCAAGGACAAGCTTGACATCATACTGCTACAAGAAACACTACTACAAGAACACCACTGTTTCAAATTCAGCGGTTACAAGACATACAGGAGGCATTTCACGCAGGCGTCTACAAGAGGATGCATGATCTTGGTCAAGTCAAGCATACCCTCCGCCGATGTCACGCAGCAATTTCCATGTGGGGAAAACATCGAGACACAGGCCATCAAAGTAACCCTCCAAGAACGGGAATTAACTGTTCACAACATTTACAAGAACCCAAGGGGCTCACTATTTGCTTCGGCCGCTGACCACGCCACACTCATAGGAGGGGATTTCAATGCACATCATCCCTTCCTAAGCTCGGCAAGCCCCACAAATGAAGACGGCCTACACCTATACACCACCTTTCAAGATACACCCGAGATCTGCCTCCTGAACACCGGTGAGCCCACCCACACTAGGGGAGGAAGGCTAGATCTAACCTTCGTCTCCAGTGCACTACAGCCTTCGGCCTCCTGGCAGATACACCCCACGCTGACCAGCGACCACTTCGCCACCCTAACAACACTGAAGGTGAACAAACTCCCCACTCCACCCCCCCCCCCCCCGAGATGGAGATACAATACCCAAAAGGCAGATTGGGGACTCTTCAAGAAACACCTGGCTAAGTGGCGCGAAAAATCACAGCCGTCCGGCGCTGCACCCGTGGATGAGACAACCCTCCACCACCAATTGGTCGAGGCGTTTCACCAAGCGGCAGAAGAGGCCATCCCCAAAACAAAACCCACATCAAGACAGTACAATGACTACTGGTTCTACTGTCCCAGGGTGAAAGAACTCAACCACAGAGTGAACATGGCCCGAAGAAACTATAGGAGACATCCCACGGCAACAAACAGACATCTCCTGCAAGTCATAGTTAAGGACACCAGGGAGGAGAAGCAAGAAATAAAAAACGTAAGCTGGCTCAAGTGGTGCTCCGAACTCAACGAGCACACCTCCCTTGGCAAGATGTGGGCCCAGATCCGAAGGGCATCTGGGAAGGCAACACCACCAACCCATCTCAACCCAGAAGAAGAAGCCGAGAGACTTGCAAAACTGTTCGCTGACCGAGCAGCAACGAAAAACCTCCCGAGACAGGCGGAGGAGACAACGGCGTCTGCGACAGGTCAGACTCCAGACGATCGAAGAGGCCTGCAACAGTGAAGATGACACTGACAGACCATTCAACCAGCAAGAACTCCAAAAGTCGCTAAAACGAAGCAAGGACACAGCTCCAGGGGCAGACAGGATAACCTACTCCATGCTCTTTCATGCCGGTACAGCCGGACACGAGGCTCTGCTGCAAGCCATCAATGCTTCGTGGACAGCACAAAGACTCCCACCGGAATGGAAGAAGGCAGATATACAGCCCATTCCGAAGCCCAGAGAACCAGACAAGCCGAGGCCCATCTCCCTTCTCAGCTGCATAGCCAAGACGGGAGAAAGAATGGCTCTCAACCGACTCAAGTGGAAAGTAGGCAGCCCACACCCTCACATCTTTGCTTACACCGAGAACACCGGCACAGGCAACAACATCGCCGAGATACTCAGCACAGTGGACAACAAACCAGCTCTGGTGGTCTTCCTCGACCTGGAGAAAGCCTTCGAACTAGCCAATCCATTGGCCATTACAACTACGCTCGCAAAAAAAGGCGTCAAAGGAAGGTTGCTGGGGTGGATCCAGAACTACCTCACACAGCGGGAAGCACGAGTACGCTTTCAGGGAACAACCTCAAGCTACAGGGTCCATGAAAACGGAACCCCACAAGGAGGCATCCTCAGTCCAATGCTGTTCAATGTCCTGATGGAAAACCTAGTCAAGCTTCCCTTCAGACAAACAGCCAAGCTCCTATGCTATGCAGACGACTTACAGCTCATAGTAAGAGGATCGAACAGACTGGCCAACACGCAACACGCACTCCAACTTATAGAAGAGGAGTGCAACAGACTTGGACTCAAGATAAATCCAGCCAAGTCGAAAGCGATGGCCATCTGCACTGACACACCAGACAAGATGCTCTCCATACAAAACACGCCGGTAGTCTGGACCAACGCCCACCAGTGTCTTGGAATCTGGTTTGACCAGAAACTCACCTTCAAGCCACAACTCGAGTATCTCAGGCACAGGACGAAGAGCAGACACAATATAATGAGGTCGCTCACCAGCAAATCCGCAGGAGCAAACCTTCACGGCCGCCATCAGATCGCTGGTAGATTACAGTGCTCCAGCACTCATTGGACTGAGAGAAGACCAAATGGCTAAGCTAGAAGTCATTCAAAACAATGCTCTCAGGACCATGCTCGGAGCACCCATGTGGACCAGAATTTGCAACCTGCAAATGGAAACCGAGCTACCACCCCTGGCAGTACGAGTCAAGCAGGTGACAGCCGGCCTCCTCGCCAAAATCTGTAGAGCAGACAAGCCCACAGCTGCCAAGACTCGAATCAGTGCCTCCCTCCACCTCGACCACAGAGTGCGAGGGGCCACCTGGTCGCACGAGGCAAGCGAGGTCATCCGACACCTGCAAGCAGAAACACTCGTCAAGAACAACCAAGACACACGAGACAATGGTTACGCTGTTCCTCCACCATGGAGCCCTCCACCAGCCACACTCAAATTCACCGACCTAGGTGATAGTAAGGCCAACCTCCAGAAGGAGGACCTCCAAAAAATAACTCAAAGCCATAGCCACCGAGACACCGGCTGATGCAGCATCATACTTCACAGACGGCTCGGTGGACCCAAAACATCATAGATCCGGAGCGGCCTTCTACACCCAAGGTCAGACCCTCCAATGGAGACTTTCCAATGACTGCTCCACCCTACAAACAGAACTGGTAGCAATCTCAAAGGCCCTACAACACGCTGCAACCCAACACAACAAGTCCATCATAATTCATACGGACTCGAAATCGGCCATGCAGGCGCTGCAACACAGTCAACCAAGAGACAACGTCCACATCATCACCTCGATCCTCGCACAGCTACAGGAATTCCAAAGCCAAAACCGACCAGTCGTCTTACACTGGATTCCCAGTCATGTAGGGATCGGAGGAAACGACGTGGCAGACGAAGCAGCCAAGGCAGCTACACGTTCTAGTAGCGTACACATCCAAGTTCCAGCAAGTGTGCAACAGATAAAGAATCACCTCAGAAAGACCAGCAAGCTCCACATCAAAAAGAGCTTCCTTCATGCACTCAACGCCGGGTCCCAATCAGCCAAATGGTACCTGGCGGCCACAAAAGGGGAACCACCTTTCGCTGACAGGAAAACCCCAAGACAAACCCAAGTCAGCCTTCATCGACTACGACTAGGGTACAAGTGCTCCTGGCAGATGATCGGCAATGCCGTCATGGATTGCACCTACTGTCAGGAGCCAGCAGCCAACCCACTTGAGCATTATCTCCTCGACTGCGAGGTCACACAAAGCCTCCGAAACAAAGCTCAAATCTCCCCAGAAACACACACAACACCAGCGGCCACTCTAACCCGAAAGGCCCATACAGACCACATTCACCACCTACTCCGGGTCATCACACGATACCCACCACCCAGATAGCTTAGAAAGCATCCTTTCCCAGCAAGTGCGGACCCCAGTTCGGGGGGCGCGCCACTCCGAAACTGACCACGTCCAAGAGTGGGGGTTGGTGGTAAGCGTCCACTGATCGGGGGTCCGCTCACACTTGCAACCTGCAGTATCCTTCCATCTGCAGGTGGGACCAACTCCAATCCCAATCCGGTCTGGCTGCTCCTCGAGCTCCAGCCGGAACCACCAAACGGGCCGCCTATAGGCAAAGGCCCGTGTCGGACTACGGTCCGACAATCTCAACAACAACAACTTCCTTTATTCTTCCTTCTATATCGCTCTGGTCTGGGGACCTGCATCCTAGAGGTGTATTCGTCCTTGGGTCCTCCCTGCAGCTGTTCACCTCCCTCCCAGGAGTTTGTGAACACGAAAGGGAGAAGGAGCACAGCCCATCCCTCCGCCGAGCCTTCCTGGGAAACCGTGATCGTGCGGGTCCACCCGGGAAGGGGGTCCCATATCCCGCATCCCCCCCCCCCCCCCAAGTAGGTACACTAGGGCTCACGCCTATAAGTGAGCAGATTATATAAACACTAGGGAAGTAGGCTTTCCTGACAGGGCTCTGGGAGAGAGACACGGGGACCACTTTTCAACCACTCGACCGACAAGAGGCGGTGGGAGGCGTTGTAATTCCTGTGGTAGGTTAACTCACCCAGACTAGGTAGGCTACCTATTGTATTTCAAAAAGTGACTGGTCCACCTTGCCCCCTCTACAATGAGGGCACATAGGGTAAGGATACGCTCCCTTGATGGGGATGTAGCCGAACCACGGAAAAACTCACTAGCCGAACTGCTCGGAGCAATACTACTCATACAGATTACGAGCCTCATTACTACCAAGGATTCAGTCATCGCCCTCTGCATCTGAAGAAGCATAGATTCGAAGTCGTAATCCCACCACAACTAAGAGCCAGGAAGACCGTAGTAGTTAAAAGACTGGACAGGACCATCACAGAAGAATCTAGTGAACAACAATTGAAATTAGACCTGGAACAAAGAAACCAATGGGCCAAAGTAGAGGAGGTAGTTAAACTACCTAAGCTACCATCTATGCTGAAAATTAGGTTTCAGGACATAAGAATGGCACAAAAGGCAATACAGGAAGGATTCTCTCTCTCATACTACCATATAGGCAGCAACCAAGTTGAACAGGAAGAATTTTTTCCCATCACGCCTTGCTGGAACTGCTACAAATATACCCACTTAGCCACGGGCTGCCCTAACAAAAACACAAAATACTGCTCCGAATGCGGGGAGGAGGGACATACATTCCGGGAGTGCAAGAGTAGAGAAATTCCTAGGTGCCTGAACTGCCAAGGGGACCACAGAAAACTGGCAGCACGCTGTCCAGCAAGGAAAGAGAACGTAAAAGAAAGAAGGGAAATTGAAAAAGAAAGGGCACAGGAAAAGCAAAACAGGACGTACTCGGCTGTAGCCGAATTTACAAAGGAAACAACTAAAGTCCTTGAAAAGGTAGCCTCACAGTCCCCGGCCCAACAACCTATCGTGCTCAACCTGGGAAGTCAACTGTCGGTTAAAATCATGACGGCAATAATACACGCCCACCTCTTGAATATTGCCAAACGAGAATGTTTTGCTAAAAGGGTAAAGGAAATGTTCGCGGCAAATAACCTCCCAGACATGGAATTACCCAGCGACGTTCCCTCCTCAGAAATCTTCATCCTGATCTACAAACCAGCGGAAACCACCAGTCAGGCGCATGTCACCCAATCACAAGCCACTTCCGACAAATCCCCCAACCAGAAAGTAGTGAAGAGGGGATGGAAGAAGACGAAGAGGAGCAGGAACCCATTTCACAACATGAACCTGATATACAACCTGAACAAGCGATCATATATAGCATCCCTAAAAAGAACAAAACGGGAATCATGGCGCCACCACCGGCACCAAGAAAAATGACTGAGAATCAGGACCTCGGTGAGGAAGCCGGTATCAGGTTTTACACGTGCTCAGCCCCCCAAATAGTCTCAACCGAGAGACTACTAACAAAGATAAGGGAAGGAAAAGTAAAATATACATATACAGATACGATTCTGGAAGATCACCATATAGAAACATTAATAAAGAGAGGAAGAATCCTGATCAAATATAATAGAATAGAAAAGGCGGAGCAATCCAAATACAGAAAAATCCGCCTCGGCCTGCACACGGAGAGGAGGTCTTCAGGAGAACATCGATCATCTAAAATGCCGCAAACAATCTCGAGACATCACCATTCATAATCAACAGACTTAAAATAATTCAATATAATGTACTGACCTGGACCACACCAAGAGCTCACGAATTATACAACATATATCCTACCCTGGACACCAGACGTCATCATATTAAATTCTCACGGCAGGGATAATTCAAATAAAATCAAGATATTCAATTACACAGTATACCAAAAAAAACAAAACAAAAACAGCCAAAATCCGTTACAAGATGGAATAGCCATAGCAATTAAAAGAAGTACAAAACATAAAATCCATGATACATTTCAAGAAAACTTTCTAGCAATTGAAATAAACAGCATCACGGGTCCAATCATAGTCGGCACCCGCTACCTCCCTCCAAGACGACCAATGTTTCCAATAGCAGACATGCTCAGATTGATGAGGAGGAACATACCTGCATACTTTCTGGGCGATCTCAACGCTAGACACCGCATACTAGGACACCATACCTGTATGTATATTATGTATGCTGGATTATATATCATGTATGTATATTATGTATGTGCTCCATTTATGTATTATTTATTCAGCCTAGCTAGCAGCGTGTGGCAATGTTATTACCATATCCCACACGCTTAATTAATGTGCCTGGCGACGTATGGAAGCTGCTAATGTATCACTTGCCATACGTCGCCTATAGCAGTTGACAAGGAGCCTAGGTAAGGGAGACCGCTGCTCTCCTTTGTGTACATACTCTTATCCAGTAAACCGAACCTACAAAACTATACAGGTGTTTGTGTTCTCTCCTGTATATAGAACTTATTATTCAGAACCTAACATGGCGCAGTGATCCGATCTTACTGGATAATTACGAGTGATAGTGCAAAGTTTGTGGGGAAGCCGGCGTACGGACTCCTCTCTCGCTTGGGTCAACTCCCGCGCGTCATCCCTGCTCGAAGAATTTCGCAACTTTGAGCAGTGTCAGTGACAGTGATTTTCTGTGAAGTGTTTAGTGCATTGTGTGTTCGTGCCATTCATGTGTGACCTTGTTCTAAAGGATTCCCAAGGTATACGGCACGTTCTGGGCATTTGTAAGGAGTAGAGTTCAGTGCACCCGTCTCTGACCGCGTTCTGAGGGTGACTGGACTGACTGGGAGTCGCCGCGCCTCTCCCTCCACCCCCTCACAGCGCCGCCTCCACCCCCCCTCACAGCTGGGGCGAGACGCTTTACCCGCCCAGGACACACACACATGCACACATACACGTACTAACACTCGCTGACCGCGCAGCTTCCTTATATATATTTTATATATATAACCTACTTATCTGTGTATTTAATTAATTTTTGTCTGAAATCTTGTTGATACGACGGGCTGACCGGTCAACACTGATTTAAGACATAGTACACAGAGGAAGTAGTTATGTCTCACGCCTTACGTAGCCGTGGACCCAGCGTCTGGATGACTCAGGCGGGTGATAGCCCCGCAGAGATGGATGACCAGGCCGGCCACGACGCTCCAGCCCCCACATGGCGCAGTCCCTCACCTCAATATTCAGCGTTGTCTCCAGAGATAATTGCTTTACTGAAGTTTATGAGAGATGAGAAACGCGAGGATGAAGCCCACAGACGTTTGGCGGATGAGCACAGAAGGCAAGCAGAGGCAGAACGAGACCACCAACGGAGATTGGAAGACAGTGAACGGTTTGAAGCCTTGATATCTCGCCTCACTGTTAACCAAGCCCCTGGCTCTAACACTGCCTCGGTACTGACTGGTTCAGATACCTCATCCATGCTTCCTTCACGCCCCCCAGCCCCACCTAAAGCAGCAGCTCAAACACCGCCCATCTTGAAGCCTGATGAGACTTTCCAGACTTTTCGTGAATGGCGGCGACGGTGGACTGATTATTCTACAATGGTGGATCTCCAGAGTTTGTCACAGCCTAAACAACTCATCCAGCTGCGTATGTGCCTGTCCTTGGAAATTCAGCGTGTCTTGGAACATACGTTGCAGGTACCCCCAACCTCTTTGCTGTCTGTAGAGGAGGTACTGGACGTTCTACAACGGCACATCAAAGGACAGCAGAATGAAGCTCTGCGCAGGAGGGAATTGTTTAGCTGCAGACAGATGGAGGGTGAGTCTTTCGATGCCTTTTACGTGCGTCTTAAGAGAGCCTCGGAAGAGGTAGATATATGTCCAGGCCACCACCAGCAGTGCGAGGAGACCCAGTTGAGGCAGGTGATCCTGATGGGTGTTAAGGACGAGGAACTTGTCCAACGCCTCACCTCCCTCGACTCTTCCTCTTCTCTTAAGGATGTGTTGACGATATGTCGCTCCTATGAGGCTGCCAGGTGTGCCACCTCTGCCATCCGTGCTCCCCCTACAGCTGTACGCGCTGTGTCCCGGTACAAGAAGGACAAGAAGTCTGTTCCTACGCCTTCGCCCACCACGTCCACGCCCGGTTTATTTTGCAACAACTGTGGTAAGCAGCACGGAACACAGGTGTGTCCAGCTGCTCAGTCTACCTGCAACAGTTGTGACCGTAAGGGCCACTGGTCACTCACAGTACGGTGCCCAGCCAAACGCGTCCAGTGCAATGTGTGTGGTCGTCTGGGCCACTATGACAAGTGTTGCCCTTCCAACATACCCAAGAGACCGCGTCGGCGGAAGCTTCAGCCCCCTTCCACCAGAGAGGGCCGCCCACAGTCTTCCAATCAGAGGTACGACGACTCTTGACAACGCTCGAGCCACATTAGGAATGTGTGCTCCCCCCAGCGTCCCAGGACCAAAGTCCCCCAGTACATCAGTGTCACTGTGACCTACGGCGGTGTGTCATCCCGTCTTCAGATGTTGCCCGACACCGGCGCTGATGCTACAGTCATCGGTCCCCAGCATTTGCAATGCTTGGGGCTCTCTCCAAGTGATCTAGGACCGCCCCCCAAGGATCTCCGCTTTATGGCAGATGGTTCACAGATGACCCCGGCCCTGGGTTCACTCCAAGCACAAGTCACCTTTGGCAACAGGTCGTGTCAAGCCTGGATTGATGTGCATAACGGTGTCCAGACTCCTTTGCTGTCCTACAGACATTGTCAGGAGTTGGCCATCATCTCCCAGGACTTCCCCAAACCTATTCTTGAGGTAAAACACGCCAACAGGGTGCAAAAAGGGAGCAGCAACGACCCTGCTGCCGCCCTACCCCTGCCTCTTGCCAGTGACACCTCTCCTTCGGATGCTCGGAAGTACTTCCTGAAGGAATTCAGCGACGTTCTGGTGACCAAGTCCGCTCTGGAATCCAAGCCTCTCAAGAAGATGGCAGGCCCCCCCATGAGGATCCACCTGAGGGACGACGCGAAGCCATTCGCTATTTACACCCCTCGACTGGTTCCCCTGGCCTTCCGCGAGGCGGTCAAAAACGAGCTGGACTCCATGGTCGCCCAAGAAATTATTGTACCAACCGGCGATGACCCGTCTCCATGGTGTCACCCGATGGTTGTCGTCGCAAAACCTAAAGGTGGTGTTCGGATCACCACTGACCTTTCCAAGCTCAACAACCAGGTGTCTCGTCCTGCGCACCCTTCTCCCACGCCCTTTGCAGCCATACGCAGCGTGAACCCGAAGGCGCGCTTCTTCACGACGATGGACGCCCTGTGTGGATACTGGCAGATAGAGCTTGCCGAAGAAGACCGACCACTCACAACGTTCATCACCCCGCATGGACGTTACAGTTATTGCCGTGGCCCCATGGGATTCGCCGCTACAGGAGACGCTTTCTGTCTTCGAGGTGATATGGCTCTACAAGGTCTGGCAAACTGCGTGAAAGTGGTCGACGACATACTCGTGTACGACGAGGATTATATGGATCACCTCTGCCGTATCTACGAGGTACTCAACAGGTGCCGGAAGCACGGCATTACCCTAAATGCCGACAAGTTTGTTCTGGCCAGCTCTTCAGTTGACTTTTGTGGGTACACCCTCTCAGGGAATGGTATCGCAGCTGACCCGGAAAAGGTCCGCGCCATTACGGATTTTCCCACCCCTGCTAACCTGACCGACTTGAGGTCCTTCATCGGTCTCGTCAACCAGTTAGCAGAGTTTTCGTCGGACATCTCCGCAGCTGCTCAACCACTTCGCCCCCTGATGAGCCCCAAGAGGACATTCCTGTGGACCCCCGACCACGACAAGGCCTTCCAGCAAGTGAAACAGGCCCTGTCTCGTCCACCTGTCCTCGCCACGTTTGACCCAGCCTTGCCCACAGTTCTGCAGACAGATGCCTCACGCTTGTATGGCGTGGGATACGCCCTACTGCAGGATCATGGTGGAGGGCAGTTCCGGCTCGTCCAGTGTGGCTCGCGTTTCCTCTCTGACACTGAGACGCGCTACGCCACTATTGAGTTGGAGCTGTTGGCCGCGGTTTGGGCGATGTCCAAGTGCAGGTTTTACCTCATAGGCCTGCAATACTTTCACCTAGTGACCGACCATCGCCCGCTTGTCCCGATCCTCAACCACTACACGCTAGACGCCGTTGAGAACCCTCGCCTCCAGCGTCTGAAAGAGAAACTCTCGGCGTACATCTTCACTGCAGTGTGGCGTGCTGGTAAGGAGCTCTGTATCCCTGATGCCTTATCCCGCTCTCCTGTCAGCTGCCCTACTCCAGAAGACCATGTACTCGACGCCGACCTCGCTCTTTCCGTCAGGACTGTGGTCACTCTCCATGCCGTCCAATCCCTTCGTTCGGACCTGTCACCAGATGATGACAAGGCAATGGAGGACCTTCGAACAGCGGCCCGAGATAACCCTTCCTATGTCCGACTCGTCCTGAACACACTAGTGAGCCACGGCAACGTAGTACACCTCAGACCGGAATTCCCCACGTACATCAGAGCAGACCACACAGGATACCCAGATCTCGTGTTAACAAATCAACACCACCACCTAAACATACTACTCGAACCCGGCCCAATATCCACTAGTGATCATCTCCCTATCATAGCCACACTCTCCACAGCCCCAGTACAGATCCCAACCAGGCCAAGATTCAACTACAACCGGGCTAACTGGGAAAACCTCAAACAAGAATTAAATAACCCGGAACCCATACAATTACACAACGGGCATACTGGATATATGGTATGAGCACGTCAGCCAGGCCATGGAACACAACATACCCAAGACCACTCACCGAACATTACCACACCCTCAATACTCACACCAATCAAGAATCATACAGACACAATTTAGCAACCTAATTAAACTAATCACACAGCAAGGATGGACACCGGAACGCAGAAACATATACAACATAATACAAGAACAACTAAAAAAGATCTCAAAAGAAGCATACAACAGGAACTGGTAGAAGCTGATTTCAGAAACGGAAGGAAACTACCATAAACCGAAACAGTTCTGGCAGAAAATAAAGCACTTAATGGGAACCTCAAGCAACGAGTCTAACTATATAGTAAATAGTAATCAAGTCAAATTAACAGAACCAACCGAACAAGAACGGGAATTTAGATCTTTCTGGAGTAAGATCTTTCAAATAATCAACGAAGAAAACTTAAACTTTTGCATGACCACAGAGAGGGAAGTATCCAACCATATGTCGCAAATAACCCACATCTGCCAACCGAGACCCACGATCGACCTTAATACACTGGATGACATGTCCCCACTAAACAAACCAATCACGGTGGACGAAATAGTAAGAACAATCAATAGCTTTAAGAACAAGGCTCCTGGAGTCAGTAAAATAAAAAATTCATTTTACAGCAATTACCAAGCAACATGGTACTTCTACTAAGAAATATATTCAATGCAGCCATAGCTTCAGGCTACTACCCAAAGAAATTTAAGACAGCAAATTATCAGACTGATATCAGACTGTAGCAAACTACAGACCAATCTCTCTATTAGAAACTCCGGGAAAAATTTTAGAAAAAATAATCAACTATATGTATATTATGTATGCTGTATGTATATTATGTATGCTGTATGTATATTATGTATGCTGTATGTATATGTATGCTGTATGTATATTATGTATGTGCTCCATTTATATACATTATTTATTCAGCCTAGCTAGCAGCGTGTGGAAATGTATTTACCATGTCCCACATGCTTAATTAATGTGCCTGGCGACAATGGAAGCTGCTAATGTATCACTTGCCACATGTCGCCTGTAAGGCTATTATTTTTTTTTTTTTATTTTTTTATTTTTTTTTTCTTAGGTTAAGGTGGGGAAAGGATGGAAGGCATGCTGGGGCTCAAGGCACAGCCAGACATGAGGGATGGAGAAGTCACAACATATAGTCGTGGGGGAAAGGTTGGAAAAGAAGTTTAATGAGTTAAATAGAGGGGGACGACACCCCTTGCTTTACATATTACAGAGTTTGTTGGCTAACTAAGCTAACCTAGGATTTAGAATGAGGTTGCACAATGGTTATTTTAGTAGACAATGACTAGATTGATTTTACAATTACAAGTTTATTAACATCTTATACTGTATTACGTTATGGACTCACTTGATTGTGACTTGTTAAATGTGAATTTATATCATCTAAGTTTTAATCTAAGGTGGACCACTGCGGCGGACATAGATGGGTCGCGGGTTGGGTTGTTGTAGTGCGGGCAGACTCCGGGCCACCAGGCGTGGGGTCTCCCTCCGTTGATGTCTTCCCCGCGTAAGTGGTCTGGGCTGTGAGGGTCGTCCAGGAGCTTGTCCCAAACCTTCTTCCCTAGGCGATGGAACCTGAAGTTGAGGGCCTCTGTTTTATTTCTCAGGTGGATGGTTTCCACTGTCTCCTGGTAGGGTGGCGCTTGGCCACTGGCTGATCTCAAACACTTGTTTTGGAAGCTCTGTAGTTGTTGTAGTCTAGTCTTCCCGAGTGTGACGAGTGGTATATGTGGGTACTCCAACACAGGCCTCACCAGCGCCTTGTATAGGTGAACTTGTATCTTCTCAGGCATCAATTTAAAACGTTTTAATTTGGCTGCGGCGACTTTGGCTTTATTTAGTCTGTCCTTCACGTGGGGAATGATGCCCGTCCGAGAGATGATGAGGCCGAGCAACCTGCCTTGTTTAGAGTACTCAATCTCTTCGTCGTCGATCACCAATGGCGCCGGCTTGAATTTGGCTATGGGTATGACCTCAAATTTCGTTTTGTTTGTTTTTATTTTCCATTTATTTTCATACTCCGAGATCTCCTCTATTGCCCGAGCAGTGAGTCGCGCCATCCTTGCTGTGGACCTTCCTGGGCAGGTGACGATCTGTGTTACATCGTCGGCATACATGACGTACTCGCTGCCGACGATTGGGGGTGGCAGGTCAGCCGTGTAGAGTGTGTAAAGGGTTGGTGAGAGACAAGAGCCCTGAGACACGCCGCTCGGTAGTGAGAATTCTTCTCCGAAATGTTCTTGCATCTTGATTTTGGCTCTGCGGTCCATAATGAAGTTGCACAGCAGGCGCGTCAGATTTTCGGGTAGCCCCAGTCGTATGATCTTATACTGCAGCCCTGCGTGCCAAACTTTGTCAAACGCCTTGCTGACGTCCCTCAGTAATATATTGCACTGCAGGCGGCCAGTCATGGCATTGGGGATCTGCTCATAGGCCTGAGCTATGGCGGTGGGTGTGCCTCGGTACTGACGGAAGCCGAACTGGCGGGGATTATGCACGTCTTCGTCCTCCAGATACATCCGCAATCGCTTGTTTACTATTTTTTCGAAGATTTTGGGAGCGATATTGGTAGTTTTCGACTTTGTTTGGAGGCTTCCCTGCTTTTGGTATGAGGCGAATAACGGCGATTTTGAACATCTTAGGGAAGTATCCAGAGGCGAGGCAGGCGTTGCATATATGAGCAAGCCTCTCTATCATGTTGTCGGGGAGTTGAGCCAGGATCTTCTTGTTAATGTGACTTTGACCAGGTGATTTGTTTTTAAACCCTTTTATGACGGCTGACACATCTGCAGGAACTATGCGCTCCGTCAGGTAGCTTCCGTCCACCAGTCTAGTGAAGTCAGTCCGTGGGAGCGGCTGGAGCAGGTGCTGATGGTCCTGCAACTGACCTAAAATGTACTCTCAAACTCCCTGTCGAAGCCCTCGTTCTCCTGTTCACTAATGGTAAAGATCTTTCATAAATATCGCCGATGTAGTTGTTCTTGGTTTTCTTCCTCGAATATTTTTACGTTGTTTTGGTCGGGCAGGTAAGGGACCGTGCTAGAGGTGGAACCCATCAGTCGCTTGATCCCTTTCCAGAATGCAGCAGAATCGCTGTAATTGACCCCCCAGACAGCTCAGGGAGAGCCACCTCGCTTGTGTATCTCTGTTTGTTCAGTAAATAGAGCCTACGAAGACTCTACAGGTGTTTATGTTCGCTCCTGTAGATAGAACTTGGTACCCAGAAAATATACATGGCGCAGTGTGTTAATTAACTGGATCATTATACAAGTGAAGTGTAAAGTTTGTGGCAAGACCGGCTTATGGACCCCTGTTCTGTCGTCTTCTGCAAATGGCCGTCTCCAAGAATTTATAGCAACTTTGAGCAGTGTCAGTGACAGCAAGTTCCTGTGAAGTGTATAAGTGCATTGTGTGTGTAGTGCCATAAGTGTGTGACCTTGTTCTAAAGGATTCCCAAGGTGGAAGGCATGTTCAGGGCATTTATGAGGAGTAGAGTTCAGTGCAGCCACCTCCGGCCGCGTCTAGAGGGTAACTGACGACTGACTGTGTCTGTGAGTCGCCGCCTCTCCCTCCCACGGAGACACTGCCCGAGGCCGCACACACATACACACACGCACGAATACACTGACTGCAGTCATCCCTTTATATATATTTTATACATATAATCTACTTATCTGTGCATTTAATTATTTTTTTTGTCTCAGATCTTGTTGATATGACGGGCTGACCGGTCAACACTGATTTAAGACATAGTACACAGATTAAGTAATTATGTCTCGTGCCTTACGCAGTCGTGGAGCCAACGCCTGGATGAGTCAGTCGGGTGACAGCTCTGCAGAGATGGATGACCAGGCTGAACAGGACGCTCCAGCTCCCACCACATCGCGCAGCCCTTCACCTCGATCTTCAGCATTGTCTTCAGAGATAATTACTTTAATGAAGTTTATGAATGATGAAAGGCGTCACGACGAAGCTAAAAGATGTGTGGATGATGAAAAAAGGAGGCAAGCTGAGGCAGAGAGAGACCACCAACGGAGATTGGAAGACAGTGCACGGTTTGAAGCTTTTATATCTCGCCTCACTGTTAACCAAGCCCCTGGCTCTAACACTGCCTCGGTATCGACTGGTTCAGATACCTCATCAACGCTTTCTTCACGCCCCCCAGCCCCACCTAAAGCGGCTGCTCAAACACCACCCACCTTGAAGCCTGATGTGAATTTCCAGACTTTTCATGAATGGCGGCGACGGTGGACTGATTATGCTACAATGGTGGATCTCCAGAGCTTGTTACAGCCGAAACAACTTATTCAGCTGCATATGTGCCTGTCTTTGGAAACTCAGCGTGTCTTGGAACATACGTTGCAAGTACCTCCGACCTCTTCGTTGTCTGTAGAGGAGGTACTGGATATTCTACAACGGCACATCAAAGGGCAGCGGAATGAAGCTCTAAGCAGGACGGAATTGTTTAGCTGCAGACAGATGGAGGGCGAGACTTTTGATGCCTTTTATGTACGACTCAAGAGAGCCTCGGAAGAGGTAGATATATGCCCAGGTAACCACCAGTAGTGCGAGGAGACCCAGTTGAAGCAGGTGATCCTGATGGGTGTTAAGGACGAGGAGCTTGTCCAACGCCTCACCTCCCTCGACTCTTCCTCTTCTCTTAAGGATGTGTCGACGATATGTCGCTCCTATGAGGCTGCCAGGTGTGCCACCTCGGCCATCCGAGCTCCCCCTACAGCTGTACGCGCTGTGTCCCGGTACAAGAAGGACAAGAAGTCTACTCCAACGTACTGTGGGGTACGAGATATTGGTTCACACTCAGGATGGGATGGAGAAAGGAAACTCACAGTGTGCTCTCTGTATACATGTTGTATTGGATGTACAATGCAGCTTGGTGGCTGGTGCTGGGAGGAGGCAGCGTGGTTACAAGCGTGAGTAGGGAGAGCTGGTTGGTGAGGGTGTTCAGAGGAGGTGTTGCTTGCTGCGGCTGTAGCTAGAAGAAGGAGCAGGTCACGGCCAGGTGTGGTCTTATATAGCGGGGGTAGGCGTGGCTTGATTGTAGACCTCTGCTTTGTTCAGGGGCGCTGGTTACCTGACCTTGACCACGAGGGATACGCTGAGAGATTCGTGGGGGTCGACTAGTCATCGACACACTGCGTTTGTAGGGGAGGAATCCACTACAACTGTACGTCATATAAACACGAAAAGTTTATTGTGGTTATGACAATAATATCAGTATTAGTTTTAGTATTAAAATTAGTATATATATATATATATATATATATATATATATATATATATATATATATATATATATATTTTATGAAAATCCACAATGAAAACGTGTGAGTTTATCAAGATATATATATATATGTAAATGCACTCATATATGTGTCACTAGATCGCCAAAATTATATTTCATGAACTGTAAGATTATGACTTTCTAAACATGTTCAATTTGTACCCAAAATTTTCGTATAAGATACTAAATATTTATTATTACAAATATATATGACACTTGATACATTTATTTCACCCATATATTTATATTTATTATATTAATATTTTTTCCTCATACTACAACGTAACAAACTCGATAATAAGATGAGTATAAGGTGGAAGAATTTAGCAAGACAACAGACCATTCCGGCAGGGTTGCCAGATTGGCCTTTTAATGGCCAAATATGAGATATTTGGCCTTTTTGGAAGGTATTTGGCCACCAAAATTTCGATTTGGCCATATTCAAAATTTGGCCAAAATTTGGCCATTTTTTTTAAGTACGTACTAAACGCGTATTGAACTCGTTTACAACACGTAGACTGTATTAAACCAAACAGTTAAAGGTGATTTTTCAGATTTGCCTATGTTGCATTTAGCTAAAAATAATTCAGATGAAATAGAACAACAATATCGGAAAATTACTGTAACAGATTGGAGACTAGAAAATGTGTCTATCATCATGAAAACTTCAAGGAATTGGCAGCTTATGCACTTAATTGCCTAGTCACACCAGCAAGCAATGCTATTGTTGAACGAATACTTTCTCTGGTAACTGCAATCAAAACAAAACCAAGAAACAGAATGCAAATCAATCTTCTTCTAGATGCAATTATCAGAATCCGAGCGCATCTCTTCGAGAATTCAATCTGTTGTAAGGATATGCGTATAACGGATCGAATGATAACGAACTTCAAGTCTGATATTCTCTATTCGTATGGTGGTAGAACTGGTGTTGCATCAACTTCACACTCACAACAGACTGCACGAAGCGCACAAGAAGTTGACATAACGATGTTCCTGTAACAAGATTGAGGTGAGTTATTTCACCTTATGCCTATTATTATTGTTAAATTGATTTATTTAGAAATATTTCAACGTATTGTGTTTACTTTGTTGTTTTTAAAGGTTTCTAAGTTTAATTTGGAGAGTATGTAGGTGTTTAAAGACAATTTTACCAATTGGCCTTTTTTGGCCTTTTATTCCTGTGTTTTTGGCCATAAGCAACTGAAACCATCTGGCAACCCTGCGTCCGGTGGTTGTGCTGGCGTCCTCCGTCCATCACTCCAACCAGTGGCGGCTAGACGATTCCACTTTCTGCCTCCCACATAACCTATAACCGCGAATAGATTCTCACGTCTACCTTGTAAAACATTGCTAGAATAATGGTGCTGCAAGCATCTAAGCTATGGTGTGGAAAGGTGAGACAGTTTAGTGTTATGCCAAGATCAACAGCTGTGATGTAAACAAACTTTCTCAAACGTACCGGTATTTAAAAATTTATTGGTAGAAATGTCGGCAGAATTACAGTTTCAGCCACAATTACTATTAGACCTCAAATTGTTGTTTTTCCCATGGTATTTGGTGTGAGTCATTCGAATCTGACTCATATCGGTCAGAAATGAGTTGTTTTAGACTTAACCCATACAACCTGACCTAACCCTCACTGACTGATCTATCTTATGAGGAAAGTCTGGCAACATTGGGATTAACCACTTTGGAAGAGAGGAGGAGTAGAGGAGACTTAATTGAGACTTACAAGATAATGAATGGTTACGAAAAAAAAAATTCTAAGACCGAATATATCAAGGAAACTTGAGAGGCATAACCACACAGTACGAAACCAAAGAGCAAATAAAGAAGAAAAAAAGACACGCTTTCAGTCAACGAGCAGTGGACAAATGAAATAATCTGGATCAGTATGTAGTTCAAACAACACCGTTAACCAGTTCAGGAATCTCTTCAGTAGAGTCAACGCGTAGATTGGGCCGAGCCTGGCAATAATCTTAACCAGGATACTACTATACCAGGTCAGTTGTAAACTAACAGACGACACGCGAGGACTGCAGATTTATATTAGTTTCTTACTTGAATTAACTTTCTCGGTTAATATCCATTTGCGACGGAGGTGGTATTAGAAAAAGTGGTTCCTATTGACAAGATATAACTCATGGTAAACACAATATTGAACACAATATTGCTCTAACCGAGTTGTTGCTGAAACTGTAATTGTACCAAAATATCGTTATCAGTTACATCTTCAGTGTTGTGATAATAGGTACTATTATATATATATATATATATATATATATATATATATATATATATATATATATATATATATATATATATATAATTTTTTTTTTACTGGATTAGCTCACCAGGCTACAGGTCAATGACTCACATCAGGATCTGGGGGCGAAAATATAATAATAACACTAATAACATGGTAGGGTAACTATATAAAAAACAATATTAAATGAAAATATAATACAACACTGTACAATATAATAATAATAATAATAATAATAATAAAGGACCATAAATAAAAAAAAGTCAATAGTGAGAAACGATATACAGTATGTATGTTGTGCTGTCAAAGAGAAACAATTGAGACCCTGCAATTGTGTGTAAATGAGGCAGAAAGTCAGGTCAGCAACCTGGGACTTGGTCACAATTTTCGTGATGCCATATGGCAGCAGGGTCTACCATTAGACAACACATTATGCTTCCAATATCTTCCCAGGCTGTAGCACCTCCCTGTTTGGTAGCTGCCTACTACCTACTTTCTGTTTAATATGGCGGGGACGGCTAGGAAGTTAGGCAAGGTAGGTTAGGTAAGTTTCTTTGTTTGGATAGGTCAGGTTTTATGGGGGGGGGGGGGGGTGGTGTTAGCTTCAAAACGACTCTTGCGATGGAAATGAAGGTCAAATTGGTATGAATCAGACCAAAAGCCGTGGGAAAAAAACAAAAAATTATGATCGAGCAGTAGTGTAGTTGGGGCTGAAACTCCAAATTTACCTGATAATAGAGCGAGTGATTGTTTTGAGGTATGTAATGAATATTTGTGTGACGTAAGTGATAGCTAGTGATCTCATTTAAGCGATAATTATTGATCTCAGTAAAGTGAAAATAGTGATCTCAGTTAAGTGAAAACTAGTGATCTCAGTTAAGTGAAAAAAGTGATCCCAGTTAAGTGAAAAAAGTGATCCCAGTTAAGTGAAAACTAGTGATCCCAGTTAAGTGAAAACTAGTGATCTCAGTTAAGTGAAAACTAGTGATCTCAGTTAAGTGAAAACTAGTGATCTCAGTTAAGTGAAAAAAGTGATCCCAGTTAAGTGAAAAAAGTGATCCCAGTTAAGTGAAAACTAGTGATCTCAGTTAAGTGAAAATAGTGATCCCAGTTAAGTGAAAACTAGTGATCTCAGTTAAGTGAAAACTAGTGATCTCAGTTAAGTGAAAACTAATAATCTCAGTTAAGTGAAAAAAGTGATCCCAGTTAAGTGAAAACTAGTGATCCCAGTTAAGTGAAAACTAGTGATCTCAGTTAAGTGAAAACTAGTGATCTCAGTTAAGTGAAAATTAATGATCTCAGTTAAGTGAAAACTAGTGATCTCAGCTAAGTGAAAACTAGTGATCCCAGTTAAGTGAAAACTAGTGATCTCAGTTAAGTGAAAACTAGTGATCTCAGTTAAGTGAAAAAATGATCTCAGTTAAGTGAAAACTAGTGACCGCAGTTAAGTGAAAATAGGTGATCTTGTGATGACCACCAGCAGGGCCTCCAGCAGGACCACCAACAGGACCACCAGTGAGTATTGTACTACTTTTGGTAATATTCACCACGTTGTTCCGGCCTTGGCAGTTTCCTGAAAAACTCTCCTTAGCAGATAAAATCTTTCTTACCTCTAGAAACAGACATAAGATGAAGGAGGAATATTTTTTTGTCAGATACCAGTTTTGACTTACGAAATGGGCGGAGGAAGACGGTTACCACGAGTGTTAGTTACTGTAGAAATGCTTCTTTTTTAGATAGGATCTCTATACTGTTTTATGAGAATAAAACGGGTAATAATTATAGTATTTTAGGTGAGGTCTGGTAAAAAATGAAAGGTTAAATATTGTAAATTTTTTTGCCACTTGATATCTACTGCAATTACTAGCTACTGACGTTTTGGGTGCCAATGATGTCATATTGGAAACTATTTGATTTTTTTTTGCCACAGTAATTTCAGGAATGTTGTTGCGTTTTGGTTGTTTGTTTAAACTGTTTACGATGTTTGAGGGATTATGTCGGGGAAAAAAAGGAACTTGAGTTGACACTTGGTCACCATGTTTTGGAAATAAAAAACTCACCAGGAAGAAGAACAGTAATCTCTGACCACAAGGAACCATCGGGCGGACGGCAGTTCAAGAGTTGTTGTTCCTCATGTATGGAAAAACGTCAAAAATTGACGTAGTGGATATTTTGCCGTGACCGGCTAAGTTCCACTAACGTTATTTTACCGTGAGTGCACTCTGATTGGCTAAGTATTTTCTGTTTAATATGATGGGGGTCTGTCCCCCCCCCCCGGCTAGGAAGTCAGGTAAGGTTAGGTGGGTTTCTTTGGTTGGTTAGGTCAGGTTCTATTAGGTTCCAGTAAATGTCTCCTCTTTTTATAATGATAAATTTCCATGCACAACAGAAATATGGTTAGGTATGTATACAGCTACACAACGACCGACTCACGGCTAAATAAATGCCAAATGGCGCCAGAGACGGCCAAATATAGTTCTCGTGTTCGCTGGTAATGGACGATTAGCCAATTAGAGCACACTCACGGTAAAATAGCGTTAGTAGGAACTTAGCCGGTCACGGCAAAATATCCACTGTCAAAATTGTAAAAGTGAAGTGACAAAACGCATTCCTTCTCCATTTTTTGTATGTTTCTCGAGGTAAGAAAACTTTTAGCAGTAAAGATCCAGAAAAGGTCAATCACGGAACTGTAGAGTAATATTTATATAGGGAGACAGCAAATAAAATAAGAATACTTTGCAGCAGTTTTGTCGGAAATTAATATTTTTATTTATTCTTTACTTTTTGATTTCACTTAAAATATGCAATTTTTTATAACACAAATTGGACAGAACTTTGAAATACAGTACAGTATAGGGAAATTTTGGGGTAAAAAAAAAAACTGACGAAACCAAAGGTAACGAAACCTAATATAACCTAAATCTTACAGAAAACTTTATAGAGTATAAGATTTAAGAACAGGTGTCGGGACTTTGAAGCCGAGTTAGGAAACTTATCAAGAGAAGAAAAGTTCTTCAGTTTATCAAGATCATCCCAAAATGGTGGAGGAAATAATTTTTTGCCAAACCAAAAGATCATGGAGAATCTAACCTAACGACTCCAGAATATCAGTATACATGTGTAACTTAATCTAACCATAGACACCAAAGGACCACTGGGGTAGCTTGATCTTTGTACAGAGGGTGGAGTTCGAATGGTTATTAATTAACGACTGGAATGTCTCATGAACACACAAAAATAGATATTAGCGCAAGTATTATTTTCATTTAGTTTCAATTCGTCACAGGACTGCACGACTGGCATCAAGTTGTTTTATTAGGATTAGCAAGAGCAAAATATGTCGATCACTATCATACACAAATGAGATATTACCCACATTACCCATATATACAATAGAACAAAAGGCTTATTTCAGACAAACATGTATGCAGTTAAACATAAGAGCTTTATTTGCCAATAAACATACATAGAATGAAAGCTTTATATATATTTTTTGACAATAACCATCCATATGTTACCTTCCGTTTACCTGTTGTAATCACTGATGAGTCTGTAGAGTCAGCATTATAGGCGCACTGGAAGTAACATACATAAATGTTTATGGTTCAGTTTTCAAACCCAAATGGTCTTTATCCTATTTATTAGGAAAGTAAACTTTCCTAATAAATAGGACATCACCATAATTAACGCTATGAGCTGTGAGCGTTAATAAGGGATGACGCTTCTGTGTTACGAGCTTTGTTGAACCCGGCATGGGTGACAGACAGAGACAGACAGGTGAGAAGCCCGATAGTTATTACTGATCCACCAGTCAAGCTGACGGCGCTCAGTGGAAGACACTGTCACAAGTCCAGTTGATGACTACTCACGGCTCATGGGCCAGTTACCGTGAGTGATGTAATTATATAAACCTAATGTATGTAACCCACATTTATATAAGTATAACTCTGTGTTTGACAGGGCTAATACACGTACAGTAAAACATACAAGCTTTATTTGACAATAACCAGGTATACAGTAATACATAAAAGCTTTATTTGACAATAACCATGCAAACAGTAATACATAAAAGCTTTATTTGACAATAACCATGCATACAGTAATACATAAAAGCTTTATTTGACAATAACCATGCAAACAGTAATACATAAAAGCTTTATTTGACAATAACCATGCATACAGTAATACATAAAAGCTTTATTTGACAATAACCATGCATACAGTAATACATAAAAGCTTTATTTGACAATAACCATGCAAACAGTAATACATAAAAGCTTTATTTGACAATAACCATGCATACAGTAATACATAAAAGCTTTATTTGACAATAACCATGCATACAGTAAAACATAAAAGCTTTATTTGACAATAACCATGCAAACAGTAATACATAAAAGCTTTATTTGACAATAACCATGCATACAGTAAAACATAAAAGCTTTATTTGACAATAACCATGCATACAGTAATACATAAAAGCTTTATTTGACAATAACCATGCATACAGTAATACATAAAAGCTTTATTTGACAATAACCATGGAAACAGTAATACATAAATGCTTTATTTGACAATAAGCATGCATACAGTAATACATAAAAGCTTTATTTGACAATAACCATGCATACAGTAAAACATAAAAGCTTTATTTGACAATAACCATGCAAACAGTAATACATAAAAGCTTTATTTGACAATAACCATTGTTACGAGTTGGGATTAGAATATAGTTATACGTCTACCTGATCCAACAGTAACAACAAAAAAAAAACAAAGACAATCGGACATAAAAGGGTAGACAAAGGATGCGAGTTTTTGTTGTATATAATAAAGTACCATAAATTCCTTAACAAAATATTCAGCTTATACACTACCCTTAACCAAACTTAACCTAAACACGAACAGTATATACATAGTAATAAAACATAAAACAATAGTGAAGCAATGTGGAGGGGGGAGAGGCAATACAAGATTACAAATACTTAAGTGAGGAGCTGAGATGGCTGACGGGCAAGGCTGAGTATGGTAGAAGACGGTAAATAGTCACTGTGCCGTAGGTTTCCAGGATAGGTGATCCTGTGGTCGCTTCCCAGAGTGAAGTGTGTCCTCTCCTCGAATTGGAGCTGACAAAGTAGACTGAGGCGGAAGTGACGCAACAACCAGGATATGGAGAAGGGAAACCCGGGAGTGGTAACTAAGACGAGCCATACTCGTGTTTCGTCCCTAGATGGCGTTGCTCGTGGTGCTGGGTATGTAGATGAAGACAATCGGTGGAGGGGTTCGTAACACCATGCATACAGTAATACATAAAAGCTTTATTTGACAATAACCATGCATACAGTAATACATAAAAGCTTTATTTGACAATAACTATGCAAACAGTAATACATAAAAGGTTTGTTTGACAATAACCATGCATACAGTAATACATAAAAGCTTTATTTGACAATAACCATGCATACATTAAAACATAAAAGCTTTATTTGACAATAACCATGCAAACAGTAATACATAAAAGCTTTATTTGACAATTACCATGGAAACAGTAATACATAAAAGCTTTATTTGATAATAACCATGCATACATTAAAACATAAAAGCTTTATTTGACAATAACCATGCAAACAGTAATACATAAAAGCTTTATTTGACAATTACCATGGAAACAGTAATACATAAATGCTTTATTTGACAATAAGCATGCATACAGTAATACATAAAAGGTTTATTTGACAATAACCATGCAAACAGTAATACATAAAAGCTTTATTTGACAATAACCATGCAAACAGTAATACATAAAAGCTTTATTTGACAATAACCATGCGTACAGTAAAACATAAAAGCTTTATTTGACAATAACCATGCAAACAGTAATACTTAAAAGCTTTTTTTTACAATAACCATGCAAACAGTAATACATAAAAGCTTTATTTGACAATAACCATGCATACAGTAATACATAAAAGCTTTATTTGACAATAACCATGCATACAGTAATACATAAAAGCTTTATTTGACAATAACGATGCATACAGTAATACATAAAAGCTTTATTTGACAATAACCATGCATACAGTAATACGTAAAACTTTATTTGACAATAACCATGCAAACAGTAATACAAAAAAGCTTTATTTGACAATAACCATGCAAACAGTAATACAAAAAAGCTTTATTTGACAATAACCATGCATACAGTAATACATAAAAGCTTTATTTGACAATGATCATGCATACAGTAATACATAAAAGCTTTATTTGACAATAACCATGCATACAGTAATACATAAAAGCTTTATTTGACAATAACCATGCATGCAGTAACACATAAAAGTTTTATTTGACAATAACCAGGTATACAGTAATACATAAAATCTTTATTTGACAATAACCATGCAAACAGTATACATAAAAGCTTTATTTGACAATAACCAAGCATACATTAATACATAAAAGCTTTATTTGACAATAACCATGCATACAGTAAAACATAAAAGCTTTATTTGACAATAACCATGCATACAGTAATACATAAAAGCTTTATTTGACAATAACCATGCATACAGTAATACACATAGTTTTATTTGACAATAACCATGCATACAGTAATACATAAAAGCTTTGTTTGACAATAACGATGCATACAGTAATACATAAAAGCTTTATTTGACAATAACCATGCAAACAGTATACATAAAAGCTTTATTTGACAATAACCATGCATACAGTATACATAAAAGCTTTATTTGACAATAACCATGCAAACAGTATACATAAAAGCTTTATTTGACAATATCCATGCATACAGTAAAACATAAAAGCTTTATTTGACAATAACCATGCATACAGTAATACATAAAAGCTTTATTTGAAAATAACCATGCAAACAGTAATACATATAGCTTTATTTGACAATAACCATGCATACAGTAACACATAAAAGCTTTATTTGACAATAACCAGGTATACAGTAATACATAAAAGCTTTATTTGACAATAACCATGCATACAGTAATACATAAAAGCTTTATTTGACAATAACCATGCAAACAGTAATACATATAGCTTTATTTGACAACAACCATGCATACAGTAACACATAAAAGCTTTATTTGACAATAACCAGGTATACAGTAATACATAAAAGCTTTATTTGACAATAACCATGCATACAGTAATACATAAAAGCTTTATTTGACAATAACCATGCATACAGTAATACATAAAAGCTTTATTTGACAATAACCATGCATACAGTAACACATAAAAGCTTTATTTGGCAATAACCAGGTATACAGTAATACATAAAAGCTTTATTTGACAATAACCATGCATACAGTAATACATAAAAGCTTTATTTGACAATAACCATGTATACAGTAACACATAAAAGGTTTATATGACAATAACCATGCATACAGTAATACATAAAAGCTTTATATGACAATAACCATGCATACAGTAAAACATAAAAGCTGTATTTAACAATAACCATGCATACAGTAATACATAAAAGCTTTATTTGACAATAACCATGCAAACAGTAATACATAAAAGCTTTATTTGACAATAACCATGCAAACAGTAATACATAAAAGCTTTATTTGAACAATAACCATGCAAACAGTAATACATAAAAGCTTTATTTGACAATCACCATGCATACAGTAAAACATAAAAGCTTTATTTGACAATAACCATGCATGCAGTAATACATAAAAGCTTTATTTGACAATAACCATGCATACAGTAATATATAAAAGCTTTATTTGACAATAACCATGCGTACAGTAATACATAAAAGCTTTATTTGACAATAACCATGCATACAGTATAACATAAAAGCTTTATTTGACAATAACCATGCAAACAGTAATACATGAAAGCTTTATTTGACAATAACCATGCAAACAGTAATACATAAAAGCTTTATTTGACAATAACCATGCATACAGTAATACATAAGAGCTTTATTTGACAATAACCATGCATACAGTAATACATAAAAGCTTTTTTTGACAATAACCATGCATACAGTAACACATAAAAGCTTTATTTGACAATAACCTTGCAAACAGTAATACATAAAAGCTTTATTTGACAATAACCATGCATACAGTAATACATAAAAGCTTTATTTGACAATAACCATGCATACAGTAATACATCAAAGCTTTATTTGACAATAACCATGCATACAGTAACACATAAAAGCTTTATTTGACAATAACCAGGTATACAGTAATACATAAAAGCTTTATTTGACAATAACCATGCAAACAGTAATACATAAAAGCTTTATTTGACAATAACCATGCATACAGTAATACATAAAAGCTTTATTTGACAATAACCATGCGTACAGTAAAACATAAAAGCTTTATTTGACAATAACCATGCATACAGTAATACATAAAAGCTTTTTTGACAATAACCATGCAAACAGTAATACATAAAAGCTTTATTTGACAATAACCATGCATACAGTAATACATAAAAGCTTTATTTGACAATAACCATGCATACAGTAATACATAAAAGCTTTATTTGACAATAACGATGCATACAGTAATACATAAAAGCTTTATTTGACAATAACCATGCATACAGTAATACATTAAAGCTTTATTTGACAATAACCATGCAAACAGTAATACAAAAAAGCTTTATTTGACAATAACCATGCAAACAGTAATACAAAAAAGCTTTATTTGACAATAACCATGCATACAGTAATACATAAAAGCTTTTTTTGACAATGATCATGCATACAGTAATACATAAAAGCTTTATTTGACAATAACCATGCATACAGTAATACATAAAAGCTTTATTTGACAATAACCATGCATACAGTAACACATAAAAGCTTTATTTGACAATAACCAGGTATACAGTAATACATAAAATCTTTATTTGACAATAACCATGCAAACAGTATACATAAAAGCTTTATTTGACAATAACCATGCATACATTAATACATAAAAGCTCTATTTGACAATAACCATGCATACAGTAAAACATAAAAGCTTTATTTGACAATACCCATGCATACAGTAATACATAAAAGCTTTTTTTGACAATAACCATGCATACAGTAATACATATAGTTTTATTTGACAATAACCATGCATACAGTAATACATAAAAGCTTTATTTGACAATAATGATGCATACAGTAATACATAAAAGCTTTATTTGACAATAACCATGCAAACAGTATACATAAAAGCTTTATTTGACAATAACCATGCATACAGTAATACATAAAAGCTTTATTTGACAATAACCATGCATACAGTAAAACATAAAAGCTTTATTTGACAATAACCATGCATACAGTAATACATAAAAGCTTTATTTGACAATAACCATGCATACAGTAATACATATAGCTTTATTTGACAATAACCATGCATACAGTAACACATAAAAGCTTTATTTGACAATAACCAGGAATACAGTAATACATAAAAGCTTTATTTGACAATAACCATGCATACAGTAATACATAAAAGCTTTATTTGACAATAACCATGCATACAGTAAAACATAAAAGCTTTATTTGACAATAACCATGCATACAGTAATACATAAAAGCTTTATTTGACAATAACCATGCATACAGTAATACATAAAAGCTTTATTTGACAATAACCATGCATACAGTAATACATAAAAGCTTTATTTGACAATATCCATGTAGCTACGCCTATATTTAAATGGTATAATGTTAAAAGGACATGTCTGCCTGTGAGTCTGTCTGTCTGCCTCCGTGTTCAGTCGTAGCTCCCAAACGGAAGCAGTTAAGAGACCTTAAACTTGACGCACATTACATGGCTCCCAAAGTTGAGCACCATAGTGTTATTAACCACGATCCCCTGGGTGACTGCGTCTGTTCCAGCCAGAGCTCTAAAACGGAAGCAGATCTGAAACTTCACTTGCATACATAATACATACCGCATATTACTACTGATAACGTGCCTCTGTCTCAGCCATAGCTCCAAATTGTTGTAGTTGACTTCTGAAACTCTTTAACTGGAGTATTCTTTAGATGAGTGTCCACAACCGTTACACACTAGTCGGCCACTTAATGGTGCAAGTATCGGCCGCAGATATACTAAGCCAACATATGTCAGCGCTGCCTTCCATAAACCTGAATGTAAAATAACAAATGGAGGACAATATTTTATTGTCAGAAAATTGTTATAAACGGCACCAATATTTAGGACTTAACGTAGCTTTAATTTTCAGCATTGAGATAATAGCACTAGTCACTAGCGTAGTTAAATTATCTGTAAATGAATATTATAATATCTAGCTATACGTAGTCACGTATTAATCAGATTAATGAAAAAAAATATGTGCTGACAAAACCTTGATAATTCCTGCAGAAACTAAAAGATTAGTGCCTTCACTACAGAAATTTAAGCTAATGAAATATCAAGTTCCCTGCACTTTATTTTCACCCCAAATATAAGGAATAATAAGTCTTACCGATCACATTGCCAGAAATTTAGACGTAACTCAGCCGGATGTATACATACCCCTTTCCGACCTAAACTGGGGGTTGCGGACCCCTGCTTTACACGAACACTTCCTGGCCTTTTCTGTATTTATTGTTTATACACACTATGTAAACTGACAAGATCTAGGAGGATATTATATAAATCCTCTCCAGGGAAGAACTGTGAGTAACACATGGAGGCTGCCCTTAGTTAGGTGGTACACCTCCCTGTTCAGTGGTTGACAGCTGAGAGGCAGATGTTAGCAGCCCGGTTTGTATACATTGTCCACATTATGGCTTGACCCTTTGAGGAAGTTGCTAGGTCGGGTCTCACTGATATGCTGAATAATATGATCCTGACTCGACCTGGTGTTGAGATTAATACAGTAAGCTGACCCTGGCTTACCCTCTGAAAGCAAAACACAAGCTCATGACAATCTTGTTAGCTGTACTATATATATATATATATATATATATATATATATATATATATATATATATATATATATATATATATATATATATTATGAAAATCCACAATGAAAACGTGGATAAGATAAATCTTGATAAAATCACACGGGAAAATGAAAACAACGGAGTACCTTAGCTTTCGTCTTTATTCAAGACATCTTCAGAGGCAACTGTTGCCATCTTCAGTTGCCTCTGAAGATGTCTTGAATAAAGACGAAAGCTAAGGTACTCCGTTGTTTTCATTTTCCCGTGTGATTTTATCAAGATATATATATATATATATATATATATATATATATATATATATATATATATATATATATATATATATGGGGTACAGTTTTTATAAAATACTTGGGTACTATTACAACTTTACATAATACATGAATCCCAAAGTTGTGTACCGAGGTATTCCTATTGACCACGAACCTCTGGGAGTATGTCTGGCTGTCTGTGTCTCTGTCTGTTCCAGCCATATCTCCAAAACGGAAGCATTTACAGATCTGAAACCTTACAAGCTTTGCTACATTACAGGAGATTTCAACCTTGATCTATTAAAATCAGGAACCGACACCTCAGTATTAGACCTTCTTGCTACCTGTCATTCCAAACTTTTCTTCAACACTATAACCAAACCCACTAGAGTAACTGCCACCTCTGCCACTGTGATAGATCATATCTGGACTAACAACACTCCTAACAATCTTGCAAGTGGAATTATTTATAACAATATCTCAGATCAATTCCCAGTTTTTGTCATGTATAAATCAGCCACAAGACCCGAAAGGTCTAGTAGAGTCTCAGTACAATACAGAGACTACTGCACCGACAACATGCTCCTTTTTGAAAACAACCTAATGAATGCTAACTGGGATCTTGTCTATGTCTCCGACAACCCTAACGTGAACAGCAGTAACTTCTCTTGCATCTTCAATGATTGCTTTGATAAATGCTTCCCGCTCAAGACTAAGTCAGTGAAAACTGTATCCATTTCCAAACCTTGTATCACAAGCGAAATTAAGATAATGATAAAGGAAAAACACAAACTACAAAGGAAATTTGCAAAAAGACCCATAACTTTCGGTCATGCTTACTGAAGTATCAGAAATAGAGTAATTCAAGCAGTTAGAAACGCCAGACGTAACTATTATACAAATAAGCTCCAGTCAGCATCAGGCGACAGTAAGAAAACCTGGAATGTCATAAATTCATCCAGAACAGGAACACTCAGCCTTCGGCCCCCCACTCAGCTTTTATGATAAATGATTCAGTTGTAACGGAACCCTCCCCCATTGCCAACCACATCAATGAATATTTTATAATGTTGGCAAAAGTCTTGCAGAGAGCATCCCTGATCACCATGAGGAATTTAGAGCCTACCTGCAAAACAGACAGCAAAATGAACTATTCTTATCCCCTGTCACAGCAGATGAATTACTGGCCATCATAAAAATGTCCAAAGATGCAGCAGCAGGCGAAGACAATATACCAATGAGCATCATTAAGAAAGTGGCCCACTTATTACAACCTGTTCTCCTACACATTTGTAACTCCTCCTTCACTTGTGGTGTCTTTCCTGATAAACTGAAAATTGCTAAAGTTCACCCAGCATAAAAATCTGGGGACAAAGGTCTCTTCAAGAATTACCGCCCCATATCAGTCCTCCCAGCCTTGAGTAAGTACTGGAAAATATGTCATGTAATAGACTAAATGCATTCTGCAATGCCAATAGCATATTTACAGACTCCCAGTTTGGATTTAGAGCTAGAAGGTCGACTGAGAGTGCTCTGCTATCCTGTACTAATGACATCTTAAATTCCTTTGATGACAGTCAGTTCACAGTCGGTATATTATTGGACCTCTCCAAGCCTTCGATACTGTCGACCACACCATCCTCCTTTCAAAGCTTGAACATTACGGCGTTAGGGGCCTGTCCCACAATTGGTTTACCTCATATCTGTCCAGCAGGAAGCAGTATCTAATATACTATAGGACTAGGCGTGTGTGTGTGTGTGTGTGTGTGTGTGTCTGTTCTGGGCAGCCGAAACGGCACAATCGTTTTCCATCAAACTTGGTGGAAAAATAGCAAAATATTCGTAGATTGGAACAAACCTGGTCCCGTGTCGATGGTTTCTTTATTTACGCTGGAAAGCGATGCAAGTCTACGGACTTGGCGCACCCTCATTCGCTGTAGGCTGTCAGCCCAGGATTGCAGTTATCATACGGCTCCCTCCTTCTCCCCTCACTTTTTTTCTTAGCTTACTTTTTTTTAATGTTGTTTGGATTAGTAAAGGAAGGAAGATGAGTAAATAAAGGAATAAAGAAAGGGAAACAGAAAATAGTTAGAGATAACAGGTGGGGGTGGGGGGTGGGGGAGCTGAGTTTCATCATGCGTCTGGATGCGCAGTTTCAACGTTACCAAACGACCTTACAGCTACAGTGTATACTGTACTTATTCCTGTGGCTCATGGAAAAGGAGAAGAGATAAAAAGATAATAACAGGAATGCATGGAGAAGATGACTACAATAGACACAGGGTGAATATAGACAGTGAAACAGACAGGAGGTTTGACAAAAATTGACAGAGTCATACATGCAAAAATAGACAATATGGCAACTAACATGACAGACAGACAGCTGACTGACTGGTTCACATTAGACAAACAGGCAGACACACGCCAACAACGGATAAGACAGACAGATTTGACGACACAAAGAGTACAGACGGGCTTACAGTCAAACACCACGCACACGAACAGAGAGTTGGGATGTTAATAGACAGGGCGGATAGACTTGAGACAGATTAGAAGGCGTTTATAAACAAGAATAACACCAAATTGACCATAGCTGAGGCAGTGAGGGTAGGAGGTCTTACATCCACCAGCGTAAATAATAAGACGTATTGAAAACTAACACCCTCGCGCGGAAAGAACATCGATGGTCGGTCAGTCATGTGAGAAGGGCCTAAAACTGACTAACGTAGATGATGACTATGATGACTTAACACAGGTGATGACTTAAGCAGATGGTGACTAATATAACCAGTATCAAGGTCACTTCTCTTCATAATATAATTTATCTCGGAATGATCATCGGTGATTCATAATTATTTTTTTTTATGATTTTAACCTCTCCTGGCGAATATTTCTTTAACTAATTATTCTAACCTTTATTCTACTCCTTCTTATAGTATATTAGATACTGTAAGTATCACGACCACGACCATGATTATAACAACCACGACCGTGATTATAACAACCAGGATCATGATTATAATAACCGCGACCATGATTATAACAACCACGACCATGATTATAACAACCACTACCATGATTATAACAACCACTACCATGATTATAACAACCACGACCATCTGGAAAACGATGTCACTGTACGCTGTCATCCAGACGGCGGTTGCGCGTTAGCCAAGCCCGAGCGTTCGAACTTTCACACTTTAGTAAACTGTACCACCGGACTCGCCACCGGGCACGAAGGGCCCACAGTCACTTCTGTCCACTATAATAATCACCAACCTGACTCCTCGCCAATCTTGTATGGAGTCCCTCAAGGTTCCATTCTCGGTCCAGAACTGTTTTTGTTGTACATAAACGACATAGTCTACGCCAGCTCAGTCATAAAATACAACTTATTTGCAGACGATAGTAATCTCTATGCCAGCAACTCAGACCTCCATTCCTTGATGAGAACTATGAACACTGAATTAACTAAAGTCGGTACCTGGGTAATACGTAATAAACTGACCTTAAACCTTGAGAAAACCCACTACACGATCTTTCACAGAAGAAAAACTTACCCCCAGACTTGGACTCCCTGTACCTTGGTAATACAGTCCTGAAACGCGAACAAAATACTAAATTCCTCGGAGTTATTGTTGATGAGAAACGTAACTGGAGAAACCACATACAAATCATTCACAGTAAAGTCAATAAACAGTGCGGTATCCTGTATCACACTCGACAGTCACTCACTCTCACAGCAATGAAAGAAATCTATCATGATCTTGTGTACCAACACCTGTTACACTGTCACACACTATGGGGGGCCTCTGGCTCTTCAAAAACACAATCTCTGGTTACTGCACTAAAGAGAGTTGTGCAGACAATGACCTACTTGAAAAAAAAATCACACAAACGAGAAATTTGCCACATTGAAAATTTTAAAATTCGAAGATATTAACACCTACTGCTGTGCCCTCTTTGTTTACAAATCTATCAATCACTTGCTTGACAATAATTATTTCCAGTTCCGGAATAATCAGAGATACAGCTTAAGGCACCCAGAGCTACTAAGACCATCCCCCATGCGCTCCCTCAGTCCCAGACCTCCATAAAATATCATGGTGTGAAGGTGTGGAACAACTTACCCCCACACATCCGAGCAAAGACTACGCTCCCTTCCTTTAAATCATCTCTTAAAAAATATCTATTGTCTAAGTATTAATACTTCTTGTAACACCTACTATATTTACAGTACCTGTTTTTATTGTACCATCAAAACCGTTTTATCGGAAATTATCATGTAAATAAATAAGTAATTACCATTGCAATAAATATAATTGCCAACTAGACATAATCCTGACAGCTCTGTCCTCTTGTTCAACCTTATTACTGTACAACCCAGGTTGTACTGCTCCCCCATTTTACTTATGTTTTTCAATTCCACTGTAATTTATGTATATAAAAAAAAATAAATAGATAAATAAATATTGAAGTGATAACCGTGGTAACACTGTGAGATGTTCTTATTACTACCATGCTATTGTACTATTCCAGATGATACTGAATGTTACATAATACTTCCTTGAGATAAATGTATAGTATATATCAGGTGCCTTAAAGAGTGCTCAGGTTCTCAACTGGCTCAGCCATGTTAATATTGTTATTATTATCCACTCTGTATCTGTGTTTTTCTGGCTAAATAAACTGTTTCAATTCAATTCAATTCAAGATTGTGCACCGTGGTATTGCTATTGGCCACGGACCCCCGGGCAAGAACCAGAAATCTTCCCGGACTAAGTATATCGCCACTACTATTGCAGGAGGCGGTTATCTGTCAGGGAGGGCAAACTGAGACAGTCAAGGTCATACAGTATGTATAGTACATAACCTGAGCGAAGGCGGATATTTTTGCTTGTATTTTGTAAGTTTATAATTTTCATTATTAGTTACCTGTTATTTTTTTGTAAATATTTGCAGTGGCAACATAGCTATATCACGAAACACTTTCTTTGTGTAATTACTGCACTTGTAATGCAGTGCAAAATTGAATTATATCTTCACATTGTGCTGCATTTCCAAGCAAATTGTAGTGTTAGTGTTATAAATAAATATTCCAGAATGGCTCTGTCTGATGAATTAAAACAAATTATCATCAATCGAAATTTCAGGAGTAATGAACTTATTTGATATTGTCCAAAATTCAGTTGTGATGACAATTGTCGGTGACCTCTTCCAGCTAGTATTGTAGACATGTTTTTAATTTGCTAGACTGTCACAGGCTTGGTGGCGGTGGTCTAGGAAGAAGAGGAAAAACATTGATGGTTTGTTACACTCATTGGAGTCGTTGAAGATTCCATTGAATAAAAAACAAATTATCAGCTCACTGCTACCGAAGAAATGTAGCTCATTGTTTCTCTTCATTTGGAAAGAACACATAAGATAATTCTAAGTTCTAGTAGATATTGAAAATTTAATTCTTAATTTTCAAAGACATTAGTAATAGTACTTGTAAAGGTGAGAAATCATATATTAGTAACTGGTTGATTAATCTTTTTTTTTTAATTATCTGGGATGAAGGCCATTGGTACAGTACTTGAAGTGTGGCATTCCTTAAAATTTTCAGTGAGTAATAGTTTTTTTTATCATGACAGTAGTGTTAAAAAGTATAGTTACTGTATTGTGATGAGATTTATTGTTTTACAAGATTGTGTTTTAAATGAGCATACTGCAGTAAACAATTGTAACACTGGTTTATGGTTTACAGGTTAGAACTTCAGAAGCGTCTGTGGTCAGTACAAAGTCCTGATTGTTTGAAACTTCATCATATTTTGTATCACTTATACTAGGTAAGGTTATACTTAGGTGCAGTTTTAAATATGCTCGTCCAGATTTGTGTCGGGTTGGAAATTTACTAAATTCCACTAAGACAAAATTTTAAGTTACTGTACTTAAAAATAAACGTAAGAGTTAATGATCTTTAAGATAACAATTAAATTTATCCATCATTATTTTATAAAGTAGGGATTAACTTAGAATCCTGAGCCTTGCTTTTTCAGGGAGCAAACTTTATTTTTATATTTACTGCGTGCATCTTACTAACCCTGCAGACCGTACAGTACAAGAAACCTAGTGGTGATACCGTCATGTGCTGAGATAAACAAGGCGTGTAACATATCAGCTTTAAGTTGAGGTTATATTAGGTTAGGTTATAATGTATAGGTTTAATTAAAAGTATAAGTAACCCTTAGAACGGGGTTTATAGAGGTACTGTAGTGTTAGTTTTTCAGATGGAGGTAAGGTTCATGTATTTTACTACAATATAAATGCAATTCATTCAGGTGCAGATGACATACATATGTATTTCTTCTCACTACTTACAGTATAATTATGATATATAAAGTTAAAGTTCATGTCTAGTATTTTGTAAAATACAAATGTATTATTTTTATAAGGCACGGATAAAATACTTATGTATTTCAATGCAACACATAAACCTTTATTTTTAGATGTAAGATAATGTACCTAGGTAATTGTGTTTCTGTTTAAATTAAATGTAAAGTTTATTTTGGATGGAGGTAAGGTTCATGTGTATATTTTAGTACAACAGTTTTGTAAAGTTATTTTCAGAATCAGGTAAAAAATTATTTGATTATGAATTTCGTTGCAACACTTTTCTTAGACGAATAGAATACTGTTCCGTATATCTTTGTTTCAGTACAAATGCAAAGTTTTGTTTTTCGTGTGTTTCTGAGGGAAGTACGAAGGCATATCTTACTGCACGACAACTGAAAAGTCTTATTTTTTCAGTTCAAATGTTTTCCCGGCGTTGATAAAGTTCATGCATTTCATTTAATGCAGCAGAAAACAAAATACTATTTTAGTTTCTTTATTTCCTTTGGAAAAGAACTCCAAAGCATTTATTTCGTCACATTCCATTTTTCCTGTCATCAGTTCGAAACCTTTTTTTTCGTACACGCAAATGTGAGGGTTCCTCGGTTTAGCACGGAAGCAAACGCGGTGTTCTTTTTGTAAGCTCAACACAGATGTAAATAATCTTCAGCTGAAAGCTGTAATCCTTAGACAGATTTGTACTAACTTTCCCAAAACAACACCTGTAGTTTTTCTGATCAATACAAATGCTCTCCAATTAATAATATATGCACGAAAATTCGAGTTTATATTGAGGGTTTGCGCACTGATTAAGAGCAGACTCATTATTGGCCCTGAGCAATGTAAGGATTGTCTTAAAATGCATGAGACTTTCTTACAACATTGCAATAGCTTATTTTTTCTTTGGTATAGCACAGTGGTTCTCAACCTTGTTTGCCCCATGCACCCCTTTCACCATATGTCAGAATGTCATTCCCTCCTCCTTTCCAAGATTGTCTGCCTCAAAAAGTGCATTCCAAATAATATGCATATAATACTGAAAATCCTTTATTTTTTCCATATTAGTACATATACATTTACAATTTTACATGGATTATTTTTATAGTGGAGTTTTACAAATTAAATGCCAATTGAAAATGTTGATGGATTTATAAAACTTGAATAAAAGAAAATAGTTTTTTATATTTATAATGAATTACTTAACAGACCAAACTGAAGCATAATGCAATAAACAAAAAGTTCAATAGAATACCAGGATATTGTAAATTTGTAATTAATTTTATTCAGATGAAGATTACAGTCAATGAGAAACCTGTGATTGTTTTTTCTTCGCCAGTTCTGGGATACGCGGAGGAGTGCTTGAAAGGGCACAACGCAGGTCATTTTCTACCTCTAATCTACTACGTTGCTTCGTTTTAATTTGCAACTGAGTTGAAAAGCCTGACTCACAAAGATATGTCGACACAAACGGAAGCAATGCACGGATAGCTCTTTCTGCCACTTTTGGGTAGGAATCGCGCATCAAGGGCCAAAATTCTGTGATTGATTTCTCATCGAACATATCTCTTGCTCCCGAATCAGTTTTACCCCCCCATGAAAACCTGAATTCCCCCCCTGGGGGGAATTCCCCCCTGGTTGAGAACCCTTGGTATAGCATTTTGGAAGTTAGTACATGTGAAGTAAAACTGACTATTTTATTAAGACATCCTCTGTGGACCTTCACCAGTGTGCCAAGGTCATTAGAAGTTTCACCTCAGTCTACAGTACAACCTTATCCAGGACAGATGAGGTTTAGAAAAAATCAAGTTCTAACAAATCCTACGGTGGATATCAACAGTTTCAGTTAGTCTCGAGCAGAAATTATTTAAGTTCTAGAAATTTTAAGAGTTTCAACGAGTCTTCCAGGGGGCCGCGTCAGTTCAGCCGGTCCTCGTCGGTTCAACTGGTCCTCGTCGATTCCACAGGTTCCTTGTCGGTTCCATAAGGATTCAGAAAATTCCCCCACCAGGAAGACCTTAACTCCCGTCATTTGTGTATGCTGGTCCGACCTATTTGACTTCCAGTGAATACAATTCATCATGTCACCACCTTGAAGATTTTCCCCGTGGGATTATCGATGTGTGTAGGACTTCCTGCCTCAGAATATTCACATCTAGAAAAGAAGTCTCACGTTTTTTTTAATAATTTTCACGGATCACTTGGTATTCATGCCAATGTCTCAAACCAGAGGTTCACGTCCTGACGGAGAGGACAGATTGGAGGCGCCACCTAAATAAAATCCTGGATAGTCTTCCTCTACATCACTGTGTTCCTCAACCAAACAGATCCCGCAGCCAAGGTACTGTATGACATATTTACTTAAAATGTTCTGATAAATGTTTCAGTGATATTGTGAGTTATGACACTCTGTCATCTCGTATCACAGTAACATATCAGTGATTGTTTCTTACAGCGTCTCCTGTCCGTGGTGATGGCGTTGGCGGCTGTATCCGGCATATGTTATTGTGGGCATTATGGAGGATATGGTGGATATAGTGTGAGTCTCAAATGCTGCGTCTGGCCATACTGTAGTCGCATCCTATCATGTATGTGAAGGTTTATCAACTTCCTTGACACCTATGTTGTCTTACCCCTCAGGTGGGTATGCTGGGGGCGGCTATGGAGGACACGCCTACGTCATCACTAGGGGCTATAGTTAGCCAACATTAACACTGGCGTTTGAACATTACGTTAAGAAATTCATGATTATATTTTGTTCATGTGTGTATCGTGAGTTCTAGGTATAATGTCCGAGGTACTATATGTCTGGCTTGTTCTTATTAGTGCCAATTTCCCGAAGTTTCAAAATTCAAGTATAACTTGATATGGAATCTGGAATACAAAATGAAAACATACTTTGCATGTGACCAGTCGACCGATGTTAATATCCCGAGGTAAAAGTGTTCCCCCCACACACACCACAACAACAGGATCATGACGCGCGTATGTTGAGGAATTCTTTTTGTTTTCGCCATTTTTACTCTGGTTTTAATTTACGACTCTAAATTTTGGTGCACAACGACGACAAAGACTTGGTCGAAGTTCACCGAGATTACACAGAGAATCACGGAAGGAATCATTGGCGTAAATCGCAAGTTTTTATGTTATAGCAAGCTTTTGGCAGCGACCCAAGTGTCTGCCATGGACACTTCCAACAATATCAGCAATTTACTTGTTTCTTACATATCAGTGAGGATGATGATGATGATGATGATGATGAGGGCTTGGAAACTGTGTACTTGAATTAGTTATTTCTCTCATTGTGGGGTGTTTAAAGATACTATGTAAGCCATTGTATTGGTACGTGTTGTAATAATATTATTGCGCTTCAACAATGTAAGTCTTTTATGTGCGTAACAAGGTTGTTGTTTGTACTCGAGTGTACAAGATTCGATAAAAAAGTGGAGAGGAAAATACTGTACAGACGATGACTACTCCTACTTCTACTAACACTACTACTACGACTACTTTTTTTTTTTTTGAAACGTGGCCTCAGCCTCCCCCAATAGCCACACCTTCGCCGCCATTTTATTACCTTAATATTAAATATCCTAATACATAAGTAGCTATCTTGTCTGTGTTAAATTAGTTGAGTCGCAGATCTATCCGGCATTCAGTGACTGTAGCCTCATAGTCAATATCTGCAGCAGTTGTCGGCATTGGGGCAGAAGCTCTCGTTCCCCTGAGGCAGAGCAACGCCGTCCGAAGGAGAGAGAAAGACAGTCGACACCTCATCCAGGCTGTAACATAACTTCTGGGCTGCTGCTTCTGTTCGGAGATCACCTCCACAAGTCTGGCGTAGAAACATCTTGCACTTGGCCCCATCCCACCAGAGGTTGTGAACACTAGAGGAGTGAAGCTGCCTTGATCAACGTTTTGAATTCTCTCCCCATATGCCCTTATCTTGTCGTTCTCGTTCCTCCTGTGTGCAGCATCGAGAGCTAGGTTACGGTGACATGCGGCCATGGGATCAAAAATCCTGATGTCGAAGAAGGCTCGCTGTACCCGCGTCCAGAATCCTCGAGCACTGACGTCAACACGGGCTTCGTTGGATGTGTTTGAAGTCCTATGTTGGAAAATCTCACCGTCCAGTGGAAGGAGGGTCGGTTCTACTCTGACATCACGGCAGATTTCCTTCAACATATTTGCTGTGAGATCCCTTACCTTACCTCGTCATGCCTCATGCATATGAAGCCCCCCTTCTTGCGTACCATGGCGTGATCGACGTCATAGAAAGAACCACACACGCATTGGGAGGGCAAACCTTCCACTGGCATACTGTACCTTAGAGCAGTGGCATCTGTATATTCTTGTTATTGAGACTGAAACCATTTGCCCTTATCGGTAACGTAGTTAACCAGTTCGAGGCGCCCACCTCCTGCGCTATAGCTACTTCTTTTTCAAATTCTCTGGTACTTGCAACAACAGTTGCTGCAACTTATCACTTTGGCTGTGCTGTCGTTCTGTTGTAATGGACCTTCGAATCTTGTTTACTTCACTGGTATCCACCTCCCCTGTTGTGTTCTGAGCTATTAAGTGGTCCGTGAGGGCTGCCGTGAGCTTAACTGAGTTTTGATGTTCGGTGGCAGCAATCTCCTCTGGATTGGTCAATCCCATTCCTCCCATTCTCGGTGGTAGTGCAAGGAGTGATCTTTCTCCTGGGGTTAAGTGAGGATGTTTCACTAATTTGTTCATGAAATTGACGCTGATAGCTTCTTCCAGAGGGTGGAGGAGGGGACCAATGTCAGGGATAGTGCGCATCAGGTAGTTCCAGCGTTGCTTGACTCCATGGGTGAATGCAGCAAAAGCCGCATGTGGCTCTGTGTTAGCAATCTCAGACAGAGCTTGGATTTCCCTAACCCTCTCATTCACCTTTCCCGTTAGGTAGTCGGCCTTGAAGTCAGTCGTGCCTATAACTACGCCTAGATGTCTTTGGCCATCCTTTTTTATTTTGACCTCACTTCCGCCAAATACCTCCATAATGTTCTGGCTTCACAATGAGGAAGGACTTGCTGGCATTTGGATGGTACCCTTTTGTGGGCCTCGTGATGTTACCAAGTCCCACCACTTTTTGATGCCCTCCACTTTTCCTGCTCCTGTAAGGTCATCAACGTACGCCACTTGTTTGACCTCAGTCGTTTCAAATTTTATTGTGTGTTGGAGCACTGATAGGCCTATTGCGTACATTGCCATTGCAACAGGGTCCCCCTGTGTTGTTCCCTCGGTTGACTGTATGATGGTTTAACCTCTTAGAGCCTTGTTGTTTACTATATAGAGGTCTGATGGATTCCTATAGGAGTTTTCAACATACATTGCAAAGCTTGGACACTTGATCTTGATGTTGTGCAGTGCGGCCTTGCGGTTAAGTATGTTGAATGCGCTTGAAGCGTCCACCAGGAGAACGGCCTTACAATCACGCTGCTCAAATATCAATCTCATGGCGTGAATGGCAGCTTCCCCTCCAGCCTGGTGACCAGCACAAACTTGCAGGTTCCCTGCTGCTGCCCTGACATCATCCTTTACCACCTCCATTATGCATTTTCCGATGATCTGCCTCAGCACTTCCCCCACCCCTGTAGGCCTACATCCTGGATTCTTATCCAGGGGAATGAGGCGGCAGGCCGTCAGAGCATGAGAGGTGATGGCAGCACGAGGATGCCAGATTTCTCGCAAGGACGGCAATGGCCGTGCAGAGATCACTTGCCACAGGGCCAAACTTGTTAGTGCTGAGGATGACTCTCCATCCGTTTGCATCCAGACCTGAAGGGCCGGTACCTCCTCGAGTCTTCAGAGCATTTTTCTACACCATCTCTCCTGTTATTTTCTCGAACAGGACAGCATTTCCTGATACCTTCATCATCACTTGCAGAGGGATGTTTCTCTTTCAGTTGTTTTAATGTCTCTCTGTTTATTGGCAGGACCCCACCGGTGGATTCCTCTTTCAGAGATATTACCGCCAAAGACACTTTTCCCACAAGCATTTTGTTTCCAAACTTTCTTGCAACGTCATCAGTGTTTTCCTTTCCGTCACCCGTAATTTTTAGTCTCTCCTGCAGTGTTCTTGCTTCACATAGGAGATCATCAAGGGCCCCATTCTGCCACAGTGTCAATCTTCTCTTCATTGCTGCCGCATTTTCTTTGTGCTTTGTCTTTGTGTGTGTCCTCTGACAGAAGAGATGTGGTATTATTGCCAGTATTCGAAGCCTCCCCAATAGCTACTACTATTACTACTACTTTTTTAATGGCCTCCAGCAACCCCCAATAGCCACACCTTCGCTGCTATTTTATTACTTTAAAATTAACTATCCTAATACAAATGTAGCTATCCTGGCTGTGTTGAGTTAGTTGAGCCGCAGATCTATGCGGCATTCAGTGACTGCTGCCTCATAGTCGGGGGAGAACCAACTGAATTTGTAAACAACTTTGGTAAATAGGTCACTCAGCCACTCCTGCTAAATATGCCAAAACCATTCCGAATAAATTTTGTGGCCTTGTTGATAAACTTGTACTGTCTCTCACTGTCCCTCTCACCCTGCAGAGAGAGAGAGAGAGAGAGAGAGGAAAGAATTAATGGAAAGATAAAGCAAGAAGAACAGAGGAGAAATAAGCAGACCACGATAATAACAAGAAGAAAACGGAGAGAATGGATGACTGTGAGAGGAGGTTATTAGAGGAAAGTGAGGGCATGAGAGAGAACGATGGTGAAGTTAGGAGGGGAAATACTGACCAAAAAACAGCTAGTGAAGTGTCGAGGGTGGAAGAGGAGGGCGGCCGGCGGAGGTGTGGGTAGAGGAGAGAGAGAGAGAGAGAGGCAGTGGTAATTATCGTAGTTAAGGGAAGATACAAAGAACAATAGGTCACTACTGGGTTATACGTCACTGGGTGTTTACTGATTTCAATACATTATAAATCCGAAAAAAAAAACTTAAACATTAGACTATCAGACGCTTCAAATATATCGAGCAACTCCGTGCCACCTAGCTAGTGACGTGACGTTCCCAAGCTGTGCAGTAACATATAAAACTACTCACGTCATCATGTTTACTATTCACGTCATCATGTTTACAATTCACGTCATCATGTGTTTATCATATTTCTGAGGTTATTTCTAGTAATTGATGTTTATATTATGTAAATTAGAGACTGTCAGGTGAAAGTTATGGTATAGTAACTGGCTTCTGCGTGTGGTGATAAGAGTTAGTTACTGTACCTCGGAGCTGAATATCCCTTCCTTACAATAAACAATACAGTCACTCATTACTCTTCATGGTGGCAGAGGATGGAAGAGAAACAGAGGGGGTGTGATAAAGGGTGATAAAGAGGGGAGAACGTGTACAGGGAGAGAGAAACAGAGGGGGTGTGATAAAGGGTGATAAAGAGGGGAGAACGTGTACATGGAGAAAGAAGCAGACAGTAAACGAGAGAAAACTTTTGAGACAGTAAGATAAGACGGTGTTATGGTGATGGTCTGGAGGAGGGTGGTGTAATTTATTCTCCGCACCACTGTAAGGGACATGACTCAGTAGTAGGTGGGTGAGAGACAGGGTGTGAGAGAGACAGACAGGGTGTGAGAGAGACAGAGACGGTGTGAGAGAGACAGACAGGGTGTGAGAGAGACAGTGTGTATAGGAGCGAGAGAGAGAGAGAGAGAGAGAGGCAGGATGTGAGAGAGAGACAGTGTGTGTAGGAGCGAGCTTACTGTTCCCATCTTCAGTAAGTTGACTGGATGATGGGCCTTTTAGTCTGTGTGTGTGTGTGTGTGTGTGTGTGTGTGTGTGTGTGTGTGTCATCATCACTTTTATCATTTTATTGGTAGGCTATCCACTGATTTTTAAGGTACATACATACATACATACATACATACGACTAGTTGGAGTTTATATTGATACTTTCACACACACACACACACACACACACATCATTATGGGGGAAGAGAGTTAGTGGCGTCAAATTACATTAGTGTTTATTAAGGTAATTAGAAAGATATGTTGTGATGATGGAAGAGGCGGGTAGTGTTAGTCTTGCTGGTGAGGGAGGGAGGGAGGGTGGTAGTGGAGGAGAGAGGGAGGGTGGGTGGTAGTGGAGGAGAGAGGGAGGGAGGGAGGGAGGGTTTGTGGTAGTGGAGGAGAGAGGGAGGGAGGGTGTGTGGTAGTGGAGGAGAGAGGGAGGGA